>OW386287.2:110914630-111514630 GCA_936432065.2 Rutpela maculata | reverse complement strand
ATACATCTACTCCATACGGCAGTAAAGAATAGTAATGATAGATTGTCTAAGGAATCTGCTCGGCTTTTCAGTCCTTATTCACCTCGATCTAAAAGATCTTTTGTGAATTACCCAATAGTTAGTTGTTGCCCGGGACTCCCAAATTTTAATAGTAGTGGTACATTTAGTGAAATTGAATCCTATTCTTACCGTAGTATGACTATATCAGGACCAATTCCTGAACTTCGCCCTTTCAAATTCATTTATAAACTTTATGTAATTATTTTATAAAATAAAGTCCATTTATTATTATTATTATTATTATTATTATTATTATTATATATTTGTTAAAAAAATGCGTTAATATAACTTTTTTATACTTATTTATAAATTTGCTCCAATTTATAAACTAATTTGATTTAATCAAAATAAAAAATTTGCTAATCGGTATGGTGAACATTTTACACAGATATTCATTTCAAAGGACGCTGAGCCTAAATATCTAATAGAAAATGGATGTGTTCTTGCAGGTGTATGTATGTAAAGCCATTTCTTGTAAACACGATAACTTGGCATTTGTATTTCATGTTAGAATACGTTCTAATGAAATTGAGTCATGTACGACATACGGAGTGATCACCAGAAATATGTAAACTATAATGTTTTACATAAACTGGTTTTGATCATTCTAGGGCAAATAAGTTCTTGATTAAATGCATAGACACAAACATGTACATACTATAAATTGTATAATATACAGTGTGTCCCTCAGTTCGAGTAGATTAGGTAATATATATGTATATATATATATATATATATACATATATAAATATATATATATATATATACATATATAAATATATATATATATATATATATATATATATATATATATATATATATATATATATATATATACATATATATATATACATATATATATATATATATATATATATATATATATATATATATATATATATATATATATATATATATATATATATATATATATATATAGAGAGATATGCATGGTCATATACAGGCCCGTTTCATACACTGAGCGGTTGTAGTGCAGCCCGATTTGACGCTGTGAAGCCCGGGGACGGGCTCATCAACGTACCCCCGTGTATATCATCACTAAATGGCCACAAATCATGTTAGTTTCCTTCCTACAAAATTTTGGGGTGGGCTTCAAAAAGTCATATTTTCATGTTCCGAGATACACTTTTAGTTCAGCACTACTGGGTCAGGCGGCGCTGTTCCTGTATATCCAAGACTCTTATACAGCTGATATCTATCGCACGTTATATAGCCCGATATTTGGCATCGTTGCAATGGCTCGATAACGTTCGATTCTTATTTCCTCTTAAATACTTTCTTCGTGAAGTCACAATCGATGAATGAAAGCTCTTTATTCGAATCAATTTTTTAACCTCACAAGTATCGTATCATGTTCGAATAATTTTTCTAAATTCAAAAATTTATATGTCTACTAAGAATTATAAAATACATGGTACAGTGTTATGAAAGAAGAATAGTTGTTAGTTGTTAGCATCTTAAACTGTAATACAGAAATTCAAATAAAAGGATAAAAGATATATCATAAGAGGAAGAATTTAGAATAAGAACAAAATATAAAATACATTGTCTTTGTTTATTGTTGTACTAAATTGATGTTTCCATGTCCCTAAATTAGGATTGTGTTTTTTTTTTTCATTCAGTATTCAATAATACCATACTTAATTTTTATAATTCTGGTGCTAAAATTTTCATCGGGACATACATACAATACATACAACAATTATTATTATGCAGAATGATGATTTATGTATTATAAGGATAAATAGGCATTGTCCATAATAACTATAAGCTCTCCACATAGTGGAGTGGACGTATAATAAAGGTAAAAAAATCTTTTTTAAACAGTCTTAGAATGTCACGAAAGGTCGATATTTTAACTTTCAGCAAATAAAATCTCTGTAATTTTTTTTTGTGCACACGATTACTCTGGAACCGTTCATGATGTTAACTCAAAATTTGTATTATAATGAGATCTGGAAATAGATTATGTTTTGATCTTATTCCGTTGAAGTTTTGGGGGGGGGGGGGATTGGATTGCAAATATATTATCGACATTTTTTGCTGTAAAAGGCTTGGATAGGAAAATCTAGATGTGGAAGTAGTGATTTCTTAGGCAGCGTTTTTTTTTTATTAATGAACACATGTTTTTATGATGGTTATTTGAATTGATATTTGTAGTCGGTCTCTCTGCATGGTGCATCTGACAACATCATGCACCTACCTTGATTACATTGGATTCGGAGTGACGCACACTGGCGAAATTAATTAAAAACGCGCTCTTAAACTTGCCTGTATAGTCCGCATTTCTTTAAGAAATAATTTAAAAATGAAATCCGTGAGTCACGTTTAAGTATGCTAACTTGTGTTAAATAAATAATCGATGTATCTTGGCGGGAAATGGAAATAACATGACTTGTAATTCTGCGTCCGATATACGGTCGCAGAATTACACCGGACGCAGGATTAAATGTAAATTGCCTATTACCGGACGCAGAAATGATAGCGGGATATATATATATATTCAGCATTATATATATATATATATATATATATATATATATATATATATATATATATATATATATATATATATATATATATATATATATATATATATATATATATATATATATATATATATATATATATATATATATATATATATATATATATATATATATATATACATCCCGCTATCAATGCTGCGTCATTTCACAAGCCAACCTTACTGCGTCTCCCAGAAATACGCTAGTTAGCTCAAATCTAATGAAGTATATTGGATCTACTAACCAAATTCAGTTAATATCTGGTTTTAGAATTGTAATAACTCAAGAAATAAAAAAGTTTAATATACAGGACAATACTGCGTCCTTTCAAAAACAGCACGTTATTGCGTCGTAGAATAATTTCATTCTTCTTCAATACAATGCAGCGTCCGAGATGACTACTTTTTGTGAAACTTAGCATATTACTGCGTCCGGCGCGGTTGTCATATTTACCCTAATAATTTTATTGCACTTGTAGTAGAACAAATCGATAGCCGTCAGTTATTTCTAAATGTCAGTAAAATTCGAAATATGATTTTTCTGTCGATTATTATTTTAGGATCAGTTTTTCAATTGTGCACTAAAAGTAGCCTCAAATTTGCAACATAAAATGCTGAATTTAGGAGATCAATGGAATTTTGGATAGATGTTCATTTTTATTTACTCCTTCACTAAGCGATGAGTTCACCTTAGAATAGAAGGGAGAGCATATGCTTCTTGCTTTTGCTTTTTGCACATATCTCGAATGATAAGCGTTTTATTCTTGAAAGTTGAAAAACACATTTCTTGAAGTACAAATGTGTTTGATAATAAATGCCTTCGGATTTACTATTTTCTAAAAAATAATGTTAAAAAAGGGCTTTTTTGCCCCATCCGTGGTAAAGTGTGGAGGCTATCTTTTTTTTACTAATTTTGGGCTGATGAAAACGAATCCTCACCCGTTTTAACGAAAAGTCTCGGGAACACATTAAAAAACAACCCCTATTTGGGTGCCATAAAGTGAAGATTCTCATTTTCCAAACCAAAAGTCATTTAAATAATTAAAGAATTTTTAATATAAAAAACAATATTTTCTGGATAGTGATATGCACACCGTACACCCCAACCCCAAGAGTGTGAGAAATATTCAGGGATGAAAAATATTCATCTGAATTGATTAAATCGCCTTAGTATGATAAAAAGACAGAAGACTGCGTGATTAGGGATTCCTTTCGCAATTAAAACCAATAAAAAAAGACAAAATCCACCACCTTAATTGGTGGGGATGGGTGTAACAGTATTCAGAAGTAATCACATTATAACCTGATAATAGCCTTTTAATAAGGAATTTTGTTTTTTTTTTTAAATAAATAAATAATCGTATACTATATATTGTAACTTACACCGTTCTTATGGGTGGTGGAAGGTGAGGGGAACGCGAGGGAGAGCCCTTTTTTGGCCCATTCACGGTAAAGTGAGAAAACCATCTTTTAACTAGTTTTGGGATGCTGAATACGAATCTGTCATCCGATTTGGCTAAAAACATCGGGAAGACAGTAAAAAATAACTCTTATTTGGGGGGTGGCATTGAAATTGATATTATAGCTCGCAACAAATAGTTATTCTTTAGTGCAGGAAATTCTTTCAAGATACTCAGTTTCATTAGGTAAGTAATGGAAGAAACAAAAATTCTAAATTCACCATTCCTCTCCCTCGTTTCCCTCATCCTTCACCACCCTAAGAACGGTGTATAGTTACAATATTACTCCTTGTTAAATGGCTATTATCAGGTTATTATTACTTCTGAATGCTCTTACACCCATCCCCACCAATCAAAGTGGTGGATTTTATCTTTTAAAAGTTTTTATTGGTTTTAATTGCAAAAGAAATCCCTAATCACCCAATTTGATGTTTTTCTATCATAATGAGGTGATTTAGTCAATTCAGATGAATATTTCTCACCTCTGAATATTCCTCATATTTTTGGGGTTCGGGTGTAAGGTGTGCGTATCATTATTCAGAAAATATTACTTGTTTTTAAATTAAAAAATTCTTTAATTATTTAAATGACTTGGGTTGGGAACATGAGAACCTTCACTTTATGGCGCCCAAATAAGGGTCGTCTTTTAATGTGCTCCCTAGACTGGCAAAACTGGCAACGGATTTGTTTTCAACACCCCAAAATTAGTAAAAAATGATGGCTTCAACACTTTACCGCGTTAGAATTTTTAAAAACTGTTTTTATGAAGATAAAAGTTTTTGTACTCATATTTAATATCAATTTAATTAATTAATTTAATTTAATTCTTTTCTAAACCAGAAACCAAATATTATTGGAAAAAGAGGGGATTTATTTTCTATATATCTACAGTTTCAACTAAGAATGTTGAACTTCTTGTAAATAAATTAAAGTCTTCAAACTCTAGTGGTCATGATATTTCTAATAATTTGGATAAAAAATGCAAATATGCGATAAGCGGTCCATTTCTATAGAGAAAGGTATATTTTCCAGTAAATTTAAAAGAGCCATAGTCTCTTCATTATACCAGAAGGGAGATCCAAATGACTATAATAATAATTATGAAGCCATTAGTCTACTATGTAGATTTTCTAAAATTTTAGAACTTCATCTCAAGGAGCAATTATCAGATTTTTTACATCGGAATATGTTACTGTCTCCTGCTGAACATGGTTTCACTACAAACAAAAGCAACAAGTCTGCGTTGTGTGATTTTCATCACAAAATCATTAAAGCTTTAGACAACAAGAAATCAGTTGTGGGTCTTTTCGAAGATTTCTCACAAGCTTTTGATTTGGTAGACCATCAGCTGCTTAAGACCAAACTAGCACTATACGGTATTCAACTAACTGATTTACAAATATTTTCCTCCTATTTAGACAACAGGACACAAATTGTAAAAATGGTCAGTGGAGTTGAAAGTAATATTTGTGATATTACACAAGGAGTTCCACAGGGGTCAATTTTAGGATCACTTTTAAATATAATATTTACTAACTATGTGGTCAGCCATCAACAAAAGATACCAAATGTTGATGTGATCTGTTATGCTGATGATACAAACATTCTAGTTACCGGCAACAACCTAATTGAAGAAAAAAAAACACTGAAAGATTTTATTAAGAAATCATACATTGGTCTCAAAATAATAACCTAATTCTAAATAAAACAAAGACAGTTTCAATACGATTTTCATTGAATAATAATTCCGAGAGCTTAACAGTTTTTAGTGGTACTGAATGGGAAATAAAAACTTGTTGAAAATTTTTAGCTCAAATAGCAATTCAATTCGCCAATTTCTAATCACGTGTGCTGAAACAACCAATCAGAACAAAATTACACTGATAAGATCCCTTAGGGATGTTTTCACTTATATTATCCAGTTTGACAGTTCAATAACACAGGTCATGAATGTTGTTGTGCAGCTGTCATTTCCGAAGTAATTTTTCGCGCTGAATCCGAATCTGGCCTCAGAATTGGCCTATCACGTCAGGATTTTGAAATATTTGAGGTTAAGTACTTAAAAAAATGACTTTTTTAGCAAGTTTTGAAGTTGTGTCTAGAACCCAAAAAATTTTTCAGCCTATTTCTAATAAATATATCATTTAGTAACATCCTTCCTCTTTAAAATAAGCTTTCGAATGGTCATCTATGATGTTTCCTCGCAAAGTTATAGCCATTTTAAGGTGACATGAATTTGAAACCGTGTTCCCTACAACCCAACAATCTTAACCAAACGACTCTAAACGAATCAAAATTTAACACAACAATAGGAATAACCCAACATTCTTAAATCAAAGTTTGGTTAAAATTGAGGATCATGGTACGCATGGTACTCGGGGAAACCTACTACGCATCCATTGTACTCAAGGAAACCCACTGCACATCTATAATACTCGTGGAAACCCACTGCGCATTCATGGTACCCGGAGAAACCTACTGCGCATTCATTGCGCACTCAAGGAAACCTTCTACGCATCCATAGTATTCGGGGAAACCCACTGCGTATACATTGCACTCGAGGGAATCCACTGCGCATCTATTGTACTCAAGGAAACCCACTGCGCATCTATAGTACACATAGCAATTTGATAACAATCCATTATTCTTTTTTTGTGTTAGAGCGAGTTAAACGAAAAAATAATTATTTTAATCCACAATAGAACACATGGGTGGGTATGTGTCAAATTTAATGCTTAAAACATCCCTCTCCCTGTTCACTCGTTCGCGGTGTCTCTTTTTAAAAACCGTCGAATACGTGTCTCCTTATTTTCTCAGGAAAGCCTATCGCTGGAATATCGCGTTTCTGACTTACGATTTCAGAGATACTCTTTAGACCCGTTTTCACCACTTTAAAAAGTGAAAATCGAAATTTCGTCCTACTCGTGTCCAATAGATTCTAATAAAAAGTGTTTATGCCAAATTTCACGATTCTGGGTTTAACCGTTTCCGGAAGGCTTAAAAAACCTCCCCCTCCCCGTTCACCCGTTCGGAGGTCTCTTTTTGAAAACCGTCAAATATGTGCGTGTCTTCTTATTTCCTCAGAAGTGTCCATCGCTCCAATAATCACGTTTCTGACTTACGCTATTTCAAAAATACAGGTGCGCTTTAAACCATCTATCACCCCCGTTTTGACCTCTTCAAAAAGTGAAAATTGAAATTTCGTCTTAACACGATCTAATAGATTTCAACAAAAAATATTTCTGCCAAATTTCATGCATCATGTATCTAACCGTTTCTGGAAAAACCTAAAATTTCAACCTCCCTTTTTATCAAACAAAAAGGTATAATAATGGTTCTATTTATAGTTATTAGACTTATAATATACCACACTATTTGATGAACTTGTAGTATATTATTCAACGAGAGGTAATGTAGGTAATAACTCACGCAAATGAAGTTTACAGCATGAGCCGCAGGCAAGTGCTGTAATTCATCAAGTGGGTTATTACCATTACCGCAAGTTGAATACTATACTTTATCTACGATTATAACAATAAATATTAAATTGAGCAAATTTTGTTTTAATTAGGTACTCAGTTTGTTTATTAATAAAATTAACTGTAAAATTTAACTTAACTTAATTTGAGGATTTGTATCGGACAGAGCCACACCTTCGTGAAGCGCATTACGTCGATTGGATAGGCTAGGCATGAAGATACAGGTGATTGGCACTATCACCTAGTGATTTATAACTCACTCATTATAACTCACGCTATTTGTTTATGGATACTATTAATTGTTCAAAAGCAATTCATTAATTAGTATATAACCTAATAAGAGTAAATAAAATAACCAAAAGTAGTTTATATTAGTCATAGATTTTTGTTGCTCCTAACTTAGCATGCCTAGAATATTACCTACAATATCTTGTTAATATTTCTAATCCTATTTACATTCACAATATTGTCTGTATTTCTCCTATTTCCTTATTCAAAACAGTTGCCATAAAATTAGCATAATGTCCTGTAGACTGACTGCCTTTGTATGTTCATTCACTTTAATCATCTGAAAATGTCACGTTGAGTGCCGAACTGCAGTAAAGTGCAAGTTACAATAACTTGGCGGTAAAAAATAAAGTAAATGTTAATGTTGGTGTTTCATTATTATATCATCATAAGTAATTACCACAAAGTAACGGCTTACCAGTTTAATTTTGGAGGAGGTATTGTTTTCATGATTATATATAACTAAATATTTGTAAATTATTTTCCGTTGAAATTAATTTCATTTCCTGAAAATAAATTTCTGTGATAAAAACATTCAGATTATAAGTAAGAAGATAACTGTTTAAATATGAAACATAATTACTTGTAAACTTATATAAATGTTCACAAGAATTTTACACTCGCCCGAACTCCGGCTTCCCAAGTAAGCATGAAAGAATGACTGCATATTTAATAGCGCCGGTGTTGTCAAATCTCGGACGCAGCATTATACGATTTTTGAATAGAGAATATTTGAAGTATATTTATGTTCACAAATCTATGCGCCCCCAACCATAATTCGATGGAACTAAAAATATACTTTTAGTTTTACGGAACATATGATACTGCGTCCGAATCCAAAAAAAACTCGGGTCGATATTTTGCTCAATTGAAACGAAACAGAACTCATTTCTATGTTTACATATAACCCAGGAGACGAAGAACATTTTGAGGTGCTGAAAATCGACCATTTCAGAGATTTGTTGAAGATAACACGGGAAAACAATACTGCGTCCGGTATACAGACGCAGTATTGTACAGGACGCAACAGTGTATGGTATCGTGCACATGTACGGACGCAGCATTATTTGCAGGACAAATATATATATATATATATATATATATATATATATATATATATATATATATATATATATATATATATATATATATATATATATATATATATATATATATATATATATATAAACACACACACACACACACACACACACCCTTCTATCATTATTGCTTCCTTTCATGTTGCTACATTAATGCGTCTACCAGAAGGATATATACCAAATATTCATTGAAGTATATTAATTTTGACGTTCTTTCCAACCCATAGCTAACTTAAAAATTTTTCTATCTTAATATTTATAATATCATGTCATCACCAATCCCTTGAAATCAGATCCCTTGAAATCAAAGATCTCGACATATTCTTCGATCGAAAGTTCAATTTCATTACACATGTAAATAATATAGTGTCAACGGCTAATAGAATGTTAGGATTTGTTATAAGAAGAGACATTTTCATAATCCTTTGTCATTAAAGCTAGTGTTTTTTGCCTATGTCAGGTCCAGATTAGAATATGGCGCACTGATATGGTATCCATTATATCAATGCCATATCGATGCAATAGAATCAGTACAGAGAAAATTTTTAAAATATTTATCTTACAAAATCAATGGTACTTATCCGGAAATGGGAATTGAATACTCATTACTACTTAACCAGCATCAACTTATATCTCTAAAATCAAGGAGAATCTTGATCTCTATATCATTCTTATATAATCTGTTGCATAATAATATTGATTGCATTAATCTACTAAACAGGGTCAATTTTTTTATACCTAGACTAGCGACTCGATATTTTCCAACTTTCTATAGCGATAATGCTAGGACAAACGTTTTATGTAGATCGCCACTATCTCTAATGTCCAATAATTTTAATGCTATTTCAGAGGTATGCGATATTAATACCAACTCCTTGACTTATATTCGACAGGTTATGATCGACAACAATTCCTAAAAAAATGTTTTTTGGTAAGTTCTACTGTTCTCTTGTAAATTAGCCTCTCTTTATTCTATTTTTGTTTTTTGTTATTCTCTCATACTGTGCTATCTTATGTTATTAGTTTATTTACTATGTCAGTCAGTTACTGTGCTACAGTTTGTCTTATACATTCATTTATCGTATTTGATGTTACCATGTGTTTCCTGTAAATGGGTGTAACCTGTTGGAAATAAAGATCTAAATAAAATAAAAAATAATATCTTTCCTCTTTCACCTACAGATCTTATTGCTTCCTTTCATGCACTGCACTCTTGCGTCCGATTTGTATATTTTTTTTATCGAGCGTACTTTATTGCGTCCTGTATATACATTATTGCGTCCGACAGTGTTGTCAGATTGAAAGTATTGGCACGTTTCAGACGTGGTGGGAAATATTCTGCTTTATTGAATGTCAATTTCAATTTACAAGCTAATAAAAGTAATTCACATACGCTAACTCTCAAACGGGCCTGTAGTCTATGTAAAACGCGGGGTTTGATGCTCGGAATGCCCCCTCATCAGGACCACTTGCATCGCATGTTTTTTGGGTCGCTGATCACGAAAATTGGGGCTCCGCGGCTCTACAAATAGGGCGTCACCCCTAAAAGTGCCAAAAACCACCCCGCTTGGGTTTTTTTCGTGATAATGTGAATAATGCTGTAAAATAATGTTATAAATATGCTAATTGTAATGATATTTTGCCAGTTCAGTATGTTCATCTAAAATAAGGACAAATTTTATGCTGAGGGTTGACCAGAGGGGGTAAAACTAAATTGACGTAAAATGGAAAAATGATGGAATTTTTTTTTCACTTTTTGATTTGAGTGTAGATGAATGGGAATTGTACAATGAAGAAAATTTTTTCCAACCCTTCAGGGGTGAAAACTACCCTAATATCGCCTTTAAATTGAACTTGCGCTTAGAAAATAAATTGAGATGTATACTTTTAGTTTGCTTTAATTTCTGATAAACTTCCGTAAAAAAAATACTAAAAAATATATATTATGTTTATATTTTGGTAAAAAAAAAATTAGTTATTTTAATTTTGCACCATATTTGTATTCTTTTATTAAAAATATTGCAAACAGTATGAAGTGTTCATTTATCAAGAATATTTCTACCTTCTCTTTCAATTCCCTGCAAGCTTGGGGGTAGTTTTTAGTATTTTTTACAAGCTTTTATTTAACTTGCAATGTTTGTTTGTTTGTTTGTATGTATGTTTGTTTAGGTGAAATCTTGCAACTGAATTTTAAAATAGTTATCCCCAACCGATTGAGCTGAAATTTTGCATACACGTTTAGTTTGGATGACAATGCATGGTTAGCTAAGTGACGTCATTCTAAATCCAATATGGCGGACTCCCAAAGATGGCGGACCAGTTATTTTTTATGCACCCAAATGAAAGGGTTTGCTGAGAAGAATACGAAAGTAAAATGACGTCATTCCAAATCCAATATGGCGGACTCCCAAAGATGGCGAATCAGTTACTTTTTAATCCACCCCCGTGATGTGGGTATCAAATGAAAGGAGAGGAATACGAAGACGTCATTCCAAATCCAATATGGCGGACTCCCAAAGATGACGGACCAGTTGTTTTTTATGCACCCCCATGATATGGGTATCATATTAAAGAGTTTGCTGAGAAGAATATGAAGACGTCATTCCAAATCCAATATGGCGGATTCTCAAAGATGGCGGACCAGTTATTTTTTATGCATCCGCATGATATGGATATCAAATGAAAGGATTTGCTGAAAATAATACGAAAACGTGATTCCAAATCCAATATGGTAGACTCCCAAAGATGGCGAACCAGTCATTTTTTATGCACCCCCATGATATGGGTATCAAATGAAAGGGTTTGTTGAGAAGAATACGAAAATAAAATGACATCATTCCAAATCCAATATGCCAGACTCCCAAATATGGGGGACCAGTTATTCTTTATGCACTCCCACGATATGGGTATCAAATGAAAAGGTTTGCTAAGAAGAATACGAAGACGCCATTCCAAACCCAATATGGTGGACTCTCAAAGATGGCGGACCAGTTATTTTTTATGTATCCCCATGAAATGGGTATCAAATGAGAGGGTTTGCTGAGAAGAATACGAAAATAAAATGACGTCACACTAAATTCAATATGGGGGACGCCCCAAGATGGCGGACAAATTTTTTTAGTTTTAATACTACAATTTGATCGTATAGTGTATTCTCTCATATGTTGAATTCTAAGAAATAATGAAGGATTCGGTTTAAACTGTAAGTTTTATATCAGATATGAATGACGCAATGAATATATAAAATTAAGGTGTAGCTAAAAATTTAAAAATAAAATTGAATGAAAAAAATAATTTAAAAACAAGCTTTTATTTAAATGCTCTAAAAGGAAGGAAATAAACTTTAAATTAAATTAAATCTATCAATTTATTATATTATACAATGTATATGATACAAAAGCTTATCGCGAGATTTACCTGTGTAAATAAACAAGAATACAATATGTAACTTGATCTTGACACAAGTAATTCTAAGAAAAAATGTATGTATTTCATAAAATAAATTTACACAGGTAAATCTCGTAACAAGCTCTTATATCATATAAATTGTTAATGTAATAAATTGATGGGTTTGATTTAATTTAAAGTTTATTTTCTTCTTTTTAGAGCATATAAAAGCTTGTTTTTATAAAAAAACATTTTAATTATTTTTATTTTTCATATGGGCTTAGAATGTCATGAAACGTCGAGATTTTAAGTTTGGGCCAAAAAAATTCTGTCTGTCGTTTTGTCTGTAACTTTTTTTTTGTGCGTGCGATTACTCTGGAACCGTTTAAGATATTGACTTGAAATTTGGTACACGTTATACGCATGTATTTTGCGAGATTATATTTTAATCTTATTTCGTTGAAGAGCTGGGAGATAAATTGGGGTAATCGGAAGGTAAATAGGTAAATCAAGCAAGTAACAGTCTATGAAATTGGTATTTAGTATATATAAGAGAAGCTAAGGTCAAAAAAAATTTTTGGCATTAACCAGCCCCATTACTACCTCACCCCATTATTAAGATAAAATTGTGATTTAATATGTATACAAGAACCAAAGCATTTAAATTCTTTTTTAGTTCATCCACCTCCACTACCATCCCCTACCTCCACCCCCGCCTCTCTCTACCGACAGTGGCGGATTTATCGGGGAGGGGGGTTAACGGGGGTGGTAATTACCACATCATGAATTACATAGATATAAAAAAAATATGTTTTGGTTATAACAAAAGACGAGTAACGGATTTTGTTATTTAGTCAATGCATTTTGCAAAGTATAAATTCAATGTGTTACTGTTTTTAATTAGTTGTTTTTCAAATATGGTTAAATCTTCGAAGGAAAAGTTTCATACACACATTTTTAACCTTAAGAGAATATTGTTCTTAAGGATAGGATTTTGTAGAGTGAGAGGGAAATCTGCGTTTATTTTCGGTTTATTATAAATATTTAAAAAATCATAAATGGTATAATCTTTAAAATAGTTTCAGATGCTTCCCATTGTTCTAAGGAATACAACCATATACAGTTTTTATCATAAATGTTGTACATAGTTAAATGCCATGCTTTAATAATAAAATTAAGAACTAGGGACTAGTTCACAAGTTCAAATCAGAGTTAATTCTTGATAAAGCTCGTAAAATTATGAGTGAGGGCTCATTAGATTCGGAATGACGCCTAGAAAAAGGTGCAAAAGTTTCAAACTTACACATAAACAATTGCAAAAGTTATAAACAAATGAAGATTGAAAAAATACAGAGTTTCGTTTTTTTTCAAAGAACTCGAAAAATATTAATATTTAAGAAATTTTAAAGAAAGATTCTTAAAGAGGAAGAAATTTCCAATAAAAAAGTTCCAACTCCCGAAACTCTATCTCTGTTATTAATAATTTTAATTTAATGTTGAAAATAGAACTCCGCGCGGCGAACACTAAGCCGTTACGATGCTTTGAAAGCGGCCGTAATAAGTAAAAATATTTTTTTGTTATTAAATATTAATTTAAAAGTTTTAAAAAAATATGGTATTATTTAGACACTTAAAGGAACAATGTCCCATTGGAAAAAAATTGTTTCACAGATTTTTCATAAAACGAGTCTATTGTTAATTAACAAGTTTTTTTAGAGTTTGCGTTTATATTTTAAGTCGGATAATTGTTAAACAAAAGCCATGAAAATTGTTTCGCTACGTGGAGACTTAATCAACTTAATCAACTATACTTTATGGGATTATGACATTGCGATGCTTTTACTTGTTATAGTCTATTAGTTGTTAATTAATTAACCTAACGAAAGGCTAAAAAATGAAAAAGTGAGGTTGAAAATTTTTTTTATTCATTTTAATTATTATTACTCTTTTTATATTAAAAAATACTATAAGATTACATAAACTTCAAATTTTTATTGCTATTTGTTTATACAAGTACAGTTCTGAATTTAAAAAACTGAAATATCTCACATTTCCGAAGGTCAGTAGAAAAAATCATATGTTCAACACGTTAGAAAAATGTTTTTTCCATATGCGACGTATTTTTGACTAGGCCTAATAAGAAAAAAAAAACACTTTTCCTAACTTGTTGCACAAATAGCTATTTCATAAAAAGTCTTTATCAAAGAACGTTTATATTCTAATGGGGGCCTTACTCAAATTATATAAAAATTGGTCTGAAAATTGAACAAACATCACACGGCTCTAAGGCCCGCATTAGACTATAAAAGTTATTTAACAAGGATCTTGTATAAAAGATATTTTTATATTTTATATTTTTAAAATACTTTATAAAATATTGTCGATATTTTATAAAATTATAAAATTTGGTCTATTACACCATCACATTTCTCATAAAAGATCTTTGTCAAAGAATTTTTATAATCTAATGTGAGCCTAAGACAGTTTTGTTAACATAAACTTCAAAGTATTGATTTCCTCATGCCCTCCTCTATCGGCGAATCCACCCATTATTGGAAATTTTGTCAAAGAAATCTATTCAGAATAAATTAAGACTATAATAAAAATTTCGGGAAAATTTGACAGGATGTACCTAAATAAACTAAAATTAAAAAAAAACATTTTTATAAACAAGCTTTTATTTAAATGCTCTAAAAAGGAGAAAATAAACTTTAAATTAAATCAAACCCATCCATTTATTACATTATACAATTTATATGATATAAAAGCTTGTCGCGAGATTTACCTGTGTAAATTTATTTTATGAAATACATACATGTTTTCTTAGAATTACTTGTATCAAGATCAAGTTACATATTGTATTCTTGTTTATTTACACAGGTAAATCTCGCGGCAAGCTTTTATATCATATAAATTGTATAACGTAATAAATTGATGGATTTGATTTAATTTACAGTTTATTTTCTTTTTAGAGCATATAAATAAAAACTTGTTTTTAAAAATGTTTTTTTAATTTAATTTTAAAATTTTTAACTATGCCTTAATTAGTTTTATATATTCACTGCGTCGTTCCTATCCGATATAAAACTTAAAGTTTGTTGAAACTGAATCCTTCACTATTTCTTAGAATGCAACATATGAGCGAATACAATTATAGTGTTAAAACTAAAAAATTTTGTCCGCCATATTGAATTTAGTGTGACATCGTTTTATTTTCGTATTCTTCTCAGCAAACCCTGTCATTTGATACCCATATCATGGGTGTGCATAAAAAATAACTGGTCCGCCATCTTTGGGAGTCCACCATATTGGATTTGGAATCATGTCTTCGTATTCTTCTCAGATTCGATACCCATATCATGGGGGTGCCTAAAAAATAACTGGTCCGCCATCTTTGGGAGTCCGCCATATTGGATTTGGATGACGTAATTTTATTTTCGTATTCTTCTCAGCAAACCCTTTCATTTGACGCCCATATCATGGGGGTGCATAAAAAATAACTGGTCCGCCATCTTTGGGAGTCCGCCATATTGGATTTGGAATGACGTCTTCGTATTCTTCTCAGCAAACCATATCATGGGGGTGCATAAAAAATAACTGGTCCGCCATCTTTGAGAGTCCGCCATATTGGATTTAGAATGACGTCACTTAGCTAACCATGCATTGCCATCCAAACTAAACGTGTATGCAAAATTTCAACTCAATCGGTTGGGGATATCTGTTTTAAAATTCAGTTGCAAAATTCGACCTAAACAAACAAACATTGCGAGTTTAATAAAATTGGCGCTGTTCTTTGCAGGAAAAGTTGGTACACATATGTACTTTAACGAGATCTAGAACTAGATTATATTTTCATCTTGTTCCGTCGAAGGGTTGGAGGTTAAATTAGGGTAAATTTGGGGTAAATAGGTAAATCAAGCAGGTAAGAGTCCATAAAATTGGTATTTAATATATACAAGAGAAGCTAAGGTCTCAAAAAAAATGTTGGCATTAGCCACCCCCATTACAATCCCCTCCCCATTATTAAAGGGGGATGAAAAAAAATTGTGATTTAGTGTGTGTACAAGAACCAGAAACCTCAAAATATTTTTTACTTCATCACCCCCACTACCACCCCAACCCCACTACCGATGTGGAGTATTGTTTTATGAGGTAGAGGATTTCAAATATTATATTCTTAAAGTTCCATAAACAATTATTTCCACATACAAAATTTTTTCGTTGTGAGTGACTTGGATAGAAAATCTGGATGTGGAAGTAGTGATTCCTTGGGCAGTGGTTTTTTTATTTTGATTAAATTTTGATTAAGGTTTTTGGATAATTCTGAACAAGTTTCATAACAAAATTTTCCGATAAAAAAATACCTAATATGATTTTCTATTTTTTTCCGCATATATTGATACCTCAGGTGGCTTTGCATTTATAGCAGGCGAATGTTTTTCTGGTTATAAGTAGATACTAAATCGTTCTATACTTTAGTAAAATTTGATTCAAATTGGAAACAAAATAAAAAAGTTATAAGGGTGTCTTCATTTTAAGTGAGA
This sequence comes from Rutpela maculata, assembly GCA_936432065.2. NCBI lineage: Eukaryota > Metazoa > Arthropoda > Insecta > Coleoptera > Cerambycidae > Rutpela > Rutpela maculata. Next base: position 111,497,764 of record OW386287.2, on the reverse strand, counting down.
TTGTATATTTAAGGAAATGTATAAATTTCAACAAAATATTACGTTAGTAAATACGTCGAGTGTTGTAAAATAAAGATTGTTTTGTGGCTGTGATTTATTAGCAGACCACGGTTTTAATAGAAACATTTCAGATACTTAACTAATTTATTTATTAATTATCGATTTTGGCTGGCGAATATCTCGGAAACTATAACACATAGGAAGAAAGTAAATATAGATAGGAAATTTAATTATGTTTAATTTTGCATAAATTACCTTTTTCCGTACGACGCGTCGTTTCCGAGTTATAAGCGAAGAATCGAAAAAAGGAACCTTTCCACCTCCCTCCTCCCCTGAAGCGGCGGGGCTAGGAGCGGGGACTTTTAGTATGTTTACCTCCTAACTACCCCTAACACATCCCTGAAGAGGAAAATTCTCCCCTCCCCAATGTCCTCTACAACTCATTCGTTGACTGGAGTAATAATATATGATTACATACAAAATTTTAATTAGCATTATACATAGGCATTTTATCAATATCAATAACAACTGTATTTTTATTAATCTCGGTATAGTTTAGTAAATAGTAAGTTTGCTCACATTTGTTCAAATTACATAGGTTTTTTAATTTATCAATATATATGATTCCTTTAACACAATCAAAAAATAATTGTTTATATATGTTTTATATTATAATATAATATTTTAAATCGTCTACCCCAAAAACCCATAAAACGATATCCCACATCGGTAGTGGAGTGGGGGTGGATGAAGTAAAAAAATATTTTGAGGTTTTTGATTCTTGTACACACACTAAATCACATTTTTTTTCATCCCCTCTAATAATGGGTGGTAATGGGGGTGGTTAATGCCAAAATTTTTTTTGAGACCTTAGCTTTTCTTGTATATACTAAATGCCAATTTCATGGACTCTTACCTGCTTGATTTACATATTTACTCCCCATTTACCCCAATTTAGCTCCCAAACCTTCAACGGAATAAGATGAAAATATAATCTAGTTCCAGATCTCGTTAATGTCCATATGTGTACCAAATTTCAAGTCAATATCTTAAACGGTTCCAGAGTAATTGTGCTCACAAAAAAAGTTACAGACCAACAGAAGTTTTTTTTCGCTCAAACTTAAAATCTCGACGTTTCACGACATTCTAAGCCTATTTGAACAATAAAAATTTTCAAAATTTTTTTTGTCATTACTATACTTCCACTGGATGTGGAAGTAATTAGTAATATAAAGCATAGTATTATTATACAAGTTCTTAAAATCTAAACACTAAAAATTCTAATCTAAAATTATTTAAATGATTAATGCCAATATAAGTTCTTTGATACACTCATCATTAATATATATAACAGTATCTCCACTTTTTAGTAATAACAGATGTTCATCCATAAATAGTTGACTAGATATTAAAATTATCAAACTCCATTACAGTTTCAATGAATTTCTTTTTTTGTTATTATCATATTTGCAATGAAATTATACCAATCCAAATCCATAAACGAAATTACATCAGTTGAACTGCTAAGTCTGACTGACGACTCGAAACCTCTAGCACTGCTTATTCACGTCAAGACTTGTAGGGTAGAATTTGATAATGAATATTTTACTTCAGTAATCAGTTGTTCTCTATACTTTAAAATAACACTATCCACATATTTCCAATAAAATGAGCATGACGAAGTAAAGGAAAATCAATCATTTTCAATACCATAATCTGACATTATGACTGTCTTCACTGCTACTGAAATAAATACTAAAGTGTTGTTTCCAAATTAATTTATTAATACTTATGATAAACATAGATGACACCACAACATCACACTATTTTTTTGTTATCAATCCATTACTAAATTACATAATTAGAATACATAGTGATACATACTATAAAATATATACAATAATAAAACATCTTAAAATTCTTATCGATTTTTTATATGTGCGAATTTATACATTTAGTAGAAGTATACATGTATCTAGGTGGGAGGTAATTAATAATTGTAGGCCAAAAGTTCATGATTCTCCAGACGACACAATAAATCCCTCTGATTTTAACAATTACTTTGTTAATCAGGCAGAAGTATTAGTATCCCAACTACAAAAAGTAAGGCATCTACCTGAAGAATTCTTGAACAAAAACATTAACAAAACATTTAAATTTCGTGAAGTAACTTTCAATGAAGTACGGGAGGCAATTAGTAATTTAAAGAATAAGAACTCGATGGATATTTATGATATAAATGTAAAAATCATAAAACAAATCAAAAACATGCTAATATCGCCTTTAACGCATTTAATAAAGGACAAGGGTAGATAAGGGCCTTTTTCCGCCCATCGGCTATGTTGTATGTCATTATATTTTCCGAGTAGTATATGTCTTAACGAGTAATAAAAAACTGTTCCTTGGAATAGTAGATTATTCAGTGAGCGTATAATGATGGCTGTTACTCGCAGGGGTGATATTTACGGCACGAGACGAAGGCGTGACGTAAATCATCCGAATGTGTAATAGCCATTATACACGAACTGAATACTAAAATTTATCCACTACTATCGCATATTTTAACTGATTTAATCGTTTAAAACTGAAAAAATTAAGTTCATTTACAGTAAAACGTTGACCTGTTAAACGCCAAACACGAAAATATGCACGAAAACATGGAAAAATGGATTCGCCGTTTCTTTATGAAAGTTGCTAGTTCCTGATTGATCAAAGGTGCGTTAGAATGGAAACAACTAGTTCCTGGTTGGTTAAATATGTGTTAGAACCAGATTATGTTCATTATACGTTTGGTTGGAATAATGACTATCATTATTTGACAATTGTTAAATGTAGAATGCAATGATTATACGATGGTCGTGGATAAACATATTCTTATTCAATACATACCACAATATGTGGTTTTGAGCGCTGACACGTTTAAATTCTCACGCAATGTCGACACTACTACGACTCCCGCGGAAACGATTTTGTTTTTTATACATTGAAGCGCTTGATGAAACAATATAAATTAACCATTATTTAGAAGCTTAAATGTTCAACAATGAAATGAGGTATAGTTTATCTTGTTTCATCGAGCGCATCTAACTGAAGTATACATTAAAAGTTCGGAAAAAGGTCAAAAATAACAAAAAAACTGCAAACATGCCCACTTTGAAATGATATTACTATGACCTACTGTTGTTTTTCAAATGTAAAACATATAGAAACATACAGATCATATGTTCAACTATAAATAAATAACGCTTAATGACTTTAAGGAGAACTTTTCTTTTTTATGAAATTAGTGGGCGAAAATTATATAGCTTATCTACCCTTTATCATAAAGACAGGTGAATTTCCTGACTCTCTAAAAATTGCTAAAGTGATCCCAATCTTTAAAAAAGGAAACCACGATGACCCAGGCAATTATAGACTGATATCTCTAGTTCCTATCATTGCCAAGATAGTGGAAGGGCTTTTAGCTAACCAAATAGCAGAGTACTTTGAAATTAATAGTTTATTTATGAATGAACAATTTGGATTCAGACAAAATCGTAATACGGAATTGGCAATTTTAACACTTGTAGATAAGATCTCCAAGGGATTTGTTGAAGCAACATATATAGGTGGAACATTCTGTGACCTGAGCAAGGCTTTTGATTGTGTAGCACACGATACCCTAATTCAAAACTAAATTCTTATGGATTTAATCCCTTGAGCACTAAAATTATTCAGTCATATCTTAACCAACAGACAACAAATGGTCTACTATAATGACATGAATTCTAGCTTAAGTTCTATCAAATATGAGTGCCACAAGGGTCAATACTGGGACCGTTGCTGTTTCTCATCTACGTAAACGATATAACGCACTGCCTGACAAATAGTGATCTAGTTTTATATGCAGATGATACGACTACCCTGGATGAACATAACAACTTAGAACAGCTTTTAAATCTAATGAATAAAACACAATCAGAGGCCTCCTCATGGTTTACAGTAAATCAACTACACCTCAATGAAAGTAAAACTATGAAATGCATATTTACGTTAAAAAACTGTGATGTTGATAACCCTTCCTCAGTTAAATTTCTTGGAATACATCTAGACTCCAGACTTTCTTGGGAAATACCGTTGATTGAAGAGTCTATAAGATACGCAACTATACGGCCAAAACCGTTCCTATATGTTCATCTCGCTCATCACGCTTCCCCCACACGTCCCTATCCACATATTGTTCGTTGACTTGTGGTGCCACCGCGCGGTGTTATTTTGCGCGAACCGCGAATAGAAATACTGGACGTTGATATCCAGCGAACGAGGGTACATAGTACATAATATATTTATTAAGTTATAATTCTCCACGCAGGTTGTAGACCGGCGCAATCAGTGCCGGCGTCAGGGCATTTGGCACCTGTAGCAAACAGTTGCTTGTCGCCCTGATAAAAAACATTTACAAGTTACTACTGTTAAGACAAATTTATTAATAAAAACTTACAAACAAAAATCTCAGATAAATAATTCTTTCACTAGTTTCACTTAAAATTCAAAAACAAGAGAAACCTTTAACTATCGCATTTCATCTTTTAAGTCGCCACGTTGTGCGCTGTAACAATCGTGTTTTGTTCGAAATTGCAATTGTTCCTTGTCCTCGAGACCCATTTGGGGTTCAAAAAATGGTTTTTTTGAGATGTTTGTTCAATTTTGAATTTCTGAAATTTATAAAAATGTGATAAATTAAAAATATTTTATTTTGCTATTCGGTTCAGCTTCATGGAATAGTATTTATGAGTACGTTTAAGACCTCCCAATTTTTTAAAATAATTAGAAAAAAGAATATGCAAATGTCGAGGATGGTGTTTTTGATCTTTCAGCGCTTGCGTAGCGAGAACGGTAATAAATACGAAAATGCACCGCACTTTTTTTTGTACAACATGGAATTTTCTACAAACAAGTCCGCGAGGGCATATTCTTATCTACTATAGTTTTCGAGCTACAGGTGCTCACGTGTAAGCATAAAAATGACGCTACTCTGCAAGTGGCACTGGCGACTTAATTAACAAACAAAAAATTAAGAAAACGGCGATGCTAATAGTCAAATTTAAATTACACAAAACATAATGAGTAACTTCTGTTTAAAACTGTTTTTTATACGATGCATAATATTAATAATGGAGTTTACAAGTATTAAAAAAATGTTGAAATAAAATAAAAAAATAGTTAAATATTCTTTGTGTTATTGAAATGTATGTACAATTGTACAGAAAAAAACACTAATTAATAAAAATATGCGGCAAGTTCCAGTTATATAAAAATCGATGAAAATGAAAAATTACACTTTTCGGTCCTAATATTAATTGTTTATATGTGATAAATAAAAACAAAATGATATGTCAATAATAGATACATTTTTTTAAGAAAGAAAATTACTTCCTACAAGGTGGAAAAGTTCAAATGTACGATTTTTTTAATGTTTTTTGCATTAAAAAACGCATATTTAAGAAAAATGAAGGACGCCATCGTGCAGAGCGATCAGAAATTCATAAATAAAAAAATCGACCACAAATTCTCATTGGACAAATAATATTTAACTGCTTTAACGGGCTGCTTGGAGAACAGCGCGAAAAACAGTTACTTTGAGGTTTGCGCGCGGGCGCCTTTGGCATGTGAGCTATAATAGATAAAAATATGCTCTCAGGGACTTTTTTGTACAAAATTCGATGCTTTATAAAAAGTGCATTGTGTACCATTTGTGCGATACTTTATCGCCTCGAAAACTATGTTCTCGAAAAAGTAATACCTACTTGTAATAAAAAAAAAAAATTAACCAGTCTTTCCGCAGATATTCAAATTAAGTTAATTACTTCCACATCCAGTGGAATGTTTACTAATTATTACTCTTTTTCCCAATAAAATCGCTTTTTCGTTTTAATTATTAAAAAAAGCAATTCCAGAGAAAAGCCTATAAACAAATAAATAACTTTAAATGAACCAGGGACGCACCCAGAAAATTGCTGAGGGGGGGGGCTACTACAAATAATAATAATAATAATCGTATATTTCGTACAATGTATTTTGCTTTTATATATTGTTTTTTGTTTATTTATATTTCATTTTTACTTTAAAACATGTAATCCTGGCCTCCAGGGGGGGGGGGGCTTAAGCCCCCAAAGCCCCCCCCTTCAGTGCGCCTCTGAAATGAACCCATCACTGCAGTAGCAGTATATTTGGGAGAGGATAAAAAATATTTTTGTACAAATTGGTTATTACAGTTCAGCAGAATTAAAGAAGGGAATGGTGTAAACCCGAAAAATATTGCAACATGTAATATTTTTGCGGCAGTAGTAATGGAAAATGTCATCTAAAACATGTTCAAAATTTACTAGGGTGAAGACAGTTAAAAAAGGTGCAAAATGGATAATTTTGTGATATCTTAAAAATAACAGTTTCATCATAAAATGTCAATATGCCTTTTACTTCCACATCCAGTGGAAGTACAACAACGACAAAAATTGGCATTTAGTAAATACACGAGAAGTCAAGGTCTCAAAAAATTTAACCATGGGGGGGGGGGGAAATAAAATTGTGAGTTAGTGTGTGTACAAGAACCAAAGGCTTCAAACATTTTTTTTTACTTCATCCACCCCCACCCCCACTACCGATGTGGTATATCGCTTTATGAGTTTTTGGGGTAGGCGATTTCAAATATTATATAATTATATAAGTTCTATAAACAATTATTCCTACATAGTAGAGTGCAAATATAGTATCAAAATATTTTTCCTTTTGAGCGACTTGGATAGAACATCAGGATGTGGAAGTAGTGATTCCTTGGGCAGCGGTTTTAACATTTTAAAATGAAAACCGCAGCCCAAGGAATCACTACTTCCACATCCAGATTTCCTATCTAAGCCTCTCAAAACGAAAACACTATATTTGCACTCCACCATGTGGAAATGATTGTTTATGAAATTTTCTAAATGAAAACCAAAAAACGATATGCCACATCGATAGTGGGGGTTGGGGTGGTGGTAGGAGGTGATACGCGGGTGGATAAAGTGGAAAATTTTTTGAGGTCTTTGGTTCCTGTACACAATAAATCACAATTTTTTTTTCACCCCCTTTAATAATCGCGTGGGGGGTGATAATGAGGGTAGTTAATGCCAAAAAATGTTCTAAGACTTTAACTTCTTTTATATAATAATAAACTAAATGCCAAATTTTATGGACTCTTACTTGCTTAATTTACCTATTTACCCCCATTTATCCCAATTTACCACTCAACCCGTTAACAGAATAAGATCAAAATATAACCTAATTCCAGATCTCGTTAAAATACATATGTGTACAAATTTTCAAGTCAATATCTTAAACGGTTCCAGAGTAATCGTGCACCCAAAACGTCAGAGACCGACGCGATAGAAATTATTTTTTGCTTCAACTTAAAATCTCGACATGTCGTAACGTTCTAAGCCTATTTAAATAAATGTTTTCAAAATTACTAACACTTATACTGGAAGTGGGAGCAATACATAGAAAATGGCATGACAAAAATATAAACAATCATAATGTGCCGTAGACTACACGGTGGAAGTAATCTACTTCAAGCACTTTCTTTGAGGAAACGCATCTATACTGCTCGAGGTAACCCACTGCGCATCCGTTTTACTCGAGGAAGCCCACTGCGTATCCGTATAGGTAACCTACTGCGCATCAACAGTACCTACTCAAGGAAAGCCACTGCGCATCCATTATACTCGAGGAAACCTACTACGCATCCATACCACCCGAGATAACCAACTTCGCATCCAAACTACTCGAGGTAACCCACTGCGCATCCATGTTACTCGAGGAAACCCAATGCGCATCCATACTACTTGAGGTAACCTACTGCGCATCTATTTTACACGTGAAAACCCACTGCGCATCCATACTACTCAAAGTAACCCATTGCGCATCCATTTTATTCGAGGAAATCTACTGCGCATCCATATTACTTGGAGTAACGTACTGCGCATCTATAGTACTCGAGGAAAGCCACCGCGCATTCATAGTACTCGAGGAAATCCACTGCGCATCTATATACTACTCGAGATAACCCACTTATTAAATAATAAAGAAAATAATAGAAACACCGAACAGGTTGCATGGTATTTTAATTGAAAATCGTAGAAGCTAGATACACACACAAGGACGCGTTGCTATATCCTCATCTATCCTTGAACCATTGGTATCAATTTAGTAACATGTTTATAAACCATAATATTCCACATCCACGTTTTCTATCCAAGTCTCTCACAAAGAAGAAAAAAATTGCACTCCACTATGTGAAAATTATTTATGAAATGTTAATAACATAATATTTGAAATCGCCTACTCCAAAAACCTATAAAACGATATGTCACATCGGTAGTGGGGGGTGGTGGAAAGGGGTGGTAGAGGGGGCAAATGAAGTAAAAAATATGTTGACGCTTTTCAACCCCCCTTTAATAGTGAGGTGGGGGTGGTAATGGAAGTAATTTTTTGAGCCCTTACCTTTTCTTATATACACTAAATACCAATTTTATGGACTCTTACTTGCTTGATTTACCTATTTACCCCCCCTTTATCCCAATTTACCCTTCAACGGAATAAAATGAAAATATAATCTAGTTCCAGTTCTCGTTAAAATACATACGTGTATCAAATTTCAAGTCAATATCTTTAACGGTTCCAGAGTAAACATGCGCACAAAAAAGTTACGGGCAAACAGAAATTTTTTTGCTCAAATTTAAAATCTCGACGTCTCATGACATTCTAAGCCTATTTGAACAATGACAGTTTTTTTAAATTTTTTTGCCGTTACTATACTTCTACTGGATGTGATTGATGTGAAAGTAATAAAATTCACTTTATCACGTTGTGCGCATTTGTGATGCACATGGTACATGGAACTTTTACTTAATTTTCTTTGTTATGTATTATTTAATATTATATCAAAATGGTTTATTTTACTGGGAAAAAAAATGTTTTATGTTGCCAGCAGCTCATTGGGTTTTTATATTTAATTGTTATGAAAATAAACATAATAAACACGCCACACACTAAACAGAACAGGAAAGTATGTGTTTGATTCAAAATTGTTTTTTATTTGCTAGGTATGCATTACATGTTTTTGTAAGAATCGTTACCGTTTTTAGGTTAAATTTAAAAATACAATATAGCTGGCAATGATGAATATTTCACCATTTCGTCGTTTTTCTGAATGTTTCAGATGTTGCATTGCATTTAAATATTATGTCTATATGAGAGCCGTCTCTAGCGCAGAGACAAATCTCCTTGTTTATCAAAAGCGACGACTTACGCGACGCGAACCATACGAGTGCATGCCATCAACCTAACTGATGTTTGTGCAACTGACGAAGATCTTAGACCCCAATACGGTGGCGCCGTACTATACATCAGACCCTGCTTGGGCTACGATTTCAAGTACACGGTTGCGCCTCTTGGTAAACTTTTCACTCAACGGAAATACATATAGAGCAATTGTCAAAAAACTTTCCAAAAATATTTACGTTTTGAGAAATTTATATCCTGTTGTAGACAGTTCAGTTATATTAACTGCTTACTATGGTCTATTCCACTCTAATATGTGTTATGCAATATTAGCTTGGGGACATTCATCCCATGCCGAGCAAATTTGTAAACTTCAATGGCGTGCAATTAGAGCTATCACAGGATCAGGGTATCGTGAAGATATAAAACAAAAATTCATCGAATTAAAAATTCCCACTTTCTCTTGTGTGTATGCGCTGAAATGTTTGCTATGGATAAGAGACAATATTCATCTATTCAACTATCATAATGATATTCACCACCACGATACGAGAAATAATACAATGATTGATATAGAGTTTCATCGAGTAAATAAAAGCAAATTCTCTACAAACTATTATGCCCCTAAACTATATAATAAACTTCCAAATCATATTAAAAACTTACCTACTAATCAATACAAAGAAAGAATAAAAACATACCTTACCAAAAGGGCATTCTATTCTTTGAATGAAATATTAAATGATGATTTCCACGTTGATTAATGCGCCTATTTTATTTTATATACTTTGTCTGTAGATTTTTAAACTGTAGTTTGTTCTGTGTGTCTAGTATTGTTAATATATTTTCTATTTAGAGTTTTAATTTCAACCTGTGTACTTCTACCAGTAATTTTACATATAAATATTAGGTAATGTCTTTGTTCTTGTTGACGAATGTAAACGATTTGTGTATTGACATGATTTTTAATAAATAAATAAATAAATAGGTTTTGGAGATGGTGAAGGTCCCTCTTGAGCAATATGTCCTTCCTCAAGGTGTATTCTGATTTAAAAAAAGTTCCTTGTTAAATATTAAATTTTACTTACGACTCCTCGTCCCAGGGACACAAACACAAATCTCCATCACATGAATTACATATGTGGGATAGCAGTAGGTTAGGTTAGGTTAGGTTAGGTTAGGTTAGGTTAGGTTAGGTTAGGTTAGGTTAGGTTAGGTTAGGTTAGGTTAGGTTAGGTTAGGTTAGGTTAGGTTAGGTTAGGTTAGGTTAGGTTAGGTTGATCTGTGAGTGGGCTAGTAACAGACCCTCCACCACGACCATCTGGTCTATTGTGGCTCACTCCTAATTATATTTCACCCAATACGTTCAGCTTTTTGATAAAGCCGACTACCTTATTGGGTGAGAGGTTGTCCAGGTCCTCTGGCAGCAGTTGCCCTTCGCCAAAAAGTGAGAACCTGGTTCTTTCTGCAGCAGGACAGGTACATAAAACGTGCGCTGCCGTTTCATCTTCCTCCAAACACAGTCGGCATTCAGCGTTGTCCGCTATTCCGAGTCTGTGTAGGTGATGATTAAGTCTGCAGTGCCCAGTGTATAGGCCAACTAGAGTTCTTAGGTGTAACCTGTTGAGCTCTAATAGTTTTTTAGTTCTTGATTTCAAAGGGTATGTGATAAACTCCTGTGAATGAACTAATCCTGGTAGTTCTTGCCAGTCTTGGAGGATTTTCCCCTCAGTCCAGGCTAAGATGGTTGTTTTTGCAGTGCTTGCCGATATGCCAAGCACTGGTTCCGGTTCGATAAATTTTGATACCGCACCGTCCCTGGCTAAGGAGTCAGCTATTTCGTTGCCCTCCATGCCAGAGTGGCCCAGTATCCAGACCAGAGTTAATTTGTTGTATCTGCCCAATCGGGCTAGAACCTTTTGGCAGTTCCAGACCAATTGCAGCGATGTGAGCCAAGAGCTTTGAGAGCTGCTTGGCTGTCTGAAAAGATTTTTATTGATCTGCGTCTAGGATGCATCTGCTCAAGCCTCCTTGCACACAGTTCAGTGGCATGAACTTCTGCCTGAAAGACAGTCGCATAGTTACCCAGGCTCGAAGTGATTCTTACCTTTGGGTTGCGACTGTATGCTCCAGCTCCAACTCCTTCAGGAGTTTTGGAGCCGTCTGTAAACCAACAGATGTCTGCTCTTTGTAGGTCAGTTTTGTTCCGATCACATTCGTCTCTTCCAGGAAAAAGGACGGTAAAGGGCAGTTCATAGTTGGTCACGGTAGGCATCACATCTGAAAGCATTCCCAGGATGTCATGACACTCCATGTCATCTGACAGCCTGTTGCATTCCATGATGCTAGTCTGAGGCATATTATGCACCGCTTGTTGAAGTCTGTATGCTGCCCACCTGGCCTCTCTCTCCAAGTAGATGTGGAGAGCTCCAGTAGCTCCAGGAGGATTCCAGAGCTGCTGACGGTGTGGTACTTATCGCACAAGTTATCGCCAGGCATGCTTGTCTCTGTAGACCAGAGAGTTTGGCTTTGGTCATTTGTTGTAGCCCTTTCGACCACCAAACTATGGAGGCATATGCTACCATTGGTCTTATGACCATAACGTATATCCAGTATATTTGTTGGGGAGCTATGCCCCAGAATTTTCCACAAATTCTGCAACATGTCCACAAGGAGAGTCGTGCTTTGTCGATTACCTTTTCCAGATGGGAGTTCCAGTTGAGTGATTTGTCTAGTGTAACACATAGATATTTCACTTCCCCCGCAAATGGAATAGTTTCACCTGCTAAAGAAGGCGGCACTAAATTGTTCAGCTTCCTTTTTCTGGTGAAAGGTACTATTACAGTTTTGTGGGGGTTCACAGTCATCTGCTCCCTCCACACCAAATGAGGACTGTATTTAGCACCTCCTGAAGGGTATTAGAGAGTACCTCTTCGGATTTTCCTCTAACCATAATGACTAGATCGTCCGCATACACCTGAACGTCGACTTCCCACAGAGAGAGAATGACCAGCAGATCAGCCACAAGCAGTGACCACAGAAGGGGGGAAAGAACCCCGCCTTGTGGGCACCCTCTTGCAGCCTTAAATCTGACCGTCTCCCTGTAGAGAAGTCGTTATGATTCTGTTTTCAAGCATAAGCTTGAATCCAGCCAGTTATAGTTAGCTCAACCCCTCTAGCAGCCGCCGCTGTATGTAAGGAGTTGGGCAGTGCATTGTTAAATGCTCCTTCAATGTCGAGGAATGCTGCCACCGCAATCTATTTTTCCTCAAGAGATTGGGTGATTTTCCCGACCAGGTTATTTAGTGCTAGTTCTGTTGACTTTCCTGGTTGATAGGCATACTGGTGAACATTCAGAGGATGAGTGCTCAGGATGTTTCCCCTGATATGTCCGTCCAGAACCTTTTCCAGGCCTTTCAACAGAAATTATGTCAGGCTGATGGGTCTTAGCGATTTAGGGTCTAGTTCTGTCCGACCCGTTTTTGGTATGTATACCACTTTAACCATCTCCCAACTGGATGGGATGTAGTTCCATACCAGACCAGCTCTGTATAATCTGATGAAGAATGGTAGCTGTATTTCCAGTCCGTTTTGTAGCAGCGCTGGAAAAATGCCATCCTCACCAGGCGATTTGAATGGTTGGAAAGATTTGATTGCCCACTCAATCACTGGTGCTGTGATAACCTTTTTGGCCACCAGCCAATCATCTTTGTGAGGTCGTTTGATTCGTCCTCGCGATGGTGGTGGTTGTTGGTTATCCAGGATCGAACTCCCTAGGAAATGTTTCAGTGTAAGGAGCTCAAGGGTTTCCTTTCCAAATTCAGCAAATGAGCCATCTGGATGTTTCACCATACCAAATTCCCTTGCCGGCTCTCTGGAAATGATCTTGTGGATTCTAGTGCTGCCAGGTAAGTCAGTAATACTCTTGCAGAACTTCCTCCAAGATTCCCTTTTTGCCCTTCTGATTTCTTTATTATAGTCCGTTAGCGCAGATCTATATTTTTCCCAGTTGCCCGAATCTTTAGCTCGATTACAGAGGCGTCGAACTTCTTTTCTCGTTTTATCTAGTTTTTTGTTGTTCTGTTCTGCCGCAATTTTTATTTCATCACGATTCCTGATTGTGGTGAGAGTGAAATGAAGGTGTGACTGGAGGGATTGTTTGTACCCACTCCAGTTGGTACACCTAGGATCCCTGTATGTCACCACATGTCTTGGTCCAGTTTCTATGTTAAAAAGAATGTGTCTATGATCTGAACACGAGGGTTCAGAAGATACCTTCCAATCAGTGATCTTGTTGCTCACAAAGTTTGTGCTGATTGTTAAATCTAGTACCTCTCTTCTATTTCTAGTGACAAAGGTTGATTCCGTTCTAATGTTATTCACAATTAGCCCTTCACCTAATACGTATTCAAAAAGTGACTCACCTCTGTGGTTAATGTCTGTGCTGCCTCATGCCGTATGGTGCGAATTTGTATCACATCCAATAACAAGGTGAATGTTGTTCCTTTTGCTGTAGGCGATTAACGACCTAACCGCAGGTGGAGGAAGTTGATCAGCACCTCTGTCTTCCGGGAAGTACGCAGAACAGGCTATTACATCCATTTTGCTTTCCCCCACTGGTAGCGATAAGCGGATGGCTACAACATCCTGGGTGCAGTAACCTGAGAGTACAAAGTAATCAATGTTATTTCTGACCAAGATACAGGCTCTGGGTCTTTCTCCAGAGCCGACTGGTACTATCTTGCCAGAAGTGTTTCCTAGTCCGTTTACTTGGCCTGTATTGATTGTCCAAGGTTCCTGGATAAGGGCAATGTCAATCTGACCTTCTTTTAATCTTCTGCCAAGGGCGTATGTGGCGGCCTTGGCATGTTGTAAGTTCGCCTGTAGCATTGTATATAGACTACCTAGTAGTATAACGCGTGTGTATCAACTGTTGGATACGATCTCTAGCGTCATCTACAGGGACCTAATGAAAGTAATGAATTTTTAACCCATCCAGATGAGACCTCTATGCAGACTTCATTTGAACTAGTAGTTATCGAGACAAGAACGGATTAAGGTTTCTTCAGGTGACTGTGTGCAAGCCAGGGTATACCGTGCGTGTAGCGGGGCGCTAGGCATAGGGAGTAAAATTACAATATCGCGCGTGCCAGCTGGCTGAAATGAAATAACAGAGCTGGGATCTCCGCTCGACGGAGGAATTTACGGCAGCAGTGTTGTCATATCTTTCGCGCTACGTGAATGTACATGCCTGATGGGAAATTACACGCACGCTACCTATTAAATACACCGTTGTGCAAGCTAAATGAAAATGCGTAATCCGACATTTAAAATAACGAAAACAAATATTACTTTGCTAAATGTCACTAAATTTAGTGATATTTAACAAAGTAATTTTTGGTTCGTTATTTTTACAAGGGAATTATTTATTACATTTCTACGAATAAAAATTGTTTTATCACGTCTTAAAGTTTTTAAATTTTTATGACTAAAATATAAAAGTGCATCTAACTACTATTCAATTTACTAAATTTGAATATTTTATATTATGCCAATAAACTATAATAAACCGATTATTTCAATGACAACAATTCTAATTGGTGGGCGGTACGTCAAAGGGTTCCAGCAGGTAGAATTCTTAGTAGCTGGAAATTTACTACACATTTTATTACGTTCAAGGACATATTTACAACCGAGGCGAAAACTTTGATGTGTAATTTTGTTAAAAGGTTCTTGCTGTTTAATTCGAAATTAATAATGTGGTTACGTTTTAAAATAATAAATAGGTACTTAATTTTAAAATTTAAACAATATCCATATATATTAGCGCTAATACATGGCATAAATTATGCACACCCAAGGGCGGATCCAGGGGGGGCAGTAGGGGCAATTGCCCCCCCCCCCCCGAGAAAAGTATTTGTTACGTTTTCAAGGCGATAATTTTTTTTCTGCATGAGGTGGGGGAAAAAATTTTTTTGGATTTCGGATTTCTAATAGTATTCCTGTGTATGAGGCGAAAAAATTTTTGTCTGGATTTTAATTTGTACGAAAAAATGTTTTTTTGGAGTTTCATTTGCACCCCCCCCCTATGAGGCGACAAAATTTTTTTGGATTTTCATTTGCACCCCCCCCCATGAGGCGAAAAAATTTTTTTTTATTTTCATTTGCATCCCCCCCCATGAGACGATAACATTTTTTTAGATTCCGAGGCGAAAAAATTTTTTTTTCTGATTTCTAAAATTTTTTGTAGATGTTAGTGCCCCCCCCAGTAACCTGTCTGGATCCGCCCTTGTGCACACCTACATTTTCAAATTTACCTAACCAGATCCTAACTGTATTTTACGTAATTAGGCAATATTTGTAATTATAATTTCCAACATATATCTTATACTAAAGAAATTTTTGTGCATGCGGACATAATTCGTACAAATTAGTGATGGGTAAAAGCTGTTATTTTTTAACAACAGTTTAAACTACTGCTACTGCTATTTTGAAATAACAGTTTAAAAATAACAGATCGATGGGAAGAAGTACGTGGCCCGGTGCCCCCCCCCCCCCCAACAGAAGTGTGAAATATATCTAATATTAATTTTTAATAGATAATATAATATGGCTAAAAAAGCGTATAAAAGGGTATTCCTGACTTCCGGTGCCCCCCACCCCCGAGAAGTCAATCTTGTACCCGCCCCTGGGCATTCGCATACTGCAGCGTGCAGTTTGCAAATGTTATTTCAGAGACGTTATTTTATACATCATGCTGCAACTGCTGGCCGACCCACAGTGGCACGAATCGTGATTTTTTCGTTCAAAATTATCTAGAGCACTTATTTCGCAACCGATTGGGATAATTTTTTTTTTAAAAGACTCGTTATTTCATGCCCAAAAAACGTAAGAGAGCCGATTTTTGAATTATGTTAACCAAAATTATTGAGCTTAGCCAAAATGCCCATGTTACACTGTGATCACCATATGTTACTTACAAATAAAAACTTTTTTTTCTTATCCAATTTACATAAATCTTTTTACTTGGGGGGTTTTTGTGGTCGCTGATTACGAATCTGACATCCAAATTGTCATAAACCAACCTGAAAGATGACGGATGACCGATTGGGATAATTTTTTTTTAAATACTCGTTATTTAATTTGCCAAAAACTTAAGAGAGTCGATTTTTGAATTACGCTACCCAAAATTATTAAGCTTAGCCAAAATGGCCATTTCTTATTTAAATCTTAATTAAACTTAAAAATAAAAACTTCTTTTCTTATCCAATTTACATAAATCTTGTTACTTGGGAGGTTTTTGCTGGTTACGAATCTGATATCCAAATTGTCATAAATCAACCTGCAATATGGCGGAATCAATGGAGGCTATGAAATGCTAAAAAATGATGAAAAATGAAATATTTTTGTTTAAGTTTATGCCGAGAACTTTTGAATATTTCTGATAAGTACTTTTAAGTTGAAATTGACTAAATTTTAAGTTCCAGGGAGAAATTCAAGATGGCGGATCCAATATGGCAGCAATAAGATGATAAAACTAAGTTAAAAATAAATTAAATGCATTAAACTAAATAGGCTGTAATACCTTTATAATTTAGTTGTACTTGTACTTAATGGTGGTGGGAGCGGGTGGTGAGGAAAGTTAAATTAAAACACGTCTTTACAGCTTGACGGCTCGTGGAAGAAGGAAGTTTCGAGCACGTCGTTTATTCGGCTATTGATGTCGAGCCTGCGCACTCCGTCACATCTCTTTTTTTCCAAACAACAATATTAACTTTTACAAAACAAACAATACATATAATTAAAACAATATTAGCTATATAAAAATAAACAGTACATATAATTAAAACAATATTAACTTTACACAAACGAAACTAATCTTAACTTTATAAAAATAAATACAATATTAATCATGACTACACAAAACAATTTTAGTCTTAATTGCAGACAATACTGAAAAAATTATAAATACAATTTTCTTGGCGGTTTAATAACTCTGCCGTATCGTGACACAATCGGAGTTCTATTATTACAGTTACTTTTATTAGAATCACCTGTTTCATTTAAATTTAAGTCATTTTCATTAAAATTGCTTCCATTTTCATTTAAACTGCTTTCATTTTCATTTAAATTGCTTTCATTTTGATTTAAATTGCTTTCATTTTCATTTAACGGTGAGACATTTACAATAACAGATTTATTATTATTATTTATATTATTTTCACTTACATAACTTTCATTTAAACTCACTACATAGTCATAGTTATGTTTGTTTGGTATTTTATTTATATGTCTCCTATTTCTCCTTACCACTATATTACTATTCATTAGTTTAATGTTATATGACCTGGGTATATTTTCTATTTTATTTAAAACTATTCCATCAAGCCATCTTTTCCCTTTAAAATTTTTAATTTTCACAAAATCTCCACTGTTTAATTCTTTTAGTTCCCTTTTCCCTCTGTCATACATAGTTTTTTGTTTATTTTGCCTATTATACATTTCTTTCTCTACATTATTTTTATTTGCTACCATGGGTAAAAGTAGTTTCTCACATGTTGGTAAGATTGATCTTAACCTTCTGCTGTTTAATAATACTGCGGGTGACGGTAAATTTTCTGAAATTGGGGTATTTCTAAATTCTAACATACTTAGGTATAGATCAGTATTTGAATCTTTAGCTTTCGTTAAAATATTCTTAACAGTTTGTATTGTACGTTCCACCAACCCATTCGATTGTGGATAGTGTGGACTTGATGTTATGTGGCTAAATAACCAATTTTTACTGAACTCTTTAAATTCCACTGATGAAAAACAAGGGCCATTGTCTGAATATACAATTGCAGGGATTCCCTGTCTAGAAAAAATTGATTTTAAATGTGATATCACTGTTACTGATTTTTCATTATTTAAAAGTGCTAATTCTACAAATTTCGAATAATAATCGACAACAATTAGATATATTTTATTATTAAAGTAGAAAATATCCGTCCCTACTTTTTCCCATGGGTTCGTTACAATTTGATGTGGCATGAGGGGTTCTTTTACATTTCTCTTATAAGAATTACAAATATCACAATTATTTATTAAATTGTCTATATCGTTATTAATATTTGGCCAAAAAATTGCCTCCCTTGCTCTTAATCTAGTTTTTTCTTTACCTAAATGAGGAATGTGTAATCTATGAAGCATTTCATTTCTTAAAACTTTAGGAACAAGTAATCTATTATTATTATATATTAACCCTTGACTAGTAGTTAAATTATTTTTAAAAGGTAAGTATACTTTTATATCACTATCTACTTTATTTTTATCGTCTGGAAAACCCTTCTTAATTAAGTCAATTAATTCCGATAGGGTATTATCAGCAGCTGTCTCTTTTTGAAAGATTCTTAATTTAACATCTGTCATCGGCAAACTTTCAGTAATCATATTTATCTGACCCTCAATTTCGTGACATTTACTTTCAAATTGTTCATCTATTTCTTTGATATTTGCCCTTGAAAGGGTATCTGCGATGTATAGTTCAGATCCTCTTTTATAAATTAGGTTAAATGTATAAGGTTGCACCATTAGGAGCATTCTTTGCAATCTAGCGGGTGCTGACATTAGGGGTTTGTTATAGATTGTAATTAGTGGTTTATGATCTGTCTCTATTGTTATGTCAGTTCTACCATAGATGAATTGATGAAATATAAAACACGCGTAAGTTATAACTAACATTTCTTTCTCTATCTGAGCATATGACTGCTCAGTCTGTGTTAATGCTTTTGATATATAAGCCACGGGCAAATTATTTTGCAATAAAACGGCTCCACAGCCTGTTAACGACGAATCGCATGAAATTACGATAGGATCTTTGTTAGAATAATACCGTAATATCGGAGCTGAACATAATTTACTTTTAATTGCGTTGAATGATTTTTCCTGATCATCCCCCCAATAAAAATGAACATCCTTCTTAATTAAGTCTCTAAGGGGTTTTGTGATGTCTGAAAAATTGCCAATAAATCGACATAAATATGTGGCCATACCTAAAAATCGTTGAACATCTTTAGGTGTCTTTGGCTTAGCAATCTCAGCTATTGCTCTAACTTTGTTATGATCTGGTGATAAACCCTTATCGGTTATTATATGTCCCATGTAATTAACTTGAGTCAAACAAAATTTACATTTATCTAAATTGAATTTTATATTATTGTTTTCATATAACGTTATCATATAATTGTTTAATATATTTTTGAAATACCTCTGGGGCTGAGGAAATACCATAAGGCATCCTCAAGAATCTGTATCGCCCGAAAGGTGTATTAAAACAACAAAGTTTACTACTATTATTATCTAAGGGTATTTGCCAAAACCCGTTTGAACAATCGACAACACTAAAATACCTTGCGTCCTTTAATTTATGCACGATATCATCAAGTGTTGGAATATAAAAATACTCACGCTTGATCACCTTATTTAAATCCCTTGGATCGATGCAGATTCTTAAGTCCTTGTTTTTTTTCGCAACTACGACCATTGAATTTACCCATTCCGTTGGTTCGGACACTGCCTTTATGATATTCTCAGCCTCCATTTTCTCTAATTGTTCTTTTATTCTTTGATGCAAAGCAAAAGGAACTCTCCTTGGGGGGTGGACCTTGGGAACAGCATTCTTATCAATTGTGATATGGTATTCATTTTTGAAACAGCCCAGACCTTGAAACACATTATTAAAATTCATTAAAACATCATTACAATTTTCTTTATTGTTAGTTAGGACATTTACTTCATTTCTTTTAATTAAATTTAACATTTTACATGTTTCTAACCCCAAAATCGCAATTTTGTTAGAATCTACAATATGAAATTTAGCAGTGCATTCATTTTCCAGACAATTCACCTGTTTAATTTTGAAAAAACAACATCCTAAGGTATTAATTTTTTTTCCATTGTACCCAGTCAATTCTTCACTCTTGCTCAATTCTTCCACTCTAACATTTAATTTATTTAAAAAATATACTGGTAAGGTATTTACGTCTGCTCCAGTGTCAAGACAAAACGTAATTTTAATATTATTTATGAGCAAATCTTCCTCCCACTTTTTATTACATTCCCCATTAATTTTGCCAAGAAATAATTCTTTATCACTTATTCCTGTCAAATCATTTGTATTTTTTGAAGTTTGCAACAAGTCACTAACATCAACATTAGATCTACTACTATTTGAACTACCACTGTCAGTTTTCTGAGTATTATTTACCACATTTATTCTACTGAAATTCTTTGAGAAATTAGAATGGTTGTTACTTTTACACACGCTAGCAAAATGATTAGGTTTTTTACATTTGTTACAGATTTTACCAAAAGCAGGACATTTGTTTAAATCATGATCGAAACTACATTTAGAACAATTACTTATCTTTTTTGTGTTGTATTTCCTCGATGTCGAGGGTTCATCCCTTCGTATTTTGCCTTTGCCTGGTCCTCGGTTGATTTTATTGACTTCCAGGGGTATCTCTGGCTCATTCAGGATTACTTTCAGCTGCCTTTGGGTGGTCTCCGCTGTCTTGCAGATCTCTACGGCTTTTTGCAGGGTCAAATCGTTTTCCCTCAGCAATTGATTCTTCAATGGAATTTCGGTTATGCCCAAGATCAGTCGGTCTCGAATCAGGGACTCCATGAGGTTTTCAAATTCACAAGAGCTTGCTAGTCTTTTCAAATCTGTGACATATTCGTCCACGGCTTCACCTGGTTGTTTATTTCTCGTAAAAAATATATATCGTTCATAGGTTATGTTCTTCGTCGGGATAAAATATTCTTGAAATTTTCTGATTATTACATCGTATGATTGCTTATCTGCTTGGTTTTCGAATTTGAATGTATTGTAGATCTTCAGAGCTCCGTCTCCTATTCTATTGAGTAATACATAACCCTTATGCGTTGCCGATTCTCCATCCATTTTTGTAGCCTTCATAAATATTTCTAATTTCTGTTTGAAAAATAACCAATTGTCTGCCATGTTTCCATCGAATGATAGCTCGCTTGGTGCTACCGCGTGGTTATCCATGTTCATCCCAGGTAATTTATTTTCTCGTGACTTACTTATTTCGGAATTATCTGCTGCAAACACTCTTCCTTTAATTTTAATTAATATTATCGCCTTTTCTCGACTGCGCCATGTAATACCTTTATAATTTAGTTGTACTTGTACTTAATGGTGGTGGGAGCGGGTGGTGAGGAAAGTTAAATTAAAACACGTCTTTACAGCTTGACGGCTCGTGGAAGAAGGAAATTTCGAGCACGTCGTTTATTCGGCTATTGATGTCGAGCCTGCGCACTCCGTCACATAGGCTATTCCTAAGAATTATTAAAAAATTTAAAAAAGAACAAATTTTCTGAAATTTTAAGATATATCCAATATGACTGCCATATATTAATTATCAAGCATAAATATGCGATTCAGTCCTCCATTAATTTTGAACAAAACCTTAAGTAGGTCATATTAATATTTCTTTTTTTTTATCTGCTAATAATATAATAAATACCTAACACCAAGAACTTTAAAACAAGAATATTAAACCTAACAATGTAAGCCTGATAGAACCTTAAACCAAGAACTCTATACCCAACATAACCTAAGGCAAGAATTTTACACCATGAACTTCGAACCTATAACTTGGTGCAATTGTTTAAATTTTAAATTTCACTGTTTAATTTGTGTTGTTTAAATAATATTAATACTCTAATTGAGTTGAAATTTTTTTTAATTGTTAAGTATATTCTAAATACATTTAAATAATATTATTAGCAGATAAAAAAAAGAAATATTAATATGAATCACTTAAGGTTATGTCCAAAATTAATGGAGGACTGAATCACATATATTTATGATTGATAATTAATGTATGGCAGCCATATTGGATATATTTCAGAAAATTTGTTCCTTTTTAAATTTTTTAATAATTCTTAGGAACAGCCTTTTTGGTTTAATGCATTTAATTTATTTTTGTTAGTTTTTTATCATCTTATTGCCGGCACATTGGATCCGCCATCTTGAATTTCTTCCTGGAACTTAAATTTAGCCTATTTTAACTTAAAAGTACTTCTCAGAAATATTCAAAACTTCTCCGCATAAACTTTAAAAAAATATTAAATTTTTCATAATTTTTTAGCATTTTATAGCCGCCATCTTGCAGGTTGGTTTATGACAACTTGGATATTAGATTCTTATCAGCGACCTCAAAAACCCCTTAGTAACAAGATTTATGTAAATTGGATAAGAAATTACGATTCGCCATATTGAATCCGCCATCTTCAATTTGTTCCTGGAACTTAAAATTTAGTCTACTTTAACTTAGAAGTACTTATCAGAAATATTCAAAACTTCTCGCCTTAAACTTTGACAAGAATATTTCATTTTTCATCATTTTTTAGCACTCTATAGTCGCCATTGATTCCGCCCTCTGCAGGTTGATTTATGACAATTTGGATATCAAATTCGTAATCAGCGACCTCAAAAACCCCCCGAGTAACAAGATTTATGTAAATTGTATCAGAAAAAAGTTTTTATTTGTAACTTTTATTAATATTTAAATAAAAAATTAATGAACATTTTGGCTAAGCTCAATAATTTTGGTTAGCATAATTAAAAAATCGGCTCTCTTACGTTTTTTGCAAATTAAATAACGAGTATGCGATACAGTTTCTCCAGAAGCAAATTGTGGTCAACAGTATCAAACGCTCTAGTTAAATCGAAATATAAGGCAACTGGATATTGTTTGTCGTTTAAACAGTCATACACACTTGTACATAGATCTGCTATAGCAGTTGATGTAGATCTATTAAGCCTAAAACCATTTTGAAAATTTGATACGAGATTATGTGCTTCTAAGAATGTATTTAAGCTTGTATTAAAACTGATATCAATAACTTTTGCTAGCTGACTTTGCAAAGAGATATTCCGATAGTTACTTGTCTCATTTCTGGATCCTTTATTCTTGAATATTGGGATTGATTTTGAAATTTTTAGTGCATTTGGGTATTTCCCCTCACAATACGATTCATTAATGATGTAAGAAAGTGGAATACTTACAATATTGTTTACTGCGTTTAAAGCTTTGCCATAGATTTCATCAATACCAGCTGCTGGTTTAGAAGTAGTTTTAATAATGGCTTTATCTACTTCATCCGGTGTAGTAGGAAATAAATAAAAGCTAACATTGGAGAGAGGTGGTAGTTTAATATTATCCATTACTGGTTTAACATTTGGCACACTCACAAATGAAATGTTAAAAAGATTGCATATTTTGTTCATGTCTATTATTTGTTCATTATTAATGTTTAACTGATTTCAGTTATTTTTATTCGTAGTACCTTTCATTTCGTTTATAATCTTCCAGCTTTCCTTCATAACATTTGTGGTGTTTTTTATTCTATTGCTATTATAATTTTCTGCTGCATGCTTTACTTTCTCTCTATATATTGATTTTAATTGTTTATATCTGATTTTTATGATATCATTATTGGTAGTTTTACATATTTTTGACATCTCGCATAGAGTTTGATTGTAATTCCTTAATTTCTCTTGTAAACCAAGGTTTTTTATTTTTTATTAATTTTAATTTTCTTACGTGGAAAGGCATTATTGAACTGGAATTTAAAAGTTAAGTAAAATGCATTAAATTTGCTATCTAAATCACAGGACGTGTACATATCTGACCAATTTTCATTTCTTAATAAATTTTGGAATGTTATTAAATTGCAAATTTGTAGGTGTTGCAAGGCAAAAATCTACATAGTTGAAACGTATGATCTGATAGGTGTGTGTTTTTTATTAAGCTTGAGTTTATGTTAGAGAATATTACATCAATACATGTTTTAGTTGTATGTGTGATACGAGTCGGTTCGTTAATATGATTTCTCATGTCAAATTCAGTAAAAAGATTAATAATGTCTTTAGATTCATTAGTGTCAGAAAACAAATTTATGTTAATATCGCCACATACAACATAATAATAGTTTGATCTGTAATTGTCACACATCAGTTCATACATTTCATTTATAAAGATTTTAAAGTTACTATTTGGTATTCTGTAAACTGTTATTATAAATAATTTTGATTTACCATTCATAATATCTAAAATGGCTATAGTTGCCTCAAAGTGCTTTTCAATACATTTTTTGTATAACACTGGTGTAATGCTTAAATTATTCTTTGCAAAAATACATACTCCACCATGAATAGAATCAGTACGACAAAAACTGTTCACTAATATATAGTTTGTTAATTTAAAGTGTTTCATTTCACAATGTTTCAACCAGTGTTCTGTGATACACATTATGTCCGAGTTGTAGGTATTAACTAATATTTCTAAGTCTCTTGCTTTTTCACAAATTCCTTGAATATTGAAGTGCATAATATTGATGGTGTTTTTGATAGGTCCTGCTGACAAACTTCGATTTTTCTTTAAATTTGGTATTATAGATGTTTTGATTTTTCCTTCTATGACTTCTGTTTTTCTAAAAAAGAACTTGGTCTTTTATCAGTTTCGTTGTGTACAATATCTCTTATATGATATTTTTCATAATATAATTTAAAATCAAATCTTTTATATGCTACCCCCCTTGGCCAAAATGACGGATTATAAAATTCTTCTTTGTACTTAAAATCGGCAGCTACCATGTAACAGTTAAATCTATTTCCCTCAGTTTTTAGTTTTTTGACAATAATTTCTTCATTTTCATTTCCTATTTTCCTTTCTAAGTATGTTTTTATATCTTCCTCTGTTACGTCTTGAGTCACCCTATAAAGATATAGCCATACTTTCGGGTTTTCTCCTTTAAATTTTTCATTGGTGTCATCTGATTGGCCAGTTTTTCTTGTATATGGTTTCCTTTGTCTTCTCTGTATTTCCTGCCAGTTTTCTGTATCATATTCCTTGACATTAGCATTGTTTCCTTCTTTCTGATCTACTCCTGGTTCCAGATGTATGATATCATTCATTGTTTGTCTTTACTGTGTTTCTAAAATAGCCAGATTTGTTTGTTTAGGTGTTATTTTAGTTATTTCTGAATATTGTTTTAGGGTCACTGGATTCTTGTTTATTTTGATGGTGTTGTTATCAGCTATAAGTACATTTTTGCGACATACCGGGTAAGTTGTGGTATGTGTTATTAGCTTACCGCTTCATTTTCGCGAGAAGTGGTTTAATAGGGGAGTACGGTTTCACGTGATTATTGATATGTTAAAATACTGACCGCAGCTTACCCAGCTCTCGACCTGGGTTAGAAGCGGTATGTATCGCTGTCCTTGTTTACTGTCAAGCCTGTAAACTAACATCTTTTTGAATTTGTAAGAAATAATTTAAAGTAGCTATCTATATTTTCGCGACATCGGTTTGCAAATATATAATAATATGGTGGGAGTTTAACCACTACATACCACTCTTATTTAACCCGGTTTGTCGCAAAAATGTACTTATTGTGTTGTTTTTGTGCAGGTTGGGGTTTTAAGTTTTTTATTAATTTGCTTATCAGCTTTAATGTCATACAATTACTTTATTTCATATTTTAAATTATTTATTTCCTCCCTTACCGATCTATGTCTCCCTGTGTTTTGTTTATGCGCTCTAGTCCTTGATTAAGCATTTTGTTCAGGTTGGTATTTTCCTTTTCCAAATTTTCAATTTTTCCAATGAGAAATTTATTGTTATCTCTTAATTCTTCATTCAATTCCTTTAAGACTTTATTTTCGCACATTATTGGTTTATCTCTTAATGGGTCATTTAAAATATCTTCATTTTCAAGTTCTTCATCCTCCAGTTGATTTTCTAAGATATAATTAGGCTTATCACAGCACTTTTTTGATTTTAACTTTTTGTTGTAACAGCTTGTGTGAAATACTGACAAACAGTTTACACAATTTATTTTTTTATTTACAGCAGGTTTCTTACAAAATCCACAGACTCCTTCACTTGTACTCTCATTGCCTGCCATCTTTTGTTCTTCGATTTGAAGAACGTTGGGTTTATTTTTGTTAATCGTTTTCACCATAAGGTTCCCACGAGTAGCAAGGGAATGTTGGTCCGCCACAGTAGAGCTCCGCATTGCTGTGGTAAAGCAAAATACTCCGGAAGATTGCCTAGTTTTCCAGAGGCTCCGTTAATGACACCTTTCTTCCCGGTGCCATTCAGCCTTCGGCGTACACCTTGGCTTGGAGGATTTTATCGACTCACCTTGTCTAAATCCGCCGTGTTTAGCCGAACGGGCAGGATGCGACATTGAGCCGCGCACGAACGATCTTGAGAGAAGCTTCATAGAGGATGGCCATTTCCCCTCAGCTTTTCTCCTAGAGTCAGTGGCCGAGTAACTGACTCCTTGACCCCAGGGTAGCGGTAGAGACATGCTTAAATCACAGAAAAAAAAATATTTATGTTATATCATAAAAGTTGCACTTGAAACTTTTTAAAAACTATTTAAAATTACAAAAAGGATCCTGGATTATAATGTTGTTCTAATAAGCGAGTTCTGTTAACTGATTTGGAAATACAATTTTACGTATATTTATAACTTATAAGTTGCTGATTTGAAGAGTTCAAAAGTGCGTCAAAGTTGGACTTTGAAAATATTTTTATGGACAAGAAAAAAAAACAACTTAATTTTTAAGAAGTACGCCATTTTAACTTTTTATTCGCTCCATGAAAAACAATGAAAGTGGGATACAGTCTTTATGGGTATCATTCAAAAGAATGAATGTAAAATTTTAACGATGCGATGTACTAAAAGGGCAAAACCGACAAATGTGGCAAAGGCGCATAGTGTGTATAGGCAAATAATTGGCAAAAATGAGTAAAATGGACAAGGCCGGTTTTTCGAATAAAATAAATTTGGATTCATCCAGCGGTTCATAAATTGGATGAGTGTGTTGGATAATCAGTAGAAACTGATAGTAAGAAAACCAAATGCAGGTCTTTCCAAGTGACAAAGTTATAGAGAACACCACCTTGTGCATAAATAAGACGAAAAACCATTTTGCCAAAAAGTCGCTCGAAGGCGAAGTCGTGTCATACTCCCTTTATTGAACCTATATGAGGACCGGTACATCGTGAATGATATAATCACGAATAAGAACCTTAAAGCTAATCATATGCGACCCAAACATTTTTTAAGTAAAATATCTTTAAGTATATTATTTCAAGTCAGCCACAATAAAAACCCAAAAATGCTTTCATCTATTTCTAGTGAAATTGTGTGAATCTTTTCTACCAAGTCGATTGCATGGTACCATTTAAAACTCTATTAAAGAGGTAATTCCCCTTGCCCTGCTTGGGGGAGGCGATTCTCTTCAAATTATATAATTTGGTAGATAGGATATCGCATAATTTCACTGTACTTATTTTAAACCTAATTAATGAATGGTATTCTTTGAACTTTTGCATTTTATTGATTGTATGACTTGTTGTATGTCTTATCCCTCGAGGGCTTTCGTTTGATAGGCCGGAATTGAGTAAATTGGGTGTCTCAGGATCAGGGACCCAAACCGAAATTTATTTCGGTTTTGGTTACAGTTAACTGGTATACACCATTTTCGGTTTTCGGTTACGGTTTCGGTTTTCAGATCAGCGTTAATTTGGTTTTCGGTTTCGGTTTTCAAAGCAGCATCAATTCGGTTTTCGTTTACGGTTTGGAAAAATTCGTAATTACGGTGCGGTTTTCGGTTAAAATTAAATTAATGCTTACAGGGTCCGAAAACGAAATTTTTTTCGCCTCGGTTACAGTTACCTAATGTACACCATTTTCGGTTTTTAGTTACAGTTTCGGTTTTCAGAGCATTGTTAATTTGTTTTTCGGTTTCGGTTTTCAAAGTAGCGCCAATCCGGTTTTCAGTTACGGTTTCGGTTTTCCAGAATCTCTCATTTCGGTTTTGGTTAGAAAAAAAAAATCGTAATTACGGTGCGGTTTTCGGTTACGGTTTCGGTTCGGTTACAGATCCTGCTCAGAATTCCACAAGTTTGAATCTCAACCTGATTACCTTACGGAAGCTCGAGAGGGTTTTTTTTATCAAAATAATTCAGAGATCTTTAGACATAAAATTCATTACCAATAGGTAAATAGGTAAAATTATATCGAGAGAAAGACCAATTTTTATTGAAGAGAGCGTCGTTAATAATCTACGATAGTGCAGCCTTGTCCTATTACTTATCTATCAAGTATCTCTTATCTCGAACTTACCTGGGAGTGGAAGACCACATACGAACAAGGGAGAACGCGACTGGCGCCTCTAATAAATAAATTGGTGTCACGTCACTCAGACGCTGTGTGCTAAGTTCTTCTACATAAACACGTAACAATACTTTAAGCAACTATAAAGACTTTAAAAATACACTAAGTAATTTCAATGCTATCTTAATAAACTGAATAAGAATTATGAATACAACTAAATCCTGTTTGGATAATACTATAACTAACTTTAAAGCACTGTCGGTATATCGAACTGGTATATCAGACCATTCAGGTCGAACACTAAAATTTCGAGTAATGATTGAGAATGTTTGGGCCCGGTTATTTGGTGATTCATCTTATATGTTGTTGTTTCTAGTGTCAACTGGTGCAATGATCTAGAATAAATGCATGTATTGTTTATTTGTAATTCTCTTCATTGCTGTGGAGTAGTTTTTATATGTGGATTTATTTTTGTTAGTAATTTTATTGTACTGGTGTTGTAGTATTATCTGGTTTTTCGTTGTTTTGTTATGGAAATGGGTTTTGTGGCATTCGTTATCATTAGCTCTTTTTGTTATGCCAATTATTCCTGCTTATAGTTGTTCCTCATTTAAACACTGAATATCGGCCATTAGATCTTCAAATCTTCAAATTGAAAATAGGCATGCACAAAATTTTAGTTATGATTATAAATGGTACTTAAATTTTAACAGACAGTACAAATGGCTATTCATTCAACAAACACCTTTTAAACTTATATATTTAAATAGATTTAAAGTGGTACTGTTTTTAATATCTGTTCGGCTAGGTCATTCTTAATTTTATATTGTAAGCACCAGAGAAAAAAATGTTACATATTTTTTCACCGAAAGCCACCTTAATATATTCAGCATATATTTAATAGGTGTCAGTCTAGAGCAACAAATAATTAACCTCATATTCCTATTTTGTGACTTTTAGAGCCTATCTCGATAGGCTCCAGGTATTGAACTGAGGAACAATAATTGAAATGAAGCAGGTTGCATGTATTATATATTGTAAGTTTGGCCATGACTCGAATATCTACTACATGTACTTAAGAACAATCTACTTTCACTTTAAAATCACTTTGATTAACACTATAAATTTACCAAATTAAAGAGCTTAAGTAATAAGTGTAACCTTATTGAAATTATCTTGAATCCAGGGTCCTTATATTTACATGAATTGTGCACTATGTGCTTTAAAAATGAATTTAGATTTCTTACTCGTTGATGATTCAATTGAAATTTACCGATTGTTTATTGAAAAATATACTATCAATCAGAGTTTGTCCCATGTTTATATCTTAATTTCTTTGAGTGTATGCGACAGCTATTCTCAATGTGAATAGTGTTTTAGCTATCATTCGTCATCGTTTTTTGTGGCTTTCTCACGGATTATGTGAGGTATGGGTAAAACGTTTCATGTAACATGTAGGGCTTAAAATTGTTATTATTATTGTTGTTATACAATGTGATTTATTTATTTTTTCATTTACAGTGTCTGTGAATCCTATAACCACAAAGTCAGTTGAGTGTTTCCAACCAGAACTAGAAAAAGTGCTAGAACAAACTGTTAAATTGACAGAAGGATATTCCCTTGTTTCACTACTTGATTTGCATAATCAGCTTAGCAGAATAATAAAAAAATATTCAAGAACTCACATTAGAACTACCCTACCAAAGGTATGTATTATTCATTCCAAGTTATTATAGCCAATCAACAGGAAATTTAAAGTTGTTAAATGGCAATCACGTAGTTTTCAGAGATGTATAGATTTATATAGCCATATTCTGCAATAGTGTTTCTGGATATTATAACAGCACAGTCGAATTGATTGTATTCAATTTTTTTCAGCGACAACATTCCACTAGAAATTTTATTGTTGATTCTTGTGCATTATATCCTCCTAATTAGGAAAAAAAATTTTGCGCCCAAAAATTCCTGGTGCGTCAAAAGTTATATTCACTTTTCTACGCACTTTCAAACACACCAAGATAGTAGACAATCCCCAAATCCAAACCAAGGCTGCCCGGAAGGGCAGACATACATCCATATCCACCGGTGTTGTCAATACCGGGGCTGGGGCTCGAACCCAGAGCACGATAGGCAGTCAGTCAGCATTCACCACTCGATACACCTTAACCGACTGAGCTACCATGCCGGTAAATAAGTTATGGATTATATCTCTCGGTAAAGATACTATAAAAGCTTTCAATTGCACAAAATATAATTTTAGCATTTTTAGAATATTTACTTCACAGTGCGTAAAGGATTTTTTTTGTATTACAGGCGGTATTCAACATTAAATTTTGAATAAATCCGTTAGGCACGCAAACAACGCGTGACGTCATATAGCAGGCCACAGCAACAGTGCTAGCGCACATTTAAATTAATTCCATTCATGGATGTTGCCCTTGTAAATAGTTTGATAGTGGAATCAAATAGACCATAAAAATCTCTGTTTTCGAGAAAAAAAATTTTTTTTTAATTAGTCGCAAAAATGTTCTTTGTTTTAAATATGAGCAGAAAGTCGATGAGAAGTTCAAAATTTCTTAAAACTTGCAACACTCTAGCTCTATTCTGAAGAAAGTTGGCAATAAACAATAATAAGTTGTTTAAATAATTTGCAAGTTTCATTAGCAAACTCTTAATAAACAAAATTGTGAAACTAAAAAAAGATGGAAATGCTACAAATTTGTAACAAAAACGTAATTGCTTAAATAAATTATAATTGGGTTGTTGCACTAAGTTAAAATTTGAGGAGAATCTATGTTAAATAGTAACAATTATTCATAAAAAATCATTAGAAACATGTAGAAGTTGAAAAGAAAGTCTTATAATATTATAATATTAATTACAAAAATACATGCATTTAAAACGGAGATGACATAATAACGGCAGTCTGTAGAGAAGTTAGTTATAAAACGACGAGAAACGTGTACTAATTTAGAAACTCACTGATAGCGACGGAGAAAAAAGACAATCACGACAGTTTAATCTGACATTATATTTAACGTCAAATTCAACCGACGTTCATAGGTTACAATTCGGTATAGTTTAACAGCATCTAGTTATGGATAAATATAAGTACAGATAGTGTTTTCTGCCGTACTGTGTAAATAATACCACCAATTCACCAGAAAAACTGTTGTGTTCCAATAATAAACGCTGAACGTAATAATGAATGATTCAAAGCCACCAGAGAAGGACCAAGTCTTCTTATTGTGGAGACCATTTCAATGTCAAGTAAAGTAACAAATTACAATGTATTCTAAGCGTTTTATTTGTGGTAAGTTGTATCTTAATGTAGGAATTTGATTTTTAATATGGGTTTATGTTGTAGAAAAAACGGCCGCATTACAAGACTTGTTCTAGCTGTTACAAATTTAAATTACCCGCCAAACTGGTGGATAAAACAGGGTGTATTCTTAACGGCTCTAGATTAGAATGTTATTCATGCTTTGACTTCCTAAAAGGAGGGAAATGTCTTTAATCTGTTTTTATGTATTTTATCTAGTTTATGTTGGAATAAAGTGCAGTTGTTTTTGTTAGCTATTGATTATTTATGAAGCTCCCTAGACGCCCCATAATACTAGGATGGTCAATATAAATTAAGAAAGGAAATTTAAAAACTCGCCGCTGAAAAACTATATGAAACAAACTGTGAAACTCGTCTAAAGTCGGTGAACACAATCAGTCGGAAATGGCTACGAATGCGTTGGATTGTAGTTATAAATGCCCTTTGAATTATGTGTGTTATAAATACATATCATTGTTTATTGCTTAGATAGATACTAGCATAAAGTACTTACCTATTTATTATTTTTTGTTATAATACAGACCTTTCTTGATATCTTCGTAAGTCTCATTCTGACTCTTCTTAGCAGAGTATCAATGGATAATAACTAATTTCTTTAGTAGATAAACTTATTTTGTTGTTTTCAGTTAGATACGCATGTATATAGTTAATAGGAAATAAAACAATGAAAAGGAAATATTTAATAAAATACAAAGTATAGTTAACAAATTCATCTAAATTAAATAATAAAATACCTATTAGACATATAAGGAAGTTCTTGCAGAAATTACAATAGTTTGTACTGTCTATATCAGCTGTAACGTAAATACCTTGCAGCTTTTGCACTTCCAACCATTGCAATGTCAAAACGATCGTCTCTTTTTAAAAATTCGCTTAGGTACCATAAATATATCTACCGCAAGTAGAATGTCAGAATTAGCTTTTACAGATATACTGCCTTAGTCGTTTTGTAAAAAAATATTAACAATAACTGCAAACATCAATCACTGCTAGCTAAACGTCAAATTTACTTTTGACATATGAAGTAATTTTCTTTCTTGTCAGCAATGTCAACTTATTCGTCTTCATCTGTTCTGCTTATAAGTTCACATCTAACTGCCCTTATGATGTCACTACCGTTTTCGCGGCACATTCAAATAGTCGAAGTTTAACAATTTTTTAAAATATGTTGCGCTAAGAATTTTTCTTCCAAATTAAATATATAACTAAATTCAGTCCTCCACTACCATATTTCACCATTTTTGAAAATTCGTCAACAACCCAATTGTTTAAGTGAATTAAAATTGTTTAAACAATTTGAAAAACCTTAAAATATTAAGACAAACTGAAATGTGACTAATTAAAAACTATTTCTATAAAAAAATCTCAAATAAACAATACTCATTCTGAACAATTCTTTCTAAGATATTGTCCTATCTCCTACAGAAAAGTACTTTATAAATGAGAAAAATAACTTTTTTTTTTGATAAATTTGCAAGACATAAGATTTCTCGAAAATAAAATTCTGTCAATCAATTTCTACCACAGGTTGAACCAAAAAAATAAATTGCTCATTTAATCATGCGTCGCTCCCTGGCACACTGTATATGCTTTCTTAGTAAATGTAAGGCTCTTATTGAAAAAAAAGAATGAAACAAAATTGTTTTAAACAATATCAGACCGGGTTACCGTCTGGTAACATGGATGTTCATAATCAGTAGCGTCTCCAGAACTGATTCCAACAAATAAACTGCGTCCGAAATGTATTCGAAACTCATACGCCCATACTACCTTCTAGATAACTAGACCTCCCAATTTTATAAACCATTAACAACTTCGTAAAAAAATGAAAATCAGCAAAGGGACCACGGTGTTTCATTTCTACATAAAAACTTTTAAAAAGTCAAAAACCTAAACCACATTCCAATTTAAAAAAATATAAATGACTAAGTTTTAAAACCTAAAAAGTAAATAACACGACAAGCTTTACTTGAAAACGTTTTTATTGTAGAAAAAATGAATACAACAATAATATTTAACATTTATGAAAATATAAACATACATATTTCAAACCAAAATAATACAACAATGGTAAAATGAAACAAAAACCGAACATCAACTCTTAAAAGGAAATTTATTTTCTCTGTCTATATAATCCCAGGATTATGTTATGTGTACTAACACATTAAAGTGTAGGCAAATTAGCATTCTAACTAAAGAGTTTACTGAATGAATGGATTTTCACGAAACTTTGTGGATTCTGTTCATTTTGAAGTCTAGATCAAACTCCAAAAAAAAAAAAAAAATTTTCGCTATTATTGCCTGCAATTGTTATATACAATGATTTTGTTGCTAATTTGTTAACTAGTAAAATTGAGATAAATTAAAAAAACAAAATGCCTTTTTAGATAATTTTATGAAAAATGACAACTTTTTACTCTTGTAAAATGTTCGAGAAAATGCGTATTTTCCGAAATATAGCACTTGAATATTTCCAAAAAGGGTGGAGGGTGGAATAAAAAGTGACGAGAGAAAAAAAACATAAATTCGAGTGAATATATTATTAAAATACAAGACTTTTTTTCCTTTATGACTTTTTCCTAAAGTGCACTCTGCCCAAGTTTTTCCGGAAAAACCCGAAAAAAAGACCCCTATTGGGGTCTTTTTCGGAAAATGGAAAATCTCGTAAACTCTGAAATTTAAAAATTTGGACAAATTCAAACGTATAGGTTAATATATTCTTTAAAATTTTGCTCTCTTCTAATTTTTTTGTAACATGCATATTTTTCGAGATTTCAACAGTTTTTCACTATCAAACTGTATCTAAATTTTTTCATAACACAAAATGCATATAATCTCTGAAATTGTAATTAATTTATATATATTTTAATAGAAAAATATCTAATTTGTGAAAAAAAGAAAGAAAAAATTTCTACTGCAGTCTCGTCAGCAAATATTAAACCACCTTTACCTTTTCAAATAGAAAGACGTAATGGGGAAGTAAACTGGAGTGTAAGTCGATGAAGTCTACTTATTTTGAACAATACACAATTACACAATACACATAGTTTAAAATATCTGTACAGAAAATATTTACGAATTTAAAAAACCGAACATATGGTCAAAGTATGTTGAAATTACTAGATTTCGGAAAGGTTTTTTTTACAATAGAGGCCTTACCCCACAAGCGTCCATAATAAGATGCAATAAAACTGTCATTCAGAAATAACAATCACTCACTTCACAGAGACAAGTCAATTAGTTTCAGATACAACCCATTATTATTTTTTTAACTGAAACTAGAATAACAGAATGCATTTTAGACTCCGGAAATGTAAAAAATTCCAAAATTATCTATACAACTCTCTTAGCTGGCATATTATACATTAGTGATAATTTATATAATCAACACAATAGAAAGTAGCTTAAATGAAAATATTAGATGCATCTATTAGTCCAATTAAATAAGTCGGCAAATCAAAATTTTGAGGTAAATACTTGAATTTTTGATATAACCTACTTTGATCTATTAGAACACAATTAATGAAAGAAATTTTTTTCTGAACCCCCGGGAAGGGGTGAAAAAAAATAAAATGTGTTTTTTCAAAATTACTCAAAATGTGTAAAAGCTAGTAAAAAAAGTTTCAAACAAAAATTGTAAAGCATGAAATTTTATATAAAAATGATCTCTAGACTTTTTTTGGTATTACTAAAATTAACGGAGTTAGGCTGGTTAGAAATTAAGGGATGATATGTACAACTTTAAAAAATCATAGCGTGCTGAAACATTAATGAACTTAAAAAAATTTTTTTTCTATTTACTCAGAAAAATATAAACATTCGTTTCAGAGAAATGGATTTTTTTTATAATTGTTAATAAGAAAGTTATAAAAATTTTAATTTTTTTATTTTCAATTAAAACCACTTTAATATATTGAACATTTGCTTTTGAAATTTTTTTTTACCCTTCATTTTCAAGGTATGAATTTATTTACTTGCTTAGTTTTTTTCCAAACGTAAGACACTGCTCTTGTGACGTCATGATAACTGAAAAGAAATAAAGAATGCATACGACAAAGATAAAATTGTTTCATAGCTGCTGCGTTGCCTACAAGACGCGCATGCGTCACGTGACGTCACAGCTAACATGTGTTTCTTAAGATTTAAGAGTATTACGCAGCAATTATTAAAATTTCTGCCTGGTTCCCCTATTTTCAACTAAAATCTAGCTCAGTGTAATGTTTATGAAGTTCTAAACACTTTGTCCTAATAAAATAGGCCTCTTTTTGTAAGTTGGAAATCTAACCTGTAATTAGCAGTATTAATCAACAATATTGAAAAATTATTTACGCGAATTTTTAAATATTTGCTTAGAGCCAGTACCGGCTCCAAGCTAAAAATGCGTATACAACCATTAAAAATGAGAATAAACTTGAAAAACTTAAAATTTAAGGTTATGTTAGGTACATGGTGCAGATGCAGACTAGTTTACAAGTTCAAGGCCGAGTTAATGCTTGATAAAGCTCGTAAAAATATTAGTGATGGCTCATTGAATTCGGAATGACGTCTAGAAAAAGTGTAAAAGTTTCACACCCGCACATAAACAGTTGCAAAAGTTATAAACAAATGAAAATTGAAAATATAACGAATTTCGTCTTTTGCAAATAACTCGAAAACTATTAATATTTAAGAAAATTGAAAGAACGATTTTTAAAGAGGAATGAATTTCCAATAAAAAAGCCGAACTCCCGAAACTCTATCTCTCAGCGCTCTGAGCGGCGAACACTAAGCCGTTACGATGCTCTGAAATCGTCCGTAATAAGTAAAAATATTTTTTTTTGTTATTAAATATTAATTTAAAAATTTTTAAAAATTATGGTATTACTTAGACACTTAACGGAACAATATCGTTGAAAAAAAATTGTTTCACCGATTTTTCATAAAATCAGCCTATTGTTAATTAACAATTTTTTTTAGAGTTTACGTTTATATTTCAAGTCGGATAATTGTTAAACAAAAGCGACTAAAATTATTTCGCTTCATGGAGACCTTATAAAAATTTTTTTGCCATTTTATTATAAAATATTGTGATTAAAAATTTAAAAAATGTCTTAAAATTTTTTTTTAATTGTTTATAATGTTTTTCTTCTGTTAAAGAAAATTTTTTAATTTTTAATCACAATATTTTTAGGCTATTGTCCATGTCAAAAAGAAGAGGGTTAAAAGGAACTAAAACGTTAAAGGGTTTTTATTGTTTCTTATGTTCAGTTGACCCCAAAATATGAGAAAACCGCTGAGTGCTACCATTTAAGATAAGATTTTTGAGATCGAAGTAAAAAGGTCCACTCTTTTAATATTTTTGGGTTTTACTGGAAAACTACGCATTTTTCCTATAAATACGTCAATAGAAAAGTTGTAGAGAATTAAATTTCCAATCGAAATGGTACCTTCAGAAGTCTTTTTTTTACAAAAATACGCCCAGAAAACAAAACAAAAAAAAAAACGGAAAATGCATTTTTTTGTTTGTTTTAGCCTTAACTTTTCTTCGGGTACATTTAGGCATAGATATTCTGCATAAAAAAAGCTGACGTTTTACATGTTAATAATCATTTTAACGGTAAAACGCCAGCTTTTTTTTATGCAGCAATGTCTATGCCTAAATGTACCCGAAAAAAGTTACAGGCTAAAATTTAAAAAAATAAAAAATTGCATTTTTTTGCTTTTTTTGTTTTGTTTTCTAGGCGTATTTTTGTAAAAAAAAAATTGACTTCTGAAGGTGCCATTTCGATTGGAAATTTAATTCTCAACAATTTTTTTATTGACGTGTTTATAGAAAAAATGCATAGTTTTCGAGCAAAACTCAAAACAACAATAGGCTCATTTTATGAAAAATCGGTGAAACAATTTTTTTCCAACGGGATATTGTTCCTTTAAGTGTCTAAATAATACCATAATTTTTAAAAACTTTTAAATTAATATTTAATAACATAAAAAACCGCTGCCCAGGGAATCACTACTTCCACATCCAGATTCTTTATCCAAGTCACTCACAACGAAAAAACTTTGTATGTGAAAATAACTGTTTATGGAACTTTAATAATATAATATTTGAAATCTTCTACCCCAAAAACCCATAAAACGATACCCCACATCGGTAGTGGGGTGGGGGTGGTGATAGGGGGGTGGTAGTGGGGGGCGGATGAAGTAAAAAAATATTTTGAGGTTTCTGGTTCCTGTACATACACTAAATCACAATTTTTTTCATCCCCTTTAATAAGGGGGTGGGGGTGGTAATGGGGGTGGCTAATGCCAAAATTTTTTTTTGAGACCTTAGCTTCTCTTGTATATACTAAATGCCAATTTCGTGGACTCTTACCTGCTTGATTTACCCATTTACCCCAAATTTACCCCAATTTACACCCCAACCCTTCGACGGAACAAGATGAAAATAATCTAGTTCTAGATCTCGTTAAAGTACATATGTGTACCAAATTTCAAGTCAATATCTTAAACGGTTCCAGAGTAAACGTGCGCACAAAAAAAAGTTACAGACAGACAGACAGACCGACAGACAGACAGACAGAATTTTTTTTTTCGCTCAAACTTAAAATCTCGACGTTTCATGACATTTTAAGCCTATTTGGACAATAAAAATTTTTTAAATTTTTTTTGTCGTTACTATACTTCCACTGGACGTGGAAGTAAAATATTTTTACTTATTACGGCCGGTTTCAGAGCATCGTAACGGCTTAGTGTTCGCCGCGCAGAGCCCCATTTTTAACATTAAATTGAAATTATTAATAATAGACATAGAGTTTCGGGAGTTCGGACTTTTTTTATTTGAAATTCATTCCTCTTCAAAAATCTCCCTTTAAATTTTCTTAAATATTAATAGTTTTCGAGTTATTTGCAAAAAACGAAACTCGTTATTTTTTCAATCTTCATTTGTTTATAACTTTTGCAATTGTTTATATGTAGGTTTGAAACTTTTGCACATTTTTCTAAGTGTCATTCCGAATCCAATGAGCCCTCACTCGTATTTTCACGAGCTTTATTAAGCATTAACACGGCTTTGAACTTGTGAACTAATCTATATATCTCAATGCAGCGGTGGTGTATGTTTTGGTGAACAAATAATGCTCCTAAAAATTGTTAACAAATTTGTTTTTAGTAATTCTTATTTTAACTTTTCATAAGATTAATTTAATATAGAATGGATCATACATTTTGTTTTAGGAATGAATTATTTTCTTCCAATTGTTATTATCCATCCATCCAAAAAATGGTTCAATTATTTATTATTTAATTTATCCAATTTTATTTTTTAAACTGTTTATTTTTATTTAGATTACGAATAGAATAATATCAATGATCTATTTTAATGGAAATGTATCGATCTTTTTTTTTTAATGTCATTTTTTTTCATTCAAAATTGAAATTAATGACCCAAAAAAAAATTTGTTGATTAATATATTTCTGTGTACACAATTTTTAAAATATGTATACAATTATAATAATTTTTACCTACGATCACTACTGTAAGTAGTAAAAAGCACACTACCTGCCATCTATGTAAGTTGTATTTTACATATTGTAAACAAAACGCACTGTAAACAAATCGCACGGTAAACAAAACGCACGGGATACGCAAATATAGGTGGCTTAGTTCGCTGACGCGGGGTTTAAAAAGACAAATGCGCCTACGTAATTTTCAAATGCTGTCAAAACTAACATAATATTTGTTGAATAATATTGTTGACAAGTAAACTAAATTCAGATTTTACTAAATAAATAAATAAATATGATCGTAGGTAAAGTATAGTACATAATTCGAGTTGTAAAGCAATTACGCACTCATGGAAATACGCACTCGCCGCTACGCGGCATCGTGCGTAACTTTTCCATTTGTGCGTAATATGCTTCTTTAAACACTCATTACGTAATATACTATTATAATAATTTCTTATGGTATTAAAAAATAATAAATTAAAATATTTGAAATTTTGTAATTTAAAAAAATAAGTAATGTAAATATTTGTAAATGTCAATTTCTTTTAAATTAAGAAGAAAAATTATTTCGATTGTTAATGTGGAAAAAAAAATAATTTTCACTATTGCAAATATTCATTTTTGCAAATAATTTTTACTTCTACATTACGGATTAGTTTATTAATTTAATCGAAAATACATAAAAAAAACAGTTTTTGCAACCTTGGTTAAAATACGCGAATTTCGACTAATTTAAAACGATATTTCAAACTGTTTGCAGTTATTTCCAATACTCTAATAATTCGTCTGCAAAATTTTCTCGCAAAAAAAAATTATATTGTGTACTTTATTTTTAATTTATATTAATAATGTCAAACAAATAATTCTAAATTTAGTAGAAATCAGCAAGTATTGACAGTAAAAATAACTTCTTTCATTACAATTGGGTTGTTGCACTAAGTTAAAATTTAAGGAGAATCTATGTTAAACAATAACAATTATTCATAAAAAATCATTAGAAACATGTAGAAGTTGAAAAGAAAGTCTTATAATATTATAGTAACGGAGATGACATAATAACGGCAGTCTGTAGAGAAGTTAGTTATAAAACGACGAGAAACGGGTACTAATTTAGAAACTTGCTGATAGCGACTGAGAAAAAAGACAATCACGACAGTTTAATCTGACATTATATTTAACGTCAAATTCAACTGACGTTCATAGGTTACAATTCGGTATAGTTTAACAGCATCTAGTTATGGATAAATATAAGTACAGATAGTGTTTTCTGTCGTACTGTGTAAATAATACCACCAATTCACCAGAAAAACTGTTGTGTTCCAATAATAAACTCTGAACGTAATAATGAATGATTCAAATCCACCAGAGAAGGATCAAGTCTTCTTATTGTGGAGACCATTTCAATGTCAAGTAAAGTAACAAATTACAATGTATTCTAAGTGTTTTATTTGTGGTAAGTTGTATCTTAATGTAGGAATTTGTTTTTTAATATGGGTTTATGTTGTAGGAAAAACGGCCGCATTACAAGACTTGTGTGGCGTTCTAGCTGTTACAAATTTAAATTACCCGCCAAACTGGTGGATAAAACAGGGTGTAGTACTGTATTCTTAACGGCTCTAGATTAGAATGTTATTCATGCTTTGACTTCCTAAAAGGAGGGAAATGGCTTTAATCTGCTTTTATGTATTTTATCTAGTTTATGTTGGAATAAAGTGCAGTTGTTTTTGTTAGCTATTGATTATTTATGAAGCTCCCTAGACGCCCCATAATACTAGGATGATCAATAAATTAAGAAAGGAAATTTAAAAACTTGCCGTTGAAAAACTATATGAAACAAACTGTGAAAGTCGTCTAAAGTCGGTGAACACAATCAGTCGGAAATGGCTATGAATGCGTTGGATTGTAGTTATAAATGCCCTTTGAATTATGTGTGTTATAAATACATATCATTGTTTATTGCTTAGATAGATACTAGCATAAAGTACTTACCTATTTATTATTTTTTGTTATAATACAGACATTGTATATAGACTACCTAGTAATATAACGCGTGTGTATCAACTGTTGGATACGATCTCAAGCGTCATCTACAGGGACCTAATGAAAGTAATGAATTTTTAACCCGTGCAGATGAGACCTCTATGCAGACTTCATTTGAACTAGTGGTTATCGAGACAGGAACGGATTAAGGTTTATTCAGGTGACTGTGTGCAAGCCAGAGTATATTAAATACACCGTGGTGCAAGCTTAAATGAAAATGCGTAATCGGAAATTTAAAATAACGAAAACAAATATTACTTTACTAAATGTCACTAAATGTAGTGATATTAACAAAGTAATTTTTGGTTCGTTATTTTTACAAGGGAATTATTTATTACATTTCTACAAATAAAAATTGTTTTATCACATCTTAAAGTTTTTAAATTTTTATGACTAAAATATAAAAGTGCATCTACCTACTATTCAATTTACTAAATTTGAATATTTTATATTATGCCAATAAACTATAATAAACCGATTATTCGATGACAACAATTCTAATTGGTGGGCGGCACATTAAAGGCAGGTAGAATTCTTAGTAGCTGGAAATTTACTACACTATTACGTTCAAGGACATATTTACAACCGAGGCGAAAACTTTGATGTGTTCCCATAATTTTTTTTAAAAGGTTCTTGGCTGTTTAATTCGAAATTAATAATGTGGTTACGTTTTAAAATAATAAATAGATACTTAATTTTAAAATTTAAACAATATCCATATATATTAGCTGTACATGGCATAAATTATGCGCACCTACATTTTCGAATTTACCTAACCAGATCCTAGCTGTATTTTACGTAATTAGGTAATATTTATAATTATAATTTATAATTATAATTTCCAACATCTTTATACTAAAGAAATTTTTGTGCATGTGGCAACGCGGACATAATTCGTACAAATTAGTGATGGGTAAAAGCTGTTATTTTTTAATAACAGTTTAAACTACTGCTACTGCTATTTTGAAATAACAGTTTAGAAATAACATATCGATGGGAAGAAGTACGTGGCCCGGTGCACCCCCCCCCCCCAGAAGTGTGAAATATACCTAATATTAATTTTTAATAGATAATATATGGCTAAAAAAGCGTATATAAAGGGTATTCCAGACTTCCGGTGCCCCCCCCCAGAAGTCAAGACGTTATTTTATACGTCATGCTGCTGCCTCTGGCCGACGCACAGTGGCACGAATCGTGATTTTTTCGTTCAAAATTATCTAGAGCACTTATTTCGCAACCGATTGGGATAATTTTTTTTTAAAAAGACTCATTATTTCAAAATAGAGCCGATTTTTGAATTGTGCTAACCAAAATTATTGAGCTTAGCCAAAAAGCCCATGTTACACTGTGATCACCACATGTTACCTACTTACAAATAAAAACTTTTTTTTCTTATCCAATTTACATAAATCTTCTTAATTGGGGGGTTTTTGAGGTCGCTGATTACGAATCTGACATCCAAATTGTCATAAACCAACCTGAAAGATGGCGCAATCCATGGCGGCTAAAGTTGCCGAAATCGGCTCTCTTATGTTTTTTGGAACGCACAGTGGCACGAACCATGATTTTTTCGTTCAAAATTATCTAGAGCACTTGTTTCTCAACCGGTTGGGATAATTTTTTTTAAATACTCGTTATTTAATTTGCCAAAAACGTAAAAGAGTCGATTTTTGAATTACGCTACCCAAAATTATTGAGTTTAGCCAAAATGGCCAATTTTAATTTAAATCTTAATAAAACTTAAAAATAAAAACTTCTTTCTTATCCAATTTACATAAATCTTGTTACTTGGGAGGTTTTTAAGGTCGCTGATTATGAATCTGATATCCAAATTGTCATAAATCAACCTGCAATATGGCGGAATCGATGGAGGCTATGAAATGCTAAAAAATGATGAAAAGTAAAATATTTTTGTTTAAGTTTATGCCGAGAAGTTTTGAATATTTCTGATAAGTACTTGTAAGTTAAAATTGACTAAATTTTAAGTTCCAGGAAGAAATTCAAGATGGCGGATCCAATATGGCAGCAATAAGATGATAAAAATAAATAAAATGCATTAAACTAAATAGGCTATTCCTGAGAATTATTAAAAAATTTAAAAAAGAACAAATTTTCTGAAATTTTAAGATATATCCAATATGACTGCCATATATTAATTATCAAGCATAAATATGCGAGTCAGTCCTCCATTAATTTTGAACATAACCTTAAGTAGGTCATATTAATATTTCTTTTTTTTTATCTGCTAATAATATAATAAATACCTAACACCAAGAACTTTAAAACAAGAATATTAAACCTAACAACCCACTAAACAATGCATTATTACTTTAATAGAACCTCAATATTACAAAGTTACATGTAATGTTATGTAAAACAGATCATGAACAGTGTCGTAATGTTGCTACAAAGTAATTTGTCATACTATTAAATGTTACTCTGTTACATTGTTAAAAAGGTAACATTGTGAAAATATTACTTAATGTTCATAACATATTGACGTAATAATTTATCAATATAACTTGCCACATTACATACTTATTTAACGTGTTACATTACATACTTATTTATATCTCACCATGAATATCATTGCTGCAATGTATGCTTAATATTCGAATCAAGCGCGGATCTAGAAATTTCAATAATTTTTTTCTCGTCTGTGGCGCATGGGACCCATACGAAATATGGGAAATAACATCTCGAGAAGCACTTCTCTAACGACCCCTAAAAAATTTTGAAAAAGCAGTTTGCGAAAATTTTTTTCAAAATTCGGTTACCCCCCCAGGTCTAGACACTCCTGTTTAAAATAATTTTTTTTTGTTATATGAATTTTACTTTTCACAAAAATACATCAATACGTTTCATTACTAACTGAGA
Source organism: Rutpela maculata (assembly GCA_936432065.2). Classification (NCBI taxonomy): domain Eukaryota; kingdom Metazoa; phylum Arthropoda; class Insecta; order Coleoptera; family Cerambycidae; genus Rutpela; species Rutpela maculata. The sequence continues at coordinate 111,453,510 of OW386287.2, read as the reverse complement.
TACAACGAATTGAAATTTTGTGATTTGTTAAATTGTAAATCACAAAATTTCAATTCGTTGTATTTCAGTTAGTAATGAAAATATTTTCATAAACTTCAAAACATATTGTTGTATTTTTATGAAAAGTAAAATGCATATGACAAAAAAAAATTAAACAGGAGTCCCTAGACCTCGCCCCCCCCAGGTTACCCCCCCCCCCCCCCCGGTAACCGAATTTTGAAAAAAAAATCCACAAACTGCTTTTTCAAAATTTTTTAGGGGTCATTACAGAAGTGCTTCTCGAGATGTTATTTCCCATATTTCGTATGGGTCCCATGCGCCACAGACGAGAAAAAAATTATTGAAATTTCTAGATCCGCACTTGATTCGAATACTAGTAAGGCAATGTAGTATCAAGATAAATGTAAATATTAAGGTAACATTAATTTAGTTCTGAATTAATATTGCCCCAAAGTAACAATAACCTTGGTTGAATACTATAGTTGTCCCAGTGCCAGTTAGTATTAGAGGATTACGGACAGAAATATTGTGTCAAATTATGTGTTTCTACTCATAGGAAATTGTAAGATGTACTGTACAAATTAGTGGGGGACACATTATTCGACAGGCACCTGTCCATAATCCTTCAGCACTAACTTGCATCAGTTGAGGCATCTATAGTATTTAATAAATAATCACCTAAACTTAAAATAAAAAGAAAACATTTAATTAAAAATATATTTTGTTAAAAATATACATAAAAATATACAATGTATAAAAATAAATAAAAATAAAAATGCAAATTCCCAACAACAAAAAAACTAGTGTTATAAAAAAAATCCATATTATTCATTGCCTCTCTCGCTGTTTCCTTTGTTTGGCGAAGCGCTGCCATTCAGCTACCACATCTTCGAATTGTTTTGCTGTGGTGGCTGCGAAGGTAATTTTGACAGCCTCTGTTAAAAAATGGAATATATTAATATCTGATCGAGAATACAGTATAGAAGTATCATAGTTACTGACATAACATAGTTAATCATTATCTTTATTATGGTACAAAAACACGAGACCATAGGTCGAGTGTCTTTCAGTTATCGAGTTATATTATCAAAATGGCAACCAAGCTTAAGTGCAAATAAAAATGTAGGCTATTCAAAATAGAAACCTCGAATGGTGTTTGGTAATTTGTTAGTTTTTATATCCATTAGCAGAGAAAAACATTGGCTGACGTGTACGTTGCTGAGTTTCAGAAATATTCTCAATTTACTCCAAAAAATGTCAAAGTAAGACAATTAGTCGGGAATTTTGCCCTGCAAAATGTGGAGTATTAATGATTTTGACATATGTTGTTTAAGTCGAGGCCATGATAAAAAACACAAGTTTTCAACCTTGGGGGTGGGGAGGAGGCGCGAACCGCCATCTTGAATTAAAGGTGCAAAAAATTGTTTTTCAAAATAATTCGGCAACGCTCAATCCTACGAGAAAAATGCTGAAGACAAAGTTGAAGAGGACAAAATTTCCTACATTTTTTGTATATACATTTTTATTGTAAGTCTAATGTTTAAAGAGATACAGCGTCAGACAAATGGGTTTAAGAAAAATTTTTTTTTATTATATAATGCATGTTCACAACATAACAAATTTTATATTATTATAATAAAGATATATTATAATAATACTTGTATTGAAACTAAAAAAAATATTAAATTGACGGAATAGTATTACAGTGGCTTACATCATTTCTCGAAAATAGGAAACAAAAGTTATTAAATTTAATGACAGGTATTCAGAAGAATTGGCAATAAAAATGGAATACCTCAAGAGTCGGCACTTGCTCTTATACTCTTTTTATAATTTCTAGATAATCCAACATTTTTTAAAGAAATTTCAAATTATAAAATTTTATGTCCTGACTATTGGCTACAAAATTTTAAATCCCTTACAAAATCCTTACACACATTTAATCCTTACAATTGCTTAGAAACATTCAATATACCAAAAGTGTAAGTAATTATTATCAAATCAAAAACACTGCTCTCTAAGCCTGTACGTATTAAAGGCAGGACCGTCCGCGCAACAAAGGAGTTCGAGCATTTTTTGAAAAAAAAAAAAATCAAACATTTTTCCACCGCTGTATCTTCTTACGTATTAGACTTACAATAAAAATGTATATACAAAAAATGTAGGAAATTTTGTCCTATTCAACTTTGTCTTGAACATTCTTCTCGTAGGATCGAGCGTTGCCGAATTATTTTGAAAAAACATGTTTCACTTTTCAATTATTAATAAGAAACGTCAGCCAATGAGAAATCAGCATTGTAGATTTCAGTCATTATTTTTTTTATGTTCTTTACAAACAAACAAAGCTTCCTGCAAAGAGGCTGAAATAATAAAATAATATAGAAGCGTTTTTTTTTCGCATTTTTGAAAATTCACCCTCTTTAAACTCAGCAGTACGGGTAACTGAAGTTTGTTTTATTGTTTCTTACCGCTTTGCGAAACTTTTGATATATGGTACAGCGCCAATAAAATCACTTAATTTTTAGTATATCATAAATTAATAAAAAAAATTAAATTACAAGAAAACGCAGACACATAGATTTCAGACGACTGCATTTATATCAATGTCATATTGACACTGACAGGCAACATTTAAAACAAATTACTGACACAATAAAATTATATAGGAGCGTTTGTTTTTTTTTGCACTTTTAAATAACTGTTAATTAAAAAATCAGCAATGCCGTAATGACTGAAATGGTTTTTCCGGCTTGTTATTATGAGATCTTTACACTTTTCGACTTCAGTCACATGATAAAATCATATAAAAAATTCTGCCACCAACTCCCTAGCTATTACGTTGGTCGAGCAGCCAACTTAAAACAGGGACAATTGATCGGTGGCCTAATATCAAATTTTTATTTTTTTTTATCCCCGTGATTAGGACCACATATGCAACGGATCTGGGGATAAACCCCTAGCCTCCGACGAGTAAAGCAATAAATAACTGACCTAAAATAAGCAGGTTGAAACAAGAATAATATTTTAATGTTATATGTTTATCAATAAAATTCAATTAGTGTGCTTCGACAAATAAAAGGCGAGTTTATAAAAAAAGTCCGTCCTAACTTAGCCTGTCTTAGTCTTAATTTTTCCCTAAAATATATCTGATGTTTTAAGACGGGTTTATAAAAACTGGCCTTTGTCTTAAGTTGATCGTAAAATAGATACGCGAACTTTTAATGCCAATTGGAATTGATTTCTGATCTATTCAGTGGTATTAGCCCCTAGGAAAAATTAATCTAAAAATTTTAGGTTAAGTTAGGACAAGACAGGATTGCGACTTTTATAAACGGCATACGGGTAACCTGTACATTTAACTTTTTAGGGAAAAAATTAAGACTAAGATAGGCTAAGTTAGGACTGGGACTTTTTTTATAAACTCGCCTTAACACAGGGTAAGGTAACTAAATAAATAAAATTTAAAGTTTATTTTTATTTTGTTGCTAAAAGTTTCCACGAATTTCTACATTACTGTAATTATCTACTCACCTTATTCTCGCTTTATCACCCATTTCTGAAATTAAAGGCATTAAGGCGCAACACACTTACTCACAAAATATCGAAGGTTTTAAGGTTATGTAGAAACGACGCGTTCTGTGAATAGGCGAGTTTTCATAGAAGTTCATGGTAGTTACATAGAATAAACGTTGCAAATAATGTTAATGTATGATCAAATGCATATTATTCATAATGTATGAGATTCATTCGTAACACATTTACAGTTATATATGTGAAATATTTTCGTGTAATATTACAAGTTACATTCTTGTAATATAATATGCTTATTTTAATGGCAATATTAAAGATACATTGATTATAATATGTGACATACATTTGTTAAATATAATTTTTTATATTACGGAAATATTTTCGAGCTAATATTAACTAAATGTTTCTTCAATATTTTGCAATTTAACATTTCTCAGCTATACCAAAGTTAGGTTATTTTAATATAAATATCATATTGCAAGAAAACATTTAATATGTTACTTCAGTTTAATATTGCGTAATATTACGGATATATGTTTTGTTTAGTGGGAATGTAAGCCTGATAGAACCTTAAACCAAGAACTCTATACCCAACATAACCTAAGGCAAGAATTTTACACCATGAACTTCGAACCTATAACTTGGTGCAATTGTTTAAATTTTAAATTTCACTGTTTAATTTGTGTTGTTTAAATAATATTAATACTCTAATTGAGTTGAAATTTTTTTTAATTGTTAATTATATTCTAAATACATTTAAATAATATTATTAGCAGATAAAAAAAAGAAATATTAATATGAATCACTTAAGGTTATGTCCAAAATTAATAGAGGACTGAATCACATATTTATGATTGATAATTAATGTATGGCAGCCATATTGGATATATTTCAGAAAATTTGTTCCTTTTTAAATTTTTTAATAATTCTTAGTAATAGCCTATTTGGTTTAATGCATTTAATTTATTTTTAAGTTAGTTTTTTATCATCTTATTGCCGGCACATTGGATCCGCCATCTTGAATTTCTTCCTGGAACTTAAAATTTAGCCTATTTTAACTTAAAAGTAGTTCTCAGAAATATTCAAAACTTCTCGGCATAAACTTTAAAAAAATATTATTATTTTTTTTTATAACTGTTTAACGTCGGCCTATTTCCGCTACCAGGGCCTATCACCGACGCCAGGAGACGAGCTACCCCCAACCTGAAAATTTTGCAGAGCCTCTTCCCTTAAGAAGAGTAGGGATCTTTTACTTGCCTAACATTTAATAGACAAGAGACCGCCTGCTTTACATCCCCTCCGAAGGATGGTATATCCACTACGTAATCCTCGTCTGAAATTACGTAACTTCCGAGTATACACTGATATACAAGCCTCTAGAAGGTGGGACGAGAACGCTGTATTTCCCAAGATGGGAGTCCATCCAAGTACTAACCGCGCTCGACGTTGCTCAACGGAATATCGACTGATATTCACATTGAAGTCGCCTCTACGCTCGCCCCTAAAAAAAAATTAAATTTTTCATAATTTTTTAGCATTTTATAGCCGCCATCTTGCAGGTTGGTTTATGACAACTTGGATATTAGATTCTTATCAGCAACCTCAAAAACCCCTGAGTAACAAGATTTATGTAAATTGGATAAGAAATTACTATTCGCCATATTGGATCCGCCATCTTCAATTTGTTCCTGGAACTTAAAATATAGTCTAGTTTAACTTAGAAGTACTTATCAGAAATATTCAAAACTTCTCGCCTCAAACTTTAACAAAAATATTTCATTATTTTTCATCATTTTTTAGCACTCTATAGTGGCCATCGATTCCGCCCTCTGCAGGTTGATTTATGACAATTTGGATATCAAATTCGTAATCAGCGACCTCAAAAACCCCCTAGTAACAAGATTTATGTAAATTGTATAAGAAAAAAGTTTTTATTTCTAACTTTTATTAATATTTAAATAAAAAATTAATGAACATTTTGGCTAAGCTCAATAATTTTGGTTAGCATAATTAAAAAATCGGCCCTCTTATGTTTTTTGGAAATTAAATAACGAGTATTTAAAAAAAAAATTCATCCCAATCGGTTGCGAAACAAGTGCTCTAGATAATTTTGAACGAAAAAATCACGATTCGTGCCACTGTGCGACGGGCAGGAAAAGTTTTTTGATTTTTATGTTTCTAGAGGTATTAATTAATTTTCTTTACGTTCATATATAAATAAAATATAAATAATTTGATTTACGTAAATCATTTTTTAAGCCTCAACCTTTTTAATTATTATTATTTCATGTTGAATGAATACAAAAATGCCAGCATTCACACATACATATAGATACATAGATACCTAATTCAATTTAAATTTTTGTTGCCGAGATATGGATTTATTTGTGGTTTATCTATGCTATATAAACCCACCGCTTGCTGTGATTAAGATTAAATTTTAAATAACAATTTAACTCGCCGATCGCCTACGCCTACCGCCAACACATCAAACACAGCGTATACAATGACATTATTGGAGATGCAGGTAAATGAAAATATACAATATGGAGAAGAAAATATAAAAGCTCTGAACATATTATGATTAAAAAACAACTAAAAGTCATTACATAAAGCGGATGGTTTGAGATTTCTACAAAAATATTCAACTCTGGCAGTTCCTCATTTTTAAACTGGCTGTGCGGGTAATGGAAAATATACACACGGAGAAGACAACTGAAAAGTTTTAAATATATTATGAATAAAAAAACAACTAAAACTGTGTACATAAAGCCGATGACTCAAGATACCCATAATAATATTCAACTTCAATAATATTTAACTATATTTTCTGTTATTTTCTCACCTGTTATTTTCGAACAAAAATAACAGTCTGTTAATGCTATTTACAAATAGCAGGTTGTTAAATAGCAACTCATCTCTAGTTACAAATATTGAAACTTGCTAATAAAATAAAGGTTGACGTTTCTCGTTCCAGTTAAATAGTAAATTCTACTTACATTCAGTATTAATCGGGTTCAGTCCTACTTACACTTACTTAGTGTCCTTTCAAGCAAAACTTGTAAAATAAAATTTAAAAATGGCACTTTGCGTACCTACGATTCCCCAAAAATGAGGAATCAGGTTAAAAACTACACATCTCGTATCGTTATTCAAATTCAACTAAATCTAAGACAAATTGTTCATTAAATGGAAAATCGAAACACGAAAATGTTAACACAGACACCTAATTTTGCAATATGGAATATTATTATCACTCAAAATTAATGGACTAAATGCGGACCTGTGTATTTTCAAGCAGAACAATACTCTAGCTCAAAATCAAGGCAAGAGATTTCAACCAATAATAATCATTTCATTCCACCAATTAAATCGCTGGCATCCCTCGATCGTTATGCCATCTATACGTAGCCTCCTTTCGCATCCAACGAAATCTCCATAAGGTTATACTACTAGGTAGTCTATATACAATGATACAGACCTTTCTTGATATCTTCGTAAGTCTCATTGTGACTCTTCTTAGAAGTGAGTATCAATGGATAATAAATAATTTCTTTTGTAGATAAACTTATTTTGTTGTTTTCAGTTAGATACGCTTATATATAGTTAATAGGAAATAAAACAATTAAATGGAAATATTTAATAAAATACAAAGTATAACAAATTCATCTAAATTAAATAATAAAATACATATTAGACATATTATGTAATATTAATAAGATAAGATAAAGGAAGTTCTTGCAGAAATTACAATAGTTTGTACTGTCTATAGCAGCTGTAACGTAAGTACCTTGCAGCTTTTGCACTTCCAACCATTGCAATGTCAAAACGATCGTCTCTTTTTAAAAATTCGCTGACCATAAATATATCTACCGCAAGTAGAATGTCAGAATTAGCTTTTACAGATATACTGCCTTAGTCGTTTTGTAAAAAATTATTAACAATAACTGCAAACATCAATCACTGCTAGCTAAACGTCAAATTTACTTTTGACATATGAGGTTATTTTCTTTCTTGTCAGCAATGTCAACTTATTTGTCTTCATCTCTGTTCTGCTTATAAGTTCACATCTAACTGCTGGTATGATGTCACTACCGTTTTCGCGGCACATTTATATAGAAAAAATAATAGTAGTTCTTAAAGAAAAAATCTCTGATTTAAAGATAAAACAAAAAGCAGTAGTAAGAAAACCAGAACTTTCTGGAATTACAACGGAAGATGGTGGCGCAATCAATAACAATAGATCACAAAAATCAATAAATAATGAACGTTCCCCAGATGATCCTACAACGAAGCCAGTGGGAAACTATGCTGAAGCACTTCAGAAAAATAACCAAAACAGTTCACGTGATCCTAGTGGCGACGGCACTATAGATGAAAATCAGTTTGACATAAAAACATACAAAAAGAAGCCTAAAAAAACCGCAAACAATGTATCGCAAAAAATCTATGGAAAAGGACAGCTGAACGACTTATTAGCAGCTGCCCCAGAGAGAAACTGGATCTGGCTTGGTGGGTTAAACGACTCAATAACAATTGATAATGTACAACAATACGTTAAACTTAAATTTCCTGGGAAGGATGTAAGCTGTTATGATTTAAAGTCAAAATTTCGCAAAAAGTGCTTTAAAGTGGGTAGCAGTGAAATGCAGTTAGAAGACTTATTAGATCCTGAAGTATGGCCAGCAAAAGTGATTTTGAGACCCTTTCAGCAAAGCTCATCAGGTAAACAGCATAAAACGACCACTATCAACCAGTGAAGTAAATATAGACTTAGATTCAAAACTAAATGTTGGACATATTAACGTACAATGCCTCAGAAATAAGTTAAACATTCTGGAAATCTTTGCTCAACAACAAAATTTACATGTCTTATGTATCACTGAACATTGGGCTGATGAATCGGAGTTAAACAGTTTAAATATGCCAAATTTCACACTGGTGAGCGCCTTCTGTAGGATGAACCGTTCACATGGCGGTGTAGCCATATATGATAATAATAATGTTAAAGACACTCTTAAACCAAAAGATATAAAGTATGTAAAGGCCTTTACATCTGAAACAAACATTGAACTTTGTGCAGTATCACTCTGTTATGAACGGACTAAAATTAATGTAATGTCAATTTATAGACCCCCAACCGGCAGCTTTGATGTATTTTTTGATAATCTATCTCACTCGTTACAAGTTATTAATAAACAGAACCCGGTAGTTATTATTTGTGGTGATTTTAACATAGACTCTTTAAAAGCATCTGCTGAAAAAGATATATTGGATGACACATTTGATTGTTTCAATCTTACATCATGTATTAATGAGCCTACACGTATAGTAACAAATGTAAATCATGTAACGTCAAGAACAGGTATTGATTATTTAGCCACAAATTTATCTGAGGAGAGATACCTAGCTCAGGTTTTTAATCCATGTATAGCTGACCACCTGGCTCAAATAATATGTTGTAAGGATTTCAAGTTGATCGAAGAGAAAAATAACAATTTTTATCACGTCAGGCATTTCTCGGATGAAAATATCGAGAAATTTCATTACATGCTTAAAAAAATAAGCTGGGGCACGATTTTCGTTGAGAACATCGATGAGGCCTTCAACAGTTTTATTGAGCTGTTCATAAAATGTATGGACAGTTCTTGTCCTCTAGTAACCCATTGTAGTAATAAATCAAAAAAAACTGATTGCAAAAACTGGTATACCAGTGACTTAGATAAAGAAAGAAATGAGTTAAAAAACTTATATTGGCTAACTAATAATCTAGGTGATTTTAATCTAAATAAACTATACAAAGAAAAGAAAAAACAATATAGTAAAAACATAAAAAAAGCAAAAAAAGAATATTTTTCAAACCGAATAAATATACCCACAAACAGTTCTAGAGAAATTTGGAGCCTCATCAATGAGCAGCTCAATAGAAGTGTTGAAAGCAAAATAATAAAAATAAATATTAATAACACACCTACAGCCAATTCTCAAATCATTGCTGAGCACTTTGGAAGTTATTTCTCGAATGTTGCCATAGAGAAAATGTCAGAACACTTCAAAAATAATATTTCGACAGAATGCACTGCCTGTCCTTCTATCGAGCATACGCTATTCTTACAACCTACAACACCCGAAGAAGTTATTGACATTATAAGGAAACTAAAAAATAAGCCTGCTACAGGTGTAGATGGTATATCAGCTACAGCCCTAAAATTTGCTTGTGAAATAATTGCAGTTCCTCTTGCATATCTAATCAACAAATGCTTTGAGCAAGGTAATTTCCCCGAAATCTTCAAAATTGCATTGGTTTTGCCAGTATTCAAGAAGGTGATGAACTCGACCATGAGAATTACAGACCTATCTCTATCTTATGCGTAATCTCAAAAGTTATAGAAAGGATTGTCTTCAATAGGATTATATCATTTTTAAACAAGCATAAATTAATAACAAAATATCAACATGGCTTTCAGCTAGGTAAATCAACCGAAACAGCCACCATCCAACTCTTGCAGTTTGTATATGGTGAAATGGACAAGAGAAACCATGTCATGGGCTTATTCTTTGATCTAAGTAAAGCATTTGACATACTGAATGTTGATTTCATCGTGTACAAGCTGCAAAGATTAGGAATTAGAGGTTTGGCATTGGATCTTATTAAATCCTTTATAACAGGTCGAAAATTACATGTAAAAATACACGGCTATACGTCTCAAAGTTATGATGTTAACCAAGGGGTTCCCCAGGGTTCAGTGCTGGGGCCATTAATTTTCCTGTTATTTGTCAACGATCTTCCTGCAATTCTCCAAGAGGGATTAGTTGTAATGTTCGCAGATGATACGTCCATGCTGCTTTCAGCACGGAATCCTGTGGACCTTCAAAATAAGACGAATAGCATATTACAAGTATATCAGAAATGGTGTCATGACAATACACTCATCTTGAATATTGGCAAAACCGAGTGTATATATTTTTCCCAACGAAGATTACCATCGGAGGATTTAATTGAAACACTACCTACCGAGAACTTCTCAGAATCTGTTAAATTTCTGGGAACAATGATAGACAGTAAGCTATGCTGGGATCACCAAATTAAACATATTTGTAAAAAAATAAACTGTGCGTACTATGCACTAAGGCAGTTGAAGAGTATATTTAACATTAAATCTCTGATAAATGTTTATTATGCACTTGCATACTCACATTTTTCTTACAATATCGTGTCTTGGGGTGCTGCCTCAAGCATAAACCGTGTGTTGATTCTGCAGAAGAGGCTCATCAGATTATTATTTGACATTGCGCCAAGAGAATCGTGTAGACCTTATTTCAAAAATAATAACATTTTGACCATTCATAGTATATATATATTAAACACTATTAAATTTGTAAAGAAGAACTTGAGTGACTTTGAAACAAACTCTGATACCCATTCATATAACACAAGACAAGGGCATTTATTAAAAATAACCAGTTACAATACTACCTTATATAAAAAATCTCCGTATCATGCTGGTATAAAAATGTACAACAAATTACCACCAGAAATAAAATCTATAAATTCTATAAATAAATTTACTTCTTGTTTGAAAAACTTTCTAGCTGTAAATTGTTTCTACTCAGTTGAAGAGTACATGAATTATGAGCCACAGTGATGCAAAACACATGTACATAATACAATCAGTGATATTAGGGTTAGGTTTACTATTGATACTATTGATATTTTATTTTCTTTTTTTTTAACTTTTTACTATTGTGATCTTTTACTATTTCACTCTTTATCGTAACTTTCTATATGCATATATTTTCATCTTATATTATTAGATATCTAACATGTGATGAAATAAATAAATAAAAATAGTCGAAGTTTAACAATTTTTTAAAATATGTTGCGCTAAGAATTTTTCTTCCAAATTAAATATATAACTAAATTAAGTCCTCCACTACCATATTTCACCATTTTTGAAAATTCGTCAACAACCCAATTCAAAGATTAATTTTAAAAATATTTAGATCACGTGAACAAAATTCCACGTGTCTGATAACCAAAATGTACATAAAACGAAGCGTGTACAAGTATGTAGATTTCGCAAAACACTCTTATTATACTTGACCACAATTAAAAATTTTGTTAACAATTTGTAGGAGCATTTATTCACCAAAACATTCACAACCGCTGCATTGAGATATCGGGCATCTGCATCATGTAACCAACATAACCTTAAATTTTAAGTTTTTCAAGTTTATTCTAATTTTTAATATTTGTATACGCATTTTTAGCTTGGAGCCGGTACTGGCTCTAAGCAAATATTTAAAAATTCGCGTAAATAATTTTTCAATATTGTTGATTAATAGAAATAGACTGCTAATTACAGGTTAGATTTCCAACCTACAAAAAGAGTCCTATTTTATTGGGACAAAGTATTTAGAACTTCATAAACATTACACTGAACTAGATTTTAGTTGAAAATACGGGAACCAGGCAGAAATTTTAATAATAGTTGCGTAATACTCTTAAATCTTAAGAAACACATATTTTTGAGGTTAGTTGTGACGTCACTCGCGGATGCCCTTAGTGCCGTCATAAGGTGAAAAGCCACATCTAGATATTTTGTCATAAATGAGATTCCAATAATATATGAGCACCCAAGAGTTCTGCAGTTAAAAATATTATTAAAAAATTATAAAGTACAAAAACATAAGTGGATAAAAAGCAGCTACATGATTTTCTTAATTAATATTTACTAGTTGAGAAAAAAACAAACGCCTTTGTTACTTTCCTCGCCAACCGACAATTTACAGATGGGCTATTCTCCTTATGACTTATGACGGCAGTATAGATGTGACGTATACGCGTCTTGTAGGCAACTCAGCAGCTACTAAACCATTTTATCTTTGTCGTACGCATTCTTTATTTCTTTTCAGTTATCGTGTCTTACGTTTGGAAAAAAATTAAACAGGTAAATAAATTCATACCTGCTCGTAAATGATGGATAAAAAAAAATTTCTAAAGCAAATGTTCAATATATTAAATAATGAACAGAATGGTATAAAAAAAAATTCGTTTCACCGTTCAAAGTGGTTTTAATTGAAAATAAAAAAATTAAAACTTATAACTTTTTTATTAACAATTTAAAAAAAAAATCAATTTCTCTAAAACGAATGTTTATATTTTTCTGAGTAAATAGAAAAAACAATTTTTAAATTCATTAACTTTTCAGCACGCTATGATTTTTTAAAGTTGTACATATCATCCCTTAATTTCTAACCAGCCTAATTCCGTTAATTTTAGTAATACCAAAAAAAGTCTAGAGATCATTTTTATATAAAATTTCATGCTTTACAATTTTTGTTTGAAACTTTTTTTACTAGCTTTTACACATTTTGAGTAATTTTGAAAAAACACTTTATTTTATTTTTTTTCACCCCTTCCCGGGGGTTCAGAAAAAAATTTCTTTCATTAATCGTGTTCTAATACATCAAAGTAAGTTATATCAAAAATTCAAGTATTTACCTCAAAATTTTGATTTGCCGACTTATTTAATTGGACTATATGTCCCAAATTGAGATACAAATTGTGCGAAAATTATTAAGTAATTATAAATACTGATTTAATAAAGCTAACATATTATGACATGAGGATTTATTGATACATCTGAAAGTGTGTTTTAAATAAAAAGAAATATTTCTTATCATAAAAACACAATTTGTAATGTTAAATGTTAATAAAACTGAACATGTCTCAAGTTTTGCAACAGGTATTTTTGTTTATAGTAGTGTAAAATATTATAAAATAATCTGAGGCCTTGGCTTCTAGTAGGTATACTTATACACCAAATCCCAAATTTCTGTATTTTCACCAGCTTGCTTTACTCATTTTTCCCTATTTATCCCCATTTAACCCCCCCCCCCCCTCAGGAATTAGCGCAAAATATAATCTAGTTCCAGATCTCGTCAATGTGTACCGAACTTCAAGTCAATATCTTAAACCGTTTCTGAGAAGCACGTTTTCTCACAAAAAAAGTTACAGGCAGAAATTTTGTTTCGCTCAAATTTAAAAGCTCGACATTTCTATGACATTCTTAACCTATTTCAACAAAAATAATTTTTGAATTTGTTTTACGATTACTATACTCAGGCCCCACGTATAGGGGGGTTTATTGGGTACTGAGTTTAGGAGCCTGGGCTTCCGAGGGGACCATAGCGGGGCCCGCCAGAGATCTTGATATTTTTTTTCAATTTCTCCCTACCCCCGCTCATCAATTAAGCGCGGAGGCCTGTTGGCTTCTGAGCGGCCCGTAGCGTAGATTTTGGAATTTTTTTTTCAAAATAGTATGTGTACTTCGGTGTGAAAGCACATTCCCAGACTTCGATGCTTGTTGGCCTCGGCTAGCGCCTCGGCCAACAATTGCATCGTCGTCCGGGAATGTATCGCTTTCACACCTAGATACACAATATACTATTCCATAATTTTATTTTAAGGATAACTAAATGAACTATATTTCACAATAGAATTTAAAACATTTCATTTCTCATTTCTTATTTATAACAAATTCGGATAAAAACATAAATTATTTTTAATGAAAATATATGCCATTTGATTTATTACTTCCACATCCACTTAGTGGAATGGAAAGGATGTACAGGGTGCGCCACTTAAAACTTCCCAGACTTTTATCTTTTTTATTTTTGAAGCGATAACCATGTCAGGCACATCAAATTGTAGACATTTTTAAAGCCTTTAAACATGCATACAGAGTGATTTAAAAAAATTTTTAATTTCTTTGAATATTTTTTTACCTCACCTTGTACATGAAATGCGTTAATGTTTTTTTTATAAAGGTTTTAATTAGATTCAATTTATGTTATTAAAAAAAAAAAAAATTTAAATAAAAATTTTGCAATTTCCAATTATTTAGTACATTTTAATAAAGTTTGTTTTTAAAAATATTTATTTGTTTTGTTTCTTGTTGCTGTTTTGTTACATTGAGGATTGTGTGTGATATATCTTTTACAAATAAAGCATAAAATTATCATTTACATTTTTTCAGTTGTTTAAAAAAATCAGTTTGGAATCGGAAGCAGTGTTTTTAATTTCATTCTCTAAAACCAAAAAGAATTTCGAATATGATGTAATAACATAAATTGAAGCTAATTAAAACCTTGATAAGAAAACATTGACGCAGTTCATGTATAGGATGAGGTAAACAAATATTCAAGGAAATTAAGTTTTCTTTCTTAACAATTTTTTCAAAAAAAAAACGTCGCTTAAAAAATAAGAAAGTTACAAGCCTGGGGAGTTTTAAGTGGCGCACCCCTGTATAGTAATCGTAAAAAAAATTTCAAAATGTTTTTTGTTGAAATAATAAATGTCGAGATTTTAAACTTGAGAGAAAAAAATTCTGTCTGTGTGTCGGTCTGCAACTTTTTTGAGCGCACGTTTTCTTCGCAACGGTCTAGGAAGTGTTTAGCAGCGTCCGAATATGGATTATGCAGCGCTCGAATATAGATTTGAATATAGATTCGGCGGCGTTCTAATTTGGATTTGGCAGCGCCCAGAAGTTACTTTGGAATTCGACAGCGCCCAAAAATGGATTCGGCAGCATCCTGATATCGATTCGCAGCGCCCAGATATTACCTTGGTATTCAGGCGCGCCCAGATATGGATTTGGCACCATCTTAATATGGATACGGAAACGCCCAGAATTTGGCTTGGTATTCGGCAGCAGTTTCTGGAGGTTTGGCTAGCATTTGGCAACGCCCTTTTATTAAAATTCTATGACCAATTATTTCCACATACTAGAGTGTAAATATGGTCAAGATGTTTTCCTTTAAAGAGACTTGGATGGGAAATCTGGATGTGGAAATATTGATTCCTCAGGCAGCGTTTTTATTTCAAAAGCTACAACAAAGTTTGAATGAATTATTTCGTCACAACTCAATTGAAAGTAATACTTCAATTTCGATTTTCATAAAAAAAGTAATCTTTTAACAAATATAACTTTGTTTTTATTGTAGAAGACCCAGAATTTATTAAATTGAATTACCTTTCAATGTTATAATAATCAATGTTAGACCCTCCGGTTTTTAAGTTATTCACGAAAAATACATGTTGAAATTTGACATTTAGAAAGGAACGAAAAAACGCAAAACCTTAAAAAATCATATCTCGAACGATCTTTGAGCGGGACTAAGGTAAAGTTAATTTCTTATGTTTCAAGTCGTACAAATAACAGTTTTTGACATAATTCGTAATTTTCAAGATATTTCCAGAAACCCATTTTTTAACGAATTGCTAGATACAACGAATCAAAAGTCACGGTCATTTACATTCAAACTATACAAACTGCGTGAAAATATTAACAAAATTGTATGACTTATATCAACTTTATTATTCTAAATATAACATGTTGTTTGAGTGACCTATAACAATTAATATTATGAGAGAAATAGAAGTAAAATTGTTGAATTACTTAAACACTATCAACAAAAAAGCTAGCTCGAATTGAAACTAAAATATACTTTATACGTGCAATATGTACACTTTTTGACTTAAAGTAAACTGCAATAAAATTTTAATTTTATTTATGTAAATATATACTTTGGAAAAAACTTTGTTAGTTTAGATGAATTATAGTTTTAGGTGTAGATGCTCCAAACTGAATTTTGAAGCACAACGACAAGTGTAAAATAGAAAATATATTATAATTTAAGCTATCAAACTTTGTCGTATAATTTTTTTAGTTTCAATTCGACAGCTTTATCTTTAACGATGTTTTAGTAATTCTACAACTCTTTCAACCATGCATTTTTCTACAAGAGATTGTTCTTAGGTCACCCAGTATACTTTTCTTAAATAGAATCCAATAAGAAATCCAAAAATTAAAACAAAACGAATTAAAATAATCTCCAACATACACTAGTTCACAAGTTCAAAGATGTGTTAATTCTTGATAAAGTTTGTAAAAATGTGAGTGCGAGCTCATTGGATTCAGAATTGACGTCTAGAAAAATGTGCAAAACTTTCAAACCCGCATATAAACAATTGCGAAAGTTATAAACAAATTAAGATTGAAAAAAAATTAATGAGTTTCGTTTTTTGAAAATAACTCGAAAACCATTAATATTTAAGAAATTTAGAAAAAAAGATTCTTGAAGAGGAAGAAATTTGCAATAGAAAAGTCACAACTCCCGGTACTCCTTTTCTATTATTAGATAATAATTTTAATTTAATGTTGAAAATAGGGCTCCGTGCAGCGAACACTAAGCCGTTACGAAATCGGCCGTAATTAAAAATATTTTTTTATGTTATTAAATATTAATTTAAAAATTTTAAAAAACTATGGTATTATTTAGACATTTAAAGGAAAAAAATTCCAGATTTTTCATAAAATGAGCCTAATGTTAATTAATTTTTTTTAGAGTTTATTTCAAGTCGGATAATTGTTAAGCAAAAGCAACTAAAATTATTTCGTTTCCTTTAGACCTTATATCAACTATACTGTACGAGATTATGACATTGCGATATTTTTAATTGTTGTAGTCTATTAGTTATTAATTATTTAAGCTAACAAAAAACTAAAAAATGAAACAGAAAGGTTAAACATTTTTTTTTTATTAGTTTTAATTATTATTCATGTTTTTATATTCAAAAATACTGTAAGATTACATAAACTTTAAATTTTTAGTGTTATTTGTTTAAACAAATTTTATAAACAAATAGATAAATTGCGTATTTTTGAAAAACATTTTTTGCCATTTTATCTGTTATAAAATTTTATAAATTAAAAAAACAATTTTTAGTTGTTTATAATAATTTTTTTCATTTTTTCATTATTTAAACAAATTATTAAATAAAATTTTATTCTTAAAACCTATTTGGTTATTTTTTTTTCTATCTAAAAAATATAAACACATTAGGCGATTGTTAATTAGAAATTATTTATTAAATAAACAAATAAGTTAACAATAAAAAGAAATTTCACCTTTTAGAGAATTGCAAATAAAAAATTTTAAGAATAAATTTTTTTCTTAATAATTCGTTCGAATGATGAAAACCGGGAAAAAACAATTAAAAAAATGTTTTAAGAAAAATTTTTTTTTCAAAAATACGTAATTTATCTAATTCTTTATAAAATTTGTTTAAACAAATAGCACTAAAAATTTAAAGTTTATATAATTTTATAGTATTTTTGAATATCAAAACAGTATCATTTGCAAAAAAACGAAACTCGTTATTTTTTCAATCTTAATTTGTTTATAAATTTTACAATTGTTTATGTGCGGGTTTGAAACTTTTGCACATTTTTCTAGACGTCATTCCGAATCCAATGAGCCCTCACTCATATTTTTACGAGCTTTATCAAGAATTAACACGTATTTGAACTTGACTAAATAAAATTCTTTAACATTAACATAATTTTGTAGTTTATTACGTATCTAAAATATTTTTGCTAATAACTTTTCTCTTACTTCTATGGTTTAATTAAACTACAGAACACTATTTTACTTATAGCCTCGCCGAACGATTCTTAACAAAAAATGTTTACAATCAAGAGGTACAAGTTCCGTCCTCATTTTGATAGTTACACGAATTGTCTCCACTAAGTTTACTTTTCCTAGTAGTAATATATTCGAGCAAACCAAAACATCTGGATCAACACGTGGTATATAATAACCTACTTCCACGGTATTGCCAGCTGACTAGATGCCATCTAAACCGCTTCTGTGGTCAGCAAGTATTCAAAATGAATATTTTTCGAACGACAGGCATGGCAGCTAGTAGCAAACCGCTGAACTAAAATATTCATTAGGGTGTTAAAATGGGTCACTTGACCTCCAACTTAAAATAAGTTTTAATGGCATAATACGACATCTACGAAGCCCCTGCGTTAATATCGCTAGCAGGTCAGATGACATCCGAATACCGGATGCCATCTGACTCGTGGATGCCAACTAATACCCTATATAAATATATATATATATATATATATATATATATATATATATATATATATATATATATATATATATTTATATAAGGTATCAGTTGGCATCCAACCTAATAACGTTCTCACTTGGCATCCACCAATATACACAGTGATATACACAAAATTTATTTAAAGGCTAAGTTAGCATCCTACCTGTTTCACGGTTTAATTGGCATCCTTATGAATATTTTAATCGATGCGTAAAATGACACCCGAATATAAAAATTACAGGTTTAATTGACTTCCGGCGGCGTTGTCAGATGTATGCTATGCTGCTTTATCGTATTTTCCTAGAAGAATATTATTACAATCTGCAGTCTGACGACGTATCAGTAAATAAGGAAATCTGAACATTATTTAATTAAAATTTCATCCTGTGAGAATACTAATTTATGTCACAAGTTAGCGTAAAAGTAAATTACTTTTTATTTGCTTATAATTGTTATAAAACATATTCTTTATATGATTTGGCAAACAGCAGAAAAAACAATCTGTGTGAACTAAAAAGAAAAACTGTCTGTAAAGATTGGAAATTAATTTTATAGATAGTTTTTCTTTTTTGTTCTCACAGATAATTCTTTCTGCTGTTTGTCAAATTCTACGAAGTTCGTCTTGGAAATTTACAAAAAAGTAATTTTTCCCTCTAGTAATGTGCTTTTTCTGTATGAGATAGGACAGAATGCTGTAAAGAAATATTATTCAGAAAAATAAAACTGAATAAGAATTTCAATTTTCCTATATTGAATATTTCGTTTTTTTTATTCTAATAATGTAGGTTTATTCCAAGTTGGAGTATATTGTTAATTAAAATTATTTGGGATGATAAACCATGCATGTATATTATTATCTATGTATTAAATATTTTTAATTTTTAATGACTATCTAAATGTGTAATAGACAGATGACATTTAACCGAATTTGTTAAAATTTTGCTCACTTGCAAAGTGACCATATAAGGGCAAAGTTGGCAAACCTTTATTATTATTATTTATTTGAGATCTCTTTTACACAAATTATTATTAATTAGTCACATTCTAGATTGTGTTAATATTTTAATGCTTTTCAAATTGTTTAGACAATTATAATTTATTCAAAAAATTATATTTTGCTATAAATTTGTAACATTTCCACCTTTTTTTTTTTTAATTTCACAATAGTTCAAAGAATACGAGTTAATAATTATTTTTTCAATTACACCCTCATGAGAACTACTGGGCCTCAAAATGACTCCATAAGGACAAAAGTAGGGTATCATGTATTTTTGGCATTTATTGTTATTTATTTGTGACTCTTTTTGCAGAAATTATTTTTAGTCGCAAAAATGTTCTTTATTTTAAATATGAGCAGAAAGTCGATGAAAAGTTCAATATTTCTTAAAAACTGCAGCACTCTAGCTCTATTCTGAAAACAGTTGGCAATAAACAATAATAAGTTGTTTAAATAATTTGCAGGTTTCATTAGCAAACTCTTAATAAACAAAATTAAAAAACTAAATTGTGAAACTAAAAACAGATGGAAATGCTATAAATTTGTAACAAAACGTAATTGCTTAAATAAATTATAATTATTTAAATGAATTAAAATTGTTTAAACAATTTGAAAAACCTTCAAGATATTAAGACAGACTGAATTGTGACTAATTAAAAACAATTTCTATAAAAAAATCTCAAATAAACAATACTCATTCTGAACAATTCTTTCTAAGATTTTGCCCTATCTCCTACGGAAAAAGTATTTTATAAATGAGAAAAATAACTTTTTTTTTGGTAAATTTCCAAGACATAATTTCTCGAAATTAAAATGCCGTCAATTAATTTCTACCAAAAAATGAATTGCTCATTTAATCATGCGTCGCTTCCTGGCACACTGTATATGCTTTCTTAGGAAATGTAAGGCTCTTATTGAAAAAAAAAGAACGATTTCCAGATAAAGAACTTTTTAATTAAATTAAAAAATTATGCTGAAATCCATATGATAACTTTTTTCGACATGAATTTTTCAAAAACCGTCGAAGAAAAGTGGTCGCTGTAAGATACAAAATTAAAAATCGTCAATTTCATTTTTTGGAAATTCATATACAAGGTTTAAATATATTACAAAAAATTATGTATTTTAAAAAAACGTTTTTTTCTTATACGTTTAGAGCATCAAAAACGAGAAATTGGAGATTTTTTAATTTTAATAGCATTTTAATAACATTGAAAATATCAACTTTTCAACATTTCTTATTCGAAATCGATCAAAAAATATTTAAAAACATTGTTTCATTGAAAAAATGTAATATTTCCATTTGTTATATACAAAATTGTTTTAAACAATATCAGACCGGGTTACCGTCTGGTAACATGGATATTCACAATCAGTAGAACTGATTCCAACAAATAAACTGCGTCCGAAATATATTCGAATACTCATCCTTTAAAATATCTGTACAGAAAATGTTTACGAATTTAAAAAACCAAACATATGGTCAGTATGTTGAAATTAATAGATTTCGAAAAGGTTTTTTTACAATAGAGGCCTTACCCCACAAGCGTCCATAATAAGACGCAATAAAACTGTCTTTCAGAAATAACAATTGAGAAATATATATCGCTTTCAAAGAGACAAGTCAATTAGTTTCAGCAATACAACCCATTATTGTCTGTTTAACCGAAACAAGAATAACAGAACACATTTTAGACTCAATGTAGAAAATTCCAAAATTTATCTATACGACTCTCTTATTCTACATTAGTGATAATTTATATAATCAAAACAATAGAAAGTAGCTTAATTGAAAATATTACATTCATCTATAATTATATAACATATAAAATATACTATAGTTTAAATATACAAGAATGTTATTTTTAATTTTTGTTACTTTGTATTTAGTAGTCAAATTATTAAGCATTTATTTTATTTTGTAATATATTGAAGTTTATGTCGATTTACGTTTATTTCAATATTGAGTAACTGCTATTCTATACTAATAAATTAGAAAAATTATCACATCGCCTGATAATAACTGTTATATTACGATTTTACCTATGGACAATCTCTGTTTAATTATTATACGAAATATGGTTTTCTATACTCTTCCAACATGCACGACAATATACCAGTTGCCTTATTAATTAGATACCAAAATAAACGATAATTAATGGACAATATTGAACAAAATAGTTCAGGTTGGTAAGTCTGTTAATTATCAAATTAAATGGTTGAGAATCGCATACGAAAATGCAATTCTTGTAAATCATATATAATTGTGACCTATATAATTTTGTATCGCAAATTACCAAATATAAGCCACTTTTCGAGCGGCTTTTGCACCGTTAATGTAATACATTCTGGCGATTAAGTAAAATGCTAGAATTCTTATAACGATGTGGTTCAGATCTCGTTATAATACATATATGTAACAACTATCAAGTCAATATCTTAAACCGTCCCACAGGAAACGTGCGCACAAAAAATACAGACAGACAGACCGATACCATTTTTTTCTCTCAAATTTAAAATCTCGATATTTCATGACATTTTAACCTATTTCAACAAAAAAAAGAAGTTTTTTTCGATTACTATAGTTCCAATCCGCTATGTGGATGTGGAAGTAAAATTTACGACTCAAATCATCCTAAATTGAGATACAAATTGTGCGAAATTTATTAAATAAACACACCACAGATAGTAAACAAATAATTATAAATACTGATTTAATAAAGCTAAAATATTATGACATGGGGGTTTATTGATACACCTGAAAGTGTATTTTAAATAAAAAAAAACATTTCTTATTATTAAAACACAATTTGTAATATTAAATGTTAATAAAATTAAACATGCCTCAAGTTTTGCAACAGGTATTTTTCTTTATAGTGGTGTAAAATATTAAAAAAAAATCTGAGGCCTTGGCTTCTAGTAGGTATATACAGAATATACACCAAATCCCAAATTTCTGTACTCTTACCAGCTTGCTGTACTCATTTTCCCCTATTTTTCCCCCCCCCGGCTGAATTAGTGCAAAATATAATCTAGTTCTAGATCTCGTCAATGCGTACCGAATTTCAAGTCAATATCTTAAACCGTTTCTGAGAAAACGTGCGCACAAAAAAGTTACAGGCAGAAATTTTTTTCGCTCAAATTTAAAATCTCGACGTTTTATGACATTCTAAGCCTATTTCAACAAAAAAAATTTTTGAATTTGTTTTACAATTACTATACTTTCACTCCACTACGTGGATGTGGAAGTAAAACTAAACAGTAAAAAAGAAAATTCACCCGTGATTGTTTAGCTATAGTATACTTAAAGAAATTACACTAACATTTTTCTTTGTATGTCTTACAAAACATTTTTTACAATAATTATAAAATGTTTTTTTTCCATAATTTTATTTTAAGGATAACTAAATGAACTATATTTCACAATAGAAATATAAAACATTTTACTTCTTATTTATAACAATTTCGGATAAAAACATATATTATTTTTAATAAAAATATATGCCATTTGATTTATTACTTCCACATCCACGTAGTGGAGTGGAAGGATGTAACTATAGTAATCGTAAAAAAAAATTCAAATTTTTTTTGTAGAAATGTTGTTGAAATTGAGGTAAATAGGGAAAAACAAGTAAAGCAAGCTAGTAACAGTCCATAAATTTAATTTTTAAAAGCTTCTATCTAACTTCATTTTAAAAGCTTTGCATAGTAGGTCCTCTTGTGGAGCCGGAGCCAAGCGTAGACCAATCAAACAGAAACACGGCAACCTTCGATGACGAATAGGCATGAGAATGCACGACCACCAATGAGAAGTCACGTGAAACGTGACGTTTCAGCGAGGCCACTTGTCGGGTTAGCTCAGGCGCCCACTACGCCTCCCACACACAGCAGAGGGCCAATAACACGTAGCCAGTCGCGCAACCAAACAGAAAAACGGCAACCCCCGGTGACCAATAGACCAATAGCTCAGGCGCCCTTTACACCTCCCACATACAGTCGAGGATCGATAACACATAGCCAGTCGCGCATGCACGCTCTAGGCCCAAGCATATATAGGGAAACGCACAGCACGGAGAACGTCAATCCAATTCGAGCAACGAGGAACAGCAGTAGGCAGCTTTCAGCGAGAACCTGAAGATGGCAGATGGGATTCTGCCGAAACGTCGTTTAGACAACAATGGCTCCAGCAGAAGCCTATCAACTACGTGGGAAAACACCCGGAAGTACACCAACTCTTCATTTAACACCCGCGAAAACCTAAGAAACAACAACATATATATATATATATACGTACCTGGCTACCAATACTAAGTCCGGTACGTTGCGCAGGCACTAAGAAGCCCGAGTCTTTTATTGTAGTTAGACGTTTGTATATTACCTCATATATCATGGAAACATTTATATACACCGCGCAATAGAAGAGGGGTAACTTTATTTAACATTAACAAAAATATATATTTCTCAGGTTATCCGAAGCCAAACACACACTACTATCTATATGAAGCCCGTTTGTATGTATGTATGTAGTTGGTGCATTTTACGAAGCCCGGCATCGTTGCCTGCGCTTCTATTAGAATATTCAATATTTTAAAAGAACCGTGCAGGCGTTCAACTAGAATCGAAAAAATTCGATAAGATAATATTTTTTTAAATGGGTAATACTTTTAAAAATCAAGGTATTTTGGATTTTTTTCTTTTAATCTATTCTAATGATACTTTATTCATCATAGGCCAATTAGGGTGTATTAAATTTCAAATCTATCACTCCTGCAGTTCTGTTAATTTTGTCGAATTTTAAGTTATTTTTAATTGATAAATAGATTAGATTCGATTTGGACAACAGTGTATATGATAAAGGAACTCAAAGATCATGGTATAATATGATCTTTGAGGAACTTGTAATGAAAGAAACGAAGGTGCTCTTAAATGCGCTTTTATTAAAATCAAAGTAAAAATAATACATTTAAATTAAATTTAAGTTAATTTTAACTAATAATCAAATACAATTAATTCATCTTATTCAAACAATTACAATTAAAGCCAAAATATTAAAAAGAAACATATTGGAAACAACAAAGCGCCAATTGTACTTTAAAAATCCATTTCAAATTTCCATCGGTGCCAGTGACGAAATTTGATTTCAAACTTCACTTTCAACTAAGGGATGGGCAAATAAACGTCTACAGTTTTGCTATTTTTTTGTTCACTTGAAAAAATTGTGGAGAATAGAAGAAAAATAATTCAAATAGTAATCAAAGACATTTAATTATTTCTTTTCTTTGAAACAATTACAATACATTTTATCTTAATGAAAATAGTAAAAAGAAACACATTAGACACAATGAAGTGCAAATTTTACTAAAATAAAACATTTCAAATTCTTAGCAATGCTGTTAAAGAAATTTTAAATATTTGTTTTCGTTTCAAATGAATTTTAAATTAGGACTTCGACCACAAAGTGAGCAAAAAACATTTTTTTTTCTCAATTGGCATATAATTTGGGAACAATAAAGAAACATTTATAAAAATAAAGAAACATTTATAAAAATAAAGAAACATTTATTTAAATCGTATGTAAAAAATACTATGTTCAAGTTTTTTTTTTTAAGAAATTTGTCGTAAAAGTATAAGTTAAGACTTATGGTCTAATATATTTGATTATTTCGTCTCTTTTAATCAATGAAGATAAGTTATATAAACAAAGATATTAAAAAGAAGTTCACTAGACACCACTAGACACAACATTTTATATTATTTATAACACTATGAAATATACCAACTGGTTAACAATCATCGTAATTTAGTTTAGTATTTGTACAAGTGACTGATTTTTAGTTGCATCAATAATACATTTGTAGTGTTTGATGAACCAGTCATTTTACTTCCACGTCCAGTGGAAGTATAGTAACGACAAAAAAATTTTTAAAAATTTTTATTGTCCAAATAGGCTTAAAATGTCATGGAATGTCGAGATTTTAAGTTTGAGCGAAAAAAAAATTTCTGTCTGTCGGTCTGTCGGTCTGTCGGTCTGTCGGTCTGTCGGTCTGTCTGTAACTTTTTTTTGTGCGCACGTTTACTCTGGAACCGTTTAAGATATTGACTTGAAATTTGGTACACATATGTACTTTAACGAGATCTAGAACTAGATTATATTTTCATCTTGTTCCGTCGAAGTGTTGGTGGATAAATTGGGGTAAATTTGGGGTAAATGGGTGAATTAAGCAGGTAAGAGTCCATGAAATTGGTATATAGTATATACAAGAGAAGCTAAGTTCTCAAAAAAATTTTTGGCATTAGCCACCCCCATTCGTTGTGAGTGAGTTGAATAGAGAATCTGGATGTGGAAGTAGTGATTCCTTGGCAGCGGTTTTTATAATTTGAATGTAGAAGATGTTGTGAGAATTAAAGTGTTAGACTTTCTTTCAAATGTTACAGTATTATTAACAAAGAAAGTCTTATTTCAATCGTATAGAAAAATACACTGTTCAAATTTTGTGGGCTTGAAAGAAACTGAAATTAACTTTACTACACTGCTATCCATGAGTCAAATACATTTAATTATATAATTTCCTTTATCATTGGTTAATGGCGAATTTTACGAAGAAATCTTTCAAAATTTAAATGAAACTGTTTTTTTCATATATTTCCAGTTTTGGTATTTTTTTATTCAATTAAGAAAAATGGAAGAAAGGGAGTAAAATCATTTAAATCATAAATACAAATATACAGTATTCAAATTTTCTTTGAACAATGTGGTCTTAAAAAAACTTGAACTAAGTTTAAAACAATCTTAGCTAATAACGAAAAACATAATTTTTTTACTACAATGTCAACCAACAGTGAAATACAATCAATAATTTCATCAATTTTAAACAATGGTAAGTTTCTAAACAAATGTAAGTTGGATTAATATTCGTAGGTCTTGTTATTAAACATAGGCACACAAAACACATATTTATTACATACTTCAAACTCGTTACATTAAAACTAACTTGTTAAAGTCAAGCAATATATCTCAATTTTCTATATAAGAATGTTTTTATGTATAATCCAGTAACTTTGTCATCAAAAAAAAGGTTGTTACCTGACATTAAATCAGGTATGGCTGCTTTTTTAATATGTTGTATAGGATTAAAAAGTAATGTTAAATCCAAGTTTACGACCTTGGCAGACATCCCGATCTTGGTCAAAAATAAAAAAAACTGCGAGATTTTTTTTCTTTTCTCAGTTTTTGTCTATTTTGACACCTGAGGCCTACTTTTTCGATAAAAACATTTTCACATTTTTTAAAAGTAGATTAAATTTGCTATACATTGGTACCAGAGCGGACTTTGTAGATCAAATAGTATCTGAGATACAGCTGTTCAAAGTTTTGCAAAATTTTCATTTTTCGATATTTTTAAGGTAGTAGTATGGTAGTATTTCACAGATTTTTAAGTTAGAAACTGTTAAAAATGTCGAAAAATTAAAATTTTAATTTCTATTCAATTTCTAACTTAAAAATCTGTGAAATACTACCATACTACTAAATATGTCGAAAAATGAACATTTTGCAAAACTTTGAACAGCTGTATCTCGGATACTATTAGATTTACTAGGTCGCTCTGGTACCAATTTGTAGCAAATTTAATCTACTTTTAAAAAATACTAAAATGTTCTTGCCGAAAAAGTAGGCCTTAGGTGTCAAAATCGACAAAAACTGAAAAAAGAACAAAAATCTCGCAGTTTTTTGGATTTTTGACCAAGATCCAGAGGTCTGCCGAGGTCGTAAACTTGGATTTAACATTACTTTTTAATCCTATAAAACATATTAAAAAAGCAGCCATACCTGATTTAATGTCAGGCAGCGGCGGCTGGTGAAATTTCAATATTTTTTTTCTCGTCTGTGGCGCATGGGACCCATACGAAATTTGGGAAATAACATCTAGAGAAGCACTTCTCTAATAACCTCTAAAAAATTTTGAAAAAGCAGTTTGCAAAAAAAAATTTGAAAATTCGTTAGCCTCCCCTGGGTCTAGGAGCTCCTGTTTATTTTTATTTTTTTTCGTCATATGCATTTGACTTTTCAGAAAAATACAACAACAGATTTTGCAGTTTATGAAAATATTTTCATTACTAACTGAGATACAACGAATTGAAATATTGTAATTTGTTAAATTGTAAATTACAAAATTTCTGTTCGTTGTATTTCAGTTAGTAATGAAAATATTTTCACAAACTTCAAAATCTATTGTTGTATTTTTATGAAAAGTCAAATGCATATGACAAAAAAAAATAAAAATAAACAGGAGCTCCTAGACCCAGGGGAGGCTAACGAATTTTCAAAAATTTTTTTGCAAACTGCCTTTTCAAAATTTTTTAGGGATCATTAGAGAAGTGATTCTCTAGATCTAGATGTTATTTCCCAAATATCGTATGGGTCCCATGCGCCATAGACGAGAAAAAAAAATTGAAATTTCACCAGCCGCCACTGATGTCAGGTAGAATGTATAAGTTACTGTACTAGTAGTGTTGGAGAACTAATTTACTCACAACATCACTACTACAAAATAATAAAATAAAATTTAAAAAAATATAAGTATTGAACATATTTTAAGTACGTGTAAAACATTACTGCACAAGAAAATATTTGTCCTACATTTTCTACACATTTTTTTAAAAAAATATACCAAAATCAAATGTAAATGCCTGACAATTTTCTAGGTATTTTACTGAAATGTAAAACAGGTAACTTTTAAAAATTTTCAAATCGAATATAAAGTTAAATATATACTCGTACAATATTTAGGAATTGCTCAAGCACAACGTCCACACTGATGAGAAATTACCTAGTTTTTTATATTAACCTACATGTGGGCAATGTCACCAAACGGTTGAAAATGCAAATGATTGTAGAATCTATTAAAACAACTAGGCTCTTTCTGCTAATACTGGAAGAAATTGAATTACTTAGTAGAATGCATAGCATTTTAAAGAAGAAAAATATATGAAAATAACATTTAAAGAACGTACCAAAAAACATTTTTTTTTCTAGTTGAACATAAAACATCAAAGCAGCACTGGCATCTGACATGTCCTGTTTGACTAAAATTGATGTCTAGTGAGCTCCTTTTTAACATTTTCGTTTATATAATTTATTTTCATTGCTTACAAGAGACGAAATAATCAAGTATATTAGACCACAAGTCTTAACTTATACTTTTACGATAATTTTCATAACAAAAAACTTGAACATGGTATTTTTTATATACGATTTAAATAAATGTTTCTCTATTGTTCCCAAATTATATTCCAATTGAGCAAAAAATGCTAAAAACGCACGCATTTGAAAAAACAGTTTTTTGCTCACTTTGTGGTCGAAATCCTAATTTAAAATTCATTTGAAATGAAAACAAATATTTAAAACTTCTTTAACAGCATTGCTAAGAATTTGAAATGTTTTATTTTAGTAAAATTTGCACTTCATTGCGTCTAACATGTTTCTTTTTACTATTTTCATTTAGATAAAATGTATTGTAATTGTTTCAAACAGAAGAAGTAATTAAACATCTTTGATTACTATTTGAATTATTTTTCTTTTATTCTCCACAATTTTTTCTAGTGAACAAAAAAAAATAGCAAAACTGTAGACGTTCATTTGTTCATCCCATAGTTCAAAGTGTCACTGGCACCGATGGAAATTTGAAATGGATTTTTAAAGTACAATTGGCGCTTTGTTGTGGTTCCAATATGTTTATTTTTAATATTTTGGCTTTAATTGTAATTGTTTGAATAAGATGAAATAATTGTATTTGATTATTAGTTAAAATTAACTTAAATTTAATTTAATTACTTTACTCTGATTTTAATAAAAGCGAATTTAAGAGCACCTTCGATTTCTTTCATTACAAGTTCCTCAAAGAGCATATTATACCATGATCTTTGAGTTCCTTTATCAGATACACTGTTGCCAAGATTACGGGCCATGTATAGTGCGACTAAAATACTGGGCTTCCGATAATTGGCCTTACATCCACAGTGTATATACAGCTCTCGTAGGCGCCCTTAGTGTGGAATTTCTTTAAACTAAAACTGTATCTTTTTGAAATTATATGTGGAGAGGGAAGCAATGACTTCAATAACCCCCCCTAAGAAGCGAAATAAACTGTCAATGACCTATACTATGGTTTATCGCTGAATATACACGTAAGTTTTACGAAGCCCGAAGTCGGGCTACGCAAAATTTCAAAATATTCGGATATCAGATGAGCGAGATATGAGGGTGGCTCCATGAAAAGTGCGACACGCTGTGTATATATATATATTGTATTTGTTTATTTATTGACTTGTATTTTATTTATTCATTTTTAAATGTTATTCTGAATCGACTTGCTATATGAACAATAATTGTATCATCTTGTAAATTATCTATCTATCCACCTATCTATCATATCGAAGTTCCTACGAAAAACTTGAGTATAGAAGAGTGCAACTAAGTAAGATAAAACTTGTATAAGTAAGTAAAATTAGGTCTAAACATGGTGTAGCTGAATTTTATTGTACTTGTAAAAAAAATTTATTTCTCTTTTTTTATTTATTTTTCCAAAACTATTTTTATGTAATTGCGTTCTCATTATTGAATTATAAAATGTAAAATGGGTCAGCCGTATAATTAATAAATAAATAAAATAAATAATGTTTTCATAATAAATATTTTATTCTAAAACAAAATTTATTTAGAAATCTGTAAAATGCGACATTTTACAATATTTACATGGAACATTTTGAATGTAATTAAAACACAGCAATGCGGAGAACGTACACATCCGCGAATGTGACTCATCTATTAGTTGAGTGACAGCGACAGAGTTATAAATGAAGTGAAGTGAGCCTACCTTCATAAAACCCAACAACTCGACATATTGGAACCACAGACAGGCCAAAGGCCTGTTCGCAACCAGTATAGCCATGAATTAACCCTCGAAAACCCAAATAACCTGACACCCTTAAGCCGCAGACAGACCAACAGTCTCTTTTTATCGAATACGATGAGTTCATCTCCATATAAATCCAATAACTTGACATCCCCGAACCACAGACAAGCCTAAGGCCTGTTTTTTCGAAAATAGCTATGAACCAAAACAAAATATGTCCAGTAGCCTCAACTAGAGCTCTCGCTGTCTGCTGCGTTGGTCTTTGAATTGTCTGCTGCATTCGGTGTAAGAATTGTTCCTGTATAATGTCAGTTTCGTAACTGAAAATTTAATTGACATAGTATAGGTCTGGAATGGGTGAAGTACAGACATTTCTCTTAAAAAAACATTGGTTTTAAGTTAAGAGTTTATTGTCAATATAATGATTTTCACTATTTTCTGTAAAAAAAAAAATATATGAAAAGTGGACTTTCTTTTCAAATCGACCACTTCGTGTAAGAAACAGACACATAGTAAAGGTAAGAGAGACACTTTGACAGCACTCTTATAAATATGCTATATTACCACATAGATGTAGACTAGTCAGTAATTCGACCTTTTTATAGTGGTAGATATTTTGTCAGTTGGTTCTCTAATGTCATCAGTTGTCAACGTGTCTCCCGATGCTTCATGGACTTTATTTTTATTAGCTTTGCTTGGAGGAATTAAGCATACAAAAAATGTTACATGTAATGAAAGTTAAAGAATTCTACTTCAACATGGTTTTTACCGAAATTGATAATGTGAATAGTGTTGTCACAATTACAACACACAAAAATAGTTTTTGTTCGGCCCTTAATTGGCCAAAGCTGAAATATATTTTTTAAAATGGTATATTTTGAAAAGTTCTTTCATATTATCATTATTTCATTTTGTTTCAATGAAAACTGAGTGAAAATAGGAGAGAAAATGCATTTTTTAAAATAAAAAAAATACTTTTTTCGAAAATTTAAAAAAATGAACTATATTCCCTAAAAGTAAAATAACGTATAGTCGAAAAAAAAAAAAGTAACATAAAATGCCGCCTTGATAATTGACGAATTTGAAGAATTAATAGTTTTATTTCATCCGCCATCTTTAAACATTCTGTTTGACATACGGCGTCCGGAATTGGTGCATTATATTGACCATAAATGAGTTTTATTTTTGCCAACTTTGGTGAATTTACTTCTTATAGAAAAGATATTTAATTTCGATTTTTTCGGCCATTTTTGGTGTTTTCTATTTTTTTCCAAGATGGCGGATTGACCAATACATATCGGACAGGTCTATAATTTTTAAGAATTTTATTTCAAATAAGCCAGTATTTTTAAAATTCCCATCTGATTACTAGTACGAGAAATATTAAGCAGATAACTTAAAAATCTGTGAAAGCCCGTCAAAAAATGCATATAACTTTTGACGCACAAGGAATCTTTGGGCGGAAATATTTGTTTCATAATCAGAAGGTCATAATACATAAGAATCAACAATAAAATTTTAGGGGGAATGATATCGTCGAAAAAAATTAAATTAAATCAATTCGACTGTACTTAATAAGGCTTAATTTTATCAAATTACCAAATAAATTTGTTGGAATTTACATATTGTCATCATTCTCATTATCAGAATTCACTATATATAATTACTGTTACTCCCTCGCATTGTTACTCTATCAATACAGGGAGTTAGAAAAAGAATATGATTTTGGTTGCATCCATACATTGAACGGAATTTAAACTGCAAATTATTTGTGGCGGCCCAGGAGTTAACCACAAACAGTTAACTAGATACAATGATGACATTAGAATTAATAATATCAGACTTAATAGAGCTCAAACGTGCTTCAACTCCTATGGAAGAAACTTATTCAATTAGGCAATCCAAACCACGAGACTTTCAACATGGCGTGTGTGGGCGTCCAGGGCAAACATTAATTTTCATTCGTTAAACCTTTGTGTTTTTCTGTTGGCTTGGCTACGTTTCCAGAATTTGGTAAAAATAAACCTGTGTTTGCCAATTGTTTGCCCACAATGCCATATTTTGACAGGTCGTTGGATTCCCTAATGCACTACTCAATGCAATAAAAAGCCAGCCTCGAACTAAATTCAGATCAACTATTAAATAATATTTAATCAAATATGCTTTCTTCACACTTGAAGATATTGAATATGGTTTTCAAAATTTTTCTTTAATGTATCATGTCAGTTTTTTTAATCTGTTATACAAATAACTTTTCCTTATGTATGTTTATAATTTGCTTTATATGCCCTAATTTTCTTTGCCTTGTAAATTCTTTGAAGTTCAGACTTGCTAATATTAATAAGAGCTGATCTCTCTCTTAGCGGCATCCTAGGATTTTCTATAACAGAGGCATGAGCTATAATAGCCCCAACATTGTCTTCATCATATGCTATTATTTTTCTTTTCATGTTAAGAACACTACCAGTAGCCAGAAACTTTTTAATTATTCTGATAGCCTGAGTACGTGACAAAGCACTGAAAATTTCAAATTAAATTGGCTTACCACTTCTCTTAGCGAGTTTTCACCGCCAATTCCGTAGCATTGCACAATATAAATTTTTTCACGCACTGTGAGTACCAATTTCACTTAATTTTTTATGCTTGGTTCGTTAATTTGAAACAGAAATTAAGGATAATATTGACAGATATGTCAATAATAAATGATAAATATGTATCCACTGCTTTTCTCATAGCCTACTTTTAGCTTCTACATAACTTTAAATATTAATTAACAAAAAATAATTTCTATGCAGTTTTAATTGAATGGTTCAAAATAAAATACTAATTTATTGAAAAAATGCCAAGTTTAAAAAAAAAAATTTATATTCCTAAAATTTGATATAGAGGTATAAAATTGCATGCTAAATAACTTTTCTTAGTGGAATTTTTTCATATTATGAAAAATAAAGGTACTTTATTAGTGGTGATTTTTACAACTTTGCTTATAAAACACCCTGTAGAACACCAAATCAAGTCATTTTTGGTATACTTTAGTTTTACAACAAGCAAGACTCAATCCCCAAATACCATTCCAAAATTCCATTCCATTACACCTCTTGTTACATCTATCCTGGGACACACTGTATATATATATATATATATACATATATATGTTTTACTTGATTTTGCTCGCTATACTTAAGAAAAACTACTTTGTCGTAAAATATTTAATATGACTACAATAAATTCTATTCTATTCTATTCTATACAAGGTGTTGTAGGTACCAATACATTTCGGTCTAACAGTTTCTTTTTACAACACTAGCAAAAAAAAATTTGACATAAAATAATAAGAACCACCATAAAGCAACATAAAAACTAATAGGGTTTCTTGTTAAAAAAAAAAACAATAATTTGATTCTTTTAAATACGCGACACTCTTTTGTTATGTTGCTACCTCTGCCACACAGTTATCAGAAAATCGTAGAAATCTATTACTATATATATACTTTAATTATTTGCATCTTGTAATGAAATACAGGGTACTTCTCAATATTCACCACACCGGTACACCGATCTTAACCGGTACCCACAGAGTTGTTTCAAAATTAACCACTCATCAAAAATAAGTTTTCTCTAAATGTACCGGTGTGATCAGCTGTTTCAACCGGTGAGACAGACCACATCCATCAGGGTTCTGAGTTGGAATTCCACTAGAATCTTGGTGTTTTTAATAATCTCACTTTTATTTTATGTTGTTTTAGTTGTACTTTGTTTATTTATTTATGATTTATTTATAAGAAGTTGAAAGGTTATTAAAATAAAGTCCTGGAAACCTGTATTAAACAAAAAAGGAAGGTCATGATAAATGAAAATATTATTTTCATTTATCATGACCTAGTGCTACAAAATGTAAATTGTAAATAGTTTTTTGCCAACAAACAAAACAAATATCAAAGTTCAGGAACCTCAACTGAAGCATTTCATAATTTTCATCCATAAGCAGCCTGGACATCTACCGGAAAAAAATGTCTTTCTAGCCGGTTTTTTCTACCGGTAGATAAAGCCGTGAATATTGAAAAGCGCCCATAATATATAATTTTGTCATTTATCCATCTCTCTCTTGTTTCAGGAATTGACAAAAGAATTATCAAGGTTTAAAAAAGGAGCGGTTGAATCTAAAACTTCCTTTTGAAGCATTACATCCCTTCTTTTATACGAACAATTTAGTTGGTATTTATCATTATTTGTGTAGCAGTATTTTACAAGTACAACACATACATAATTTGTTGTAATTATTACTTAATTTATTGTTTTTATTAGTGTAATTTATTTTAATTTTCTAATAAAGTTTATATATATTTTTTTGTATATGTATTACCAAAGATTTTAAGTAAAGTCAATTTGCACTGCCAGGACAAAGGCTGATTATTTTATATTTTGCTCGATAGATTTGTACATATGTGCCTTCATAATTTCTTCATTGTTAACATTGGTATAATTCTGAAAATATATAATTTTATTTTATTATTTTTTAATCATTATAAATAATGTAAAAATTAATTTTTCCATTTGTTCCAAATCGTGAAGATTTATTACAATCAATAAAAAATTTTAAAAACTTTAATATTTTTCTTCGTACCTTAGGAAATATATGTATTA
Source organism: Rutpela maculata (assembly GCA_936432065.2). Classification (NCBI taxonomy): domain Eukaryota; kingdom Metazoa; phylum Arthropoda; class Insecta; order Coleoptera; family Cerambycidae; genus Rutpela; species Rutpela maculata. Next base: position 111,418,454 of record OW386287.2, on the reverse strand, counting down.
AAAATGCTAAAGATACATTCCACCAGTGCTGCAGCTGCTAAAAAGCTCCAAAATAGCAGTTTCTTTCGTTGAAAATGTTCTGGGAACATATTCTTTTCCACTGTGAGAAATATTCCTTTTCCCTATATTATATGGAAATTATGAAATTTTCTGGAGTTTTATGAATATAAAACTTCTGAAATATTTCAATAAATAATAATTACTGTTGCCTACTTTTTACGAGAGATTTATTTAGTAAAGTAATTCCAATATATCGAGCGGTACATGTTATCCCTAGTGATACTCTGATGTCAAGTACCAACTTAAAATTATATCAGCATGTAAATTCCGTATGCATATACCTAAAATTTAAATTGGTACTCCTCTGCAAGTATGTTTACATGGTATATTGCCACTCAATGCTGTTTTAGTTTGTTGGTTTAATGAATCAAAGTTTTATATTTAATAAAGTTTAGTTAGTGTGCTTTTTAATATCAATATTATTGTGAATAGTATATTTAAAGATTAATGTAAAAAACTTTGACTTCATGTACAGTAAAGTCAGCCTGATTTCACAGAGATTTTACGCACAATTTAGGTAAAAAAATATAGGAGAATTAAAAAAATTGCCCAAAAGAACACTGTTAATCGAAAGAGGAAAAATGGAAATTTTACATAAAGAGACAGCTCCATATGATTGGAGCAAAAAAGTTATTAAATAGAATGTCTCAAAATCGCGGCAAAGTGTCTGTACCTCTTACTCTTTGCGAATTTATAACGGTAAAGGCTTTTTTTACAGACCTCTGACGGAATCGGGACTGTACCGAGCTGTGGAAAGTGGAATTCTACATCCCCATGCGACATTCCGAACGACTAATTATCTACAGTTAATTAGGTATTAATGCGCGAAGACTATCTATCTCTCTTTTTGCGGCGGAAAGAGACGGGCGAAAAAATCCTTTTCTAACACCGAGAAACTTCAAACGCAAAATTACAAAATTTCCTAAAATGTAGTTTTATATGTTAAATATGACCATTTTTTACAAAAAAATTGTCATTCAGAATATAAAAGTACTCGGCTCTCTAAAAGGTATCCTATTTAAAAATAAAATTTGGTGTCTCCTTCGGTAATTTTCTAAAGAAGAATATTTTTTTCTGCATAATTTATAAGGAACATATTCATATATCTAACCTCAAAAATTCTATCAATATTTAAAAGGTGCTGGGATATGCTATTTTGAACATACAGTACGTAGATAAAATAAATGCATGCTACATCATGAAATGGTAAAAAGTATACATATGTCTTATATAGTACAAGGTCATAGTTCAGTGGAATGTACATGTTAAGTCATAAAGAGATAAAAGTTTACATAGCGATCACATATAACTTACCATAGCGAGAGGTCACGTGTTTACCTCTTTGCTATATAAAAATCATGCGCACATTTAGCTGACATTTGCAGGAGTGGGCTTATATAATAGTCCCTTGAGGTAAACCAGAAAAAGGCAAAAAACCCAAAAGTTCTGCGACTGGACCGCAAGACATCTTTCCCCCGGTTTTCGAGGGCAGAGAATACGATGGTGACAATATTTTCCGACCTACCCTCCAACTACTACCTTTAAACCGGAAAAACCAACCCCTTTTGCGATTTTCCGGTGCTAGGCATTTTTTTTATCGGAAAATTTTATTAACGAAAATTGTTCAGAATTGTCCAAAAACACCAAATCCAAAATTTAATCAATTAAAAAATATTGAAATTTTGTTTAAAATATTGTCCAAGTCCGAAAATATCATTTAAACGGGTTTTTTGTTTAAGAAATTTGTTAGGTATTTGTTTTATTGTTCTTAATTTTGTAATTTAATTTGTACCGCACATTCCCCGCCATTGAATTTCGTTGCCAGGAAATGGTGCGAATAATAACCAGCGAATTTGAATATGTATGTTTAACTTGTGTGTCAATGTCTATGTAAAATAACCACATACAATTAAACTACCTTAAACAACCAAAAATTTATATGTTTCATTGCAAAACATACCATATGGTCCTTCGAGCCTCATACAAGAAATCAGTGAGGAAAGTATCAAGTACAAATATTGATGACATCCAACTCAACGTTATCCAGTTCGTCGACGTAAACCAATCAAATCTCCTAACAGATTTTCGAAATATTACCTCCGCACTGTTGATCACCAGGTTGGTTCGTTCCACTTTGCTTTATTTTCCGTATCTCAAATACCATTTAGACTCTATTTCAGCTAGTACTCTCTTGATAAACCCCTTATAATCGTTGAAATAATATTACTATAGAGCTTTGTTCTTAATAATTACTGCTCTTAATAGCATAGAGTAAATATGTCTGAACAACTTAAACAACTTCAAAATAAGCGATCCGCTATAAAGGGTCAATTAACACGATTCAATAATTTTGTTGAGAAATTTATAAATGAACAAAATACTGATTTTATGCAGTTAGAATCTCGTCTTACTAAAGTACATGAATTGTGGGACAAATTTAATGATATTCAATCCGATATTGAATTATTGGATACTGAAAATACCGTCAATCATGAAGAAGAACGAAAATTATTCGAAGGTCTTTCCCCCGGTTTTTGAGGGCAGAGAATACGATGGTGACAATATTTTCCGACCTACCCTCCAACTACTACCTTTAAACCGGAAAAACCAACCCCTTTTGCGATTTTCCGGTGCTAGGCATTTTTTTTATCGGAAAATTTTATTAACGAAAATTGTTCAGAATTGTCCAAAAACACCAAATCCAAAATTTAATCAATTAAAAAATATTGAAATTTTGTTTAAAATATTGTCCAAGTCCGAAAATATCATTTAAACGGGTTTTTTGTTTAAGAAATTTGTTAGGTATTTGTTTTATTGTTCTTAATTTTGTAATTTAATTTGTACCGCACATTCCCCGCCATTGAATTTCGTTGCCAGGAAATGGTGCGAATAATAACCAGCGAATTTGAATATGTATGTTTAACTTGTGTGTCAATGTCTATGTAAAATAACCACATACAATTAAACTACCTTAAACAACCAAAAATTTATATGTTTCATTGCAAAACATACCATATGGTCCTTCGAGCCTCATACAAGAAATCAGTGAGGAAAGTATCAAGTACAAATATTGATGACATCCAACTCAACGTTATCCAGTTCGTCGACGTAAACCAATCAAATCTCCTAACAGATTTTCGAAATATTACCTCCGCACTGTTGATCACCAGGTTGGTTCGTTCCACTTTGCTTTATTTTCCGTATCTCAAATACCATTTAGACTCTATTTCAGCTAGTACTCTCTTGATAAACCCCTTATAATCGTTGAAATAATATTACTATAGAGCTTTGTTCTTAATAATTACTGCTCTTAATAGCATAGAGTAAATATGTCTGAACAACTTAAACAACTTCAAAATAAGCGATCCGCTATAAAGGGTCAATTAACACGATTCAATAATTTTGTTGAGAAATTTATAAATGAACAAAATACTGATTTTATGCAGTTAGAATCTCGTCTTACTAAAGTACATGAATTGTGGGACAAATTTAATGATATTCAATCCGATATTGAATTATTGGATACTGAAAATACCGTCAATCATGAAGAAGAACGAAAATTATTCGAAGGTCTTTATTTTGATTTAATATCTGAAGTTAAAAAGTACATGCATGATAATTCAAATTCTGAAACTGGTACAGTATCAGGATATATCATGTCACGAAACGTCATATTTGACACAAATCGAATTAAATTACCAACTTTAAACTTGCCAAACTTCGATGGTTCCTATCATCAATGGTTATTCTTTCGCGATACTTTTAGCTCTATTATAGACAAAAACAAATCACTTTCAGAGATTCAAAAATTTCATTACTTGCGTTTGACACTTAAAGACGAAGCTGCTGACGTAATTCGTTCACTAGAAATCTCTGCTGTAAATTATAAAATAGCTTGGGAATTGTTACTTGAGCGTTTTGAAAATAAACAACTTTTAATAAACAATCATGTAAAAGGTCTTTTCAATATGCCTGCATTAGTAAAGGAATCTCATAATGGGCTCCGACAATTATTGGATGGAATGTTACGCCATCTGCGTGCGCTAAAGGTTCTTGAACAACCAACTAAGCACTGGGATACTCTTATTATTTATCTAATATCAATAAAATTAGATGTAGTAACTAGACGAGAATGGGAAACAGAAAACTCAAAAGGTACCTTACTAACATTAGACCAATTTATCGTTTTTCTCAAAGAAAAATGTCGTTTGCTCGAAACCCTTGAAATCAACAATTCAGAATCTAATTTACATGTTAGGTCAAAGTCAACCAAAGCACATATTTCAACAAACATTTATCATTGGAACATGTGTAATGGTGAACATACAATTTACAATTGTCCTGAATTTCTTAAACTCGAATCAACTACTAGGTTAAATGAAGTAAAGCGCCTTAAATTATGCATAAACTGCTTGCGCAAAGGTCACTTATTTAATGATTGTCGCTCAAGCTCATGTAGGAAATGCGAAAAACCTCATCACACATTACTTCATTTTGACACACCCACATTTGACAATGTTTTGACAAATTATTCTTCTAGATGTGAATAATCACATATAATATTATCAACTGTTATAATTCAGATTTTTGACAAATTTGGAAACATTCATGAATGTAGGGCATTACTTGATAGTGGCTCTCAAAGCAATTTTATAACTGAAAATATTTGCAACAAACTACAATTACAAAAAAATAAAATAGATATATCTATTTGCGGTATTAATCAAACAAATTCGAATGTTAAATATCGAACCTGTGTTAAGATGCAGTCGCGTATTAACTCATTTAAAGCAACACTTTCATGTTTAATCATAACGAAAATAACTGAAACTATTCCCGCATTGTCTTTCAAGCAAAGGTCTTTAAATATTCCATCTAATTTAATACTGGCAGATCCTACTTTTAATATAAGCAGTCCTATTGATATTCTAATTGGTGCGGATACATTTTGGGATCTTTTAAGCATAGGCCAAGTTAAACTAGGTAAAAGCTTACCTACTTTACAAACGACTCAACTGGGTTGGATAGTTTCAGGGCCAATTTGCAATCAGAATATTGCCCAAGCAAACGTAAATTGTAATTTTATCACATGTGAAAATCTTGACAAGCAACTTACTAAATTTTGGGAAATTGAAGAGTTTCCAAAAATTAAACATTTTTCTTCCGAAGAACTTTACTGTGAAGAACATTTTATGAAAAACACTACACGGGACATAAATGGTCGTTTCATTGTAAGTATACCTCTGAAAGAGGACATTTCTAAGTTGGGAGATTCGAAACAAACAGCTCTAAGAAGATTTTACTCTATAGAGAGAAAACTGAACAAAAATCCAGAAATGAAAAAAGAATATGTGAAGTTCATGAATGAATATGAAAACCTACAACATATGACTAAAATTGAAAATTCTAATGATACCTTATTTTATTTACCACATCATTGTGTTATAAAGGAATCTAGTTCTACAACTAAGCTAAGAGTGGTATTTGATGGGTCTTGCAAAACTTCTTCAAAATACTCTGTCAATGATATTATGATGGTTGGTCCTACCATTCAAAAAGACTTATTATCTATAACTCTACGGTTTCGGAAGTACAACGTCGTTTTAACTGGTGATATTGCGAAAATGTACCATCAAGTACTTATCAAACAAGATCAAAGATCATTGCAGCGCATATTTTGGCGAGAACAACCAACAGATGAACTGGCTGTATATGAACTTGACACAGTTACGTACGGAACAGCAGCTGCCTCATTTTTGGCTATTAGATGTCTTCACGAAGCTGCAAAAAGAAACATACAAGAACATCCGAAAATAGCTGACATCATTTTAAACGACTTCTATGTTGATGATCTTTTAACTGGTGCTAATTCTTTGGATGAATTACAAATAATAAAACAAGAAATTTCACTTTTACTTAAAAAATATGGTTTTGAACTTAGGAAATGGGCATCCAATTGCAAAGAACTGTTGGATGAACATGAATTTGTTACAAATTCTACTTTGAACATCGGAGAGACTGAGCAAACAAAAACTTTAGGATTATTATGGAATTTCACATCTGATTGTCTGGGATATACAATAACGAACGAAAATACACAACAGAAGGTAACAAAACGTTCCATTTTATCATCCATAGCTCAATTATTTGATCCGCTCGGTTTATTGTCTCCAGTTACTATAACTGCAAAAATAATATTGCAAAGGTTGTGGCAACATAAGCTTTCTTGGGATGAATCCATACCCTTAAATTTACATACATTGTGGACAAATTTTAAGTCTACTCTTCAGCAATTAAATCAACTGAAAATTCCACGACACGTATGTTGTCATAATCCAATATCCATAGATATTCATGGCTTTTCTGATGCTTCAGAATCAGGTTATGGGGCTTGTTTATACATCGTATCTTCTGATGCATCTGGAAACATTTTCACTAATCTTCTTTGTTCCAAAACTAGGGTCGCTCCATTAAAAACTGTCACTATCCCTAGGCTCGAACTATGTGGGGCACTATTATTGGCTGAACTTATGGAAAATGCAAATGTCTCAATGAATATACATTTCAAAAGAACATTTTACTGGTGCGATTCAAATATAGTTCTTTCTTGGATAAAATCATCTTCTCATATTTTTAAAATTTTTATAGCCAACAGAATTTCACAAATTCAGACACCCTAATGATTGGCATTATGTACATACTAAGGATAATCCAGCAGATATGTTATCTAGGGGAACATATCCTAATAATCTTATCACTTCAAAACTCTGGTGGCACGGACCAGAATGGCTATATTCGCCTTCTGAGAATTGGGTTGTTGCACTAAGTTAAAACTTGAGGAGAATCTATGTTAAACAATAACAATTATTCATAAAAAATCATTAGAAACATGTAGAAGTTGAAAAGAAAGTCTTATAATATTATAATATTAATTACAAAAATACATGCATTTAAAACGGAGATGACATAATAACGGCAGTCTGTAGAGAAGTTAGTTATAAAACGACGAAAAACGGGTACTAATTTAGAAACTCACTGATAGCGACGGAGAAAAAAGACAATCACGACAGTTTAATCTGACATTATATTTAACGTCACATTCAACTGACGTTCATAGGTTACAATTCGGTATAGTTAACAGCATCTAGTTATGGATAAATATAAGTACAGATAGTGTTTTCTGCCGTACTGTGTAAATAATACCACCAGAAAAACTGTTGTGTTCCAATAATAAACGCTGAACGTACCTAATAATGAATGATTCAAAGCCACCAGAGAAGGACCAAGTCTTCTTATTGTGGAGACCATTTCAATGTCAAGTAAAGTAACAAATTACAATGTATTCTAAGCGTTTTATTTGTGGTAAGTTGTATCTTAATGTAGGAATTTGATTTTTAATATGGGTTTATGTTGTAGGAAAAACGGCTGCATTACAAGACTTTTGTAGCGTTCTAGCTGTTACAAATTTAAATTACCCGCCAAACTGGTGGATAAAACAGGGTGTATTACTGTATTCTTAACGGCTCTAAATTAGAATGTTATTCATTCATGCTTTGACATCCTAAAAGGAGGGAAATGGCTTTAATCTGCTTTTATGTATTTTATCTAGTTTATGTCGGAATAAAGTGCAGTTGTTTTTGTTAGCTATTGATTATTTATGAAGCTCCCTAGACGTCCCGAAATACTAGGATGATCAATAAATTAAGAAAGGAAATTTAAAAACTCGCCGTTGAAAAACTATGTGAAACAAACTGTGAAAGTCGTCTAAAGTCGGTGAACACAATCGGTCGGAAATGGCTACGAATGCGTTGGATTGTAGTTATAAATGCCCTTTGAATTATGTGTGTTATAAATACATATCATTGGTTATTGCTTAGATTGATACTAGCATAAAGTACTTACCTATTTATTATTTTTTATTATAATACAGACCTTTCTTGATATCTTCGTACGTCTCATTGTGACACTTCTTAGAAGTGAGTCTCAGTGGATAATAAATAATTTCTTTAGTAGATAAGATGGTGGCGCAATCAATAACAATAGATCACAAAAATCAATAAATAATGAACGTTCCCCAGATGATCCTACAACGAAGCCAGTGGGAAACTATGCTGAAGCACTTCAGAAAAATAACCAAAACAGTTCACGTGATCCTAGTGGCGACGGCACTATAGATGAAAATCAGTTTGACATAAAAACATACAAAAAGAAGCCTAAAAAAACCACAAACAATGTATCGCAAAAAATCTATGGAAAAGGACAGCTGAACGACTTATTAGCAGCTGCCCCAGAGAGAAACTGGATCTGGTTTGGTGGGTTAAACGACTCAATAACAATTGATAATGTACAACAATACGTTAAACTTAAATTTCCTGGGAAGGATGTAAGCTGTTATGATTTAAAGTCAAAATTTCGCAAAAAGTGCTTTAAAGTGGGTAGCAGTGAAATGCAGTTAGAAGACTTATTAGATCCTGAAGTATGGCCAGCAAAAGTGATTTTGAGACCCTTTCAGCAAAGCTCATCAGGTAAACAGCATAAAACGACCACTATCAACCAGTGAAGTAAATATAGACTTAGATTCAAAACTAAATGTTGGACATATTAACGTACAATGCCTCAGAAATAAGTTAAACATTCTGGAAATCTTTGCTCAACAACAAAATTTACATGTCTTATGTATCACTGAACATTGGGCTGATGAATCGGAGTTAAACAGTTTAAATATGCCAAATTTCACACTGGTGAGCGCCTTCTGTAGGATGAACCGTTCACATGGCGGTGTAGCCATATATGATAATAATAATGTTAAAGACACTCTTAAACCAAAAGATATAAAGTATGTAAAGGCCTTTACATCTGAAACAAACATTGAACTTTGTGCAGTATCACTCTGTTATGAACGGACTAAAATTAATGTAATGTCAATTTATAGACCCCCAACCGGCAGCTTTGATGTATTTTTTGATAATCTATCTCACTCGTTACAAGTTATTAATAAACAGAACCCGGTAGTTATTATTTGTGGTGATTTTAACATAGACTCTTTAAAATCATCTGCTGAAAAAGATATATTAGATGACACATTTGATTGTTTCAATCTTACATCATGTATTAATGAGCCTACACGTATAGTAACAAATGTAAATCATGTAACGTCAAGAACAGGTATTGATTATTTAGCCACAAATTTATCTGAGGAGAGATACCTAGCTCAGGTTTTTAATCCATGTATAGCTGACCACCTGGCTCAAATAATATGTTGTAAGGATTTCAAGTTGATCGAAGAGAAAAATAACAATTTTTATCACGTCAGGCATTTCTCGGATGAAAATATCGAGAAACTTCATTACATGCTTAAAAAAATAAGCTGGGGCACGATTTTCGTTGAGAACATCGATGAGGCCTTCAACAGTTTTATTGAGCTGTTCATAAAATGTATGGACAGTTCATATCCTCTAGTAACCCATTGTAGTAATAAATCAAAAAAAACTGATTGCAAGAACTGGTATACCAGTGACTTAGATAAAGAAAGAAATGAGTTAAAAAACTTATATTGGCTAACTAATAATCTAGGTGATTTTAATCTAAATAAACTATACAAAGAAAAGAAAAAACAATATAGTAAAAACATAAAAAAAGCAAAAAAAGAATATTTTTCAAACCGAATAAATATAGCCACAAACAGTTCTAGAGAAATTTGGAGCCTCATCAATGAGCAGCTCAATAGAAGTGTTGAAAGCAAAATAATAAAAATAAATATTAATAACACACCTACAGCCAATTCTCAAATCATTGCTGAGCACTTTGGAAGTTATTTCTCGAATGTTGCCATAGAGAAAATGTCAGAACACTTCAAAAATAATATTTCGACAGAATGCACTGCCTGTCCTTCTATCGAGCATACGCTATTCTTACAACCTACAACACCCGAAGAAGTTATTGACATTATAAGGAAACTAAAAAATAAGCCTGCTACAGGTGTAGATGGTATATCAGCTACAGCCCTAAAATTTGCTTGTGAAATAATTGCAGTTCCTCTTGCATATCTAATCAACAAATGCTTTGAGCAAGGTAATTTCCCCGAAATCTTCAAAATTGCATTGGTTTTGCCAGTGTTCAAGAAGGGTGATGAACTCAACCATGAGAATTACAGACCTATCTCTATCTTATGCGTAATTTCAAAAGTTATAGAAAGGATTGTCTTCAATAGGATTATATCATTTTTAAACAAGCATAAATTAATAACAAAATATCAACATGGCTTTCAGCTAGGTAAATCAACCGAAACAGCCACCATCCAACTCTTGCAGTTTGTATATGGTGAAATGGACAAGAGAAACCATGTCTTGGGCTTATTCTTTGATCTAAGCAAAGCATTTGACATACTGAATGTTGATTTCATCGTGTACAAGCTGCAAAGATTAGGAATTAGAGGTTTGGCATTGGATCTTATTAAATCCTTTATAACAGGTCGAAAATTACATGTAAAAATACGCGGCTATACGTCTGAAAGTTATGATGTTAACCAAGGGGTTCCCCAGGGTTCAGTGCTGGGGCCATTAATTTTCCTGTTATTTGTCAACGATCTTCCTGCAATTCTCCAAGAGGGATTAGTTGTAATGTTCGCAGATGATACGTCCATGCTGCTTTCAGCACGGAATCCTGTGGACCCACAAAATAAGACGAATAGCATATTACAAGTATATCAGAAATGGTGTCATGACAATACACTCATCTTGAATATTGGCAAAACCGAGTGTATATATTTTTCCCAACGAAGATTACCATCGGAGGATTTAATTGAAACACTACCTACCGAGAACTTCTCAGAATCTGTTAAATTTCTGGGAACAATGATAGACAGTAAGCTATGCTGGGATCACCAAATTAAACATATTTGTAAAAAAATAAACTGTGCGTACTATGCACTAAGGCAGTTGAAGAGTATATTTAACATTAAATCTCTGATAAACGTTTATTATGCACTTGCATACTCACATTTTTCTTACAATATCGTGTCTTGGGGTGCTGCCTCAAGCATAAACCGTGTGTTCATTCTGCAGAAGAGGCTCATCAGATTATTATTTGACATTGCGCCAAGAGAATCGTGTAGACCTTATTTCAAAAATAATAACATTTTGACCATTCATAGTATATATATATTAAACACTATTAAATTTGTAAAGAAGAACTTGAGTGACTTTGAAACAAACTCTGATACCCATTCATATAACACAAGACAAGGGCATTTATTAAAAATAACCAGTTACAATACTACCTTATATAAAAAATCTCCGTATCATGCTGGTATAAAAATGTACAACAAATTACCACCAGAAATAAAATCTATAAATTCTATAAATAAATTTACTTCTTGTTTGAAAAACTTTCTAGCTGTAAATTGTTTCTACTCAGTTGAAGAGTACATGAATTATGAGCCACAGTGACGCAAAACACATGTACATAATACAATCAGTGATATTAGGGTTAGGTTTACTATTGATACTATTGATATTTTATTTTCTTTTTTTTTAACTTTTTACTATTGTGATTTTTTACTATTGTGATTTTTTACTATTTTACTATTTATCGTAACTTTCTATATGCATATATTTTCATCTTATATTATTAAAATTTTGTATCCTAAATTTTTGTAATGTGACGTTCATATATATACCATGTATATCTAACATGTGATGAAATAAATAAATAAATAAATAAACTTATTTTGTTGTTTTCAGTTAGATACGCATGTATATAGGAAATAAAACAATGAAAAGGAACTATTTAATAAAATACATATTAGACATATTATGTAATATTAATATACGATAAGATAAAGGAAGTTCTTGCAGAAATTATAATAGTTTGTACTGTCTATAGCTGCTGTAACGTAAGTACCTTGCAACTTTTGCACTTCCAACCATTGCAATGTCAAAACGATTGTCTCTTTTTAAAAATTCGCTGACCATAAATATATCTACCGCAAGTAGAATGTCAGAATTGGCTTTTACAGATATACTGCCTTAGTCGTTTTGTAAAAAAATATTAACAGTAACTGCAAACATCAATCACTGCTAGCTAAACGTCAAATTTACTTTTGACATATGAGGTTATTTTCTTTCTTGTCAGCAATGTCAACTTATTCGTCTTCATCTGTTCTGCTTATAAGTTCACATCTAACTGCCGTTATGATGTCACTACCGTGTTCGCGGCACATTCAAATAGTCGAAGTTTAACAATTTTTTAAAATATGTTGCGCTAAGAATTTTTCTTCCAAATTAAATATATAACTAAATTAAGTACTCCACTACCATATTTCACCATTTTTGAAAATTCGTCAACAACCCAATTGGCCGCTCATTACGAATGAAACATTGCGTATTGAAAATCTCCCAGAAATACGATCCAATCCTATTTCTATGATATCAACCACTGAAAATTTTGATATAATAACAAAATTTTCATCATTAACCAAATTACAAAGAATTGTAGCGTATTGTCTTAGATTTTGGAAAAACTTAAAACAACAAAAAGAAACTCGTCAGTTAGGCCCACTTTCTGTCTTAGAGTTGAAAAATTCCCTTAATTGTTTAACACGTCTATCACAAAAGCAAACCTTCTCACAAGAAAAACATGACCTACTTCGATTAAATTCAGTTAGTTCTAAAAGCAAATTATCTAGCTTAAATCCATTTATAGACAAATACGGAATAATTAGAGTAGGTGGTAGATTAAAAAATTCTAACTTTGACTTACTAAAAAAACACCCGGCAGTGTTATCATCCAAACACCACCTTGCAGTATTAATAGCGAGACACGAGCATCTCAAATTACTACACGTAGGTCCGCAAACATTGCTAGCGTCCATTAGAGAATATTTTTGGCCAATATCTGGTCGTAATTTAGTGAGAAAGGTAGTGCACGATTGTGTCCGCTGTTTTAGATTTAATCCTGGTAAAGAAAGGTATATTATGGGCAATTTACCCAAAACTCGGCTCACCCCTACGAGACAGTTTTTAATTTCGGGATTAGATTTCGCCGGTCCGTTTCCGCTAAAGGACCGAAAAACTCGAAATTACAAAATACTGAAATCATATGTATGCCTTTTTGTATGCTTCGCAACTAAGGCTATTCATTTAGAACTTGTCGGAGATCTGACAACTGAATCATTTTTAGCTGCATTAAGGCGATTTGTGGCTAGACGTGGAAAATGTGCTCAATTATTTTCTGATAATGCTACCAATTTTCATGGTGCTAATTCTGAATTACAAATATATTTAAAACATTCATGTGACGAGATTGAAACTACAGTAAATCAAGAGGGTATAGAATGGCATTTCATACCTCCCAAAGGTCCTCATTTTGGGGGTCTCTGGGAAACGGGGGTAAAGTCCGTAAAATATCACATAAAGCGAGTAGTAGGAGATACACCGTTATCTTTCGAGGAATTCTTGACATTGCTCGCTCAAATAGAGTCTTGTCTTAATTCGCGACCGATATGTGAATTATCAAATGATCCTGGTGATCCCAGTCCCCTTACACCTGGTCACTTCATCATCGGCGAGTCATTAACAGCTCTACCAGATTACGATTTATCAAACGTTAATGAAAATCGGCTCAAGAAATTTCAACGAATGCAGCACTTTTGGTCAAGGTGGTCAAAGGAATATATATCTGAACTTCAGCAACGCGTAAAATGGAAAACCAATCACCAGACGCTAATCAAACCTGGAATTTTAGTAATAATCAAGGAAGATGGTTTACCTCTATTAAAATGGCGTTTGGGTCGTATCCTAGCAGTTCATCCAGGAGCAGATGGTGTTATAAGAAGTGTAACTATCAAGTGTTTAAATGGAACATATCAGCGTCCTGTTGTAAAAATATGTGTTTTACCAAATCAAGTCATTAGTATTAGTGAATGAAATTCAACAGATTGTTTATTTTAAAAGCTTAGAGCTTTCAAAGGGGGGCGGCATGTTAGGTATTTGTTTTATTGTTCTTAATTTTGTAATTTAATTTGTACCGCACATTCCCCGCCATTGAATTTCATTGCCAGGAAATGGTGCGAATAATAACCAGCGAATTTGAATATGTATGTTTAACTTGTGTGTCAATGTCTTGTAAAATAACCACATACAATTAAACTACCTTAAACAACCAAAAATTTATATGTTTCATTGCAAAACATACCAAAATTCATGACAATTTTGTTTGAAATTAAGTCTGAGCTGTCAGATAGTTGTCAAGTAATTACCTAGTAGTCTTTTTTGTATTTTTTAAATTTATCAATTTTTCAATCTTTTTATTTCGATAAAAAAATGCCTAGCACAGAAAAATCGGAAAAAGAGGTGGTTTTTTAGGGGTAGTGGTTGGGGGGTAGGTCGGAAAATATTGTCACTGTCGTATTCCCCGCCCTCGAAAATGGGGGGGACATGTCTTGTGGTCCAGTCGCAGAACTTTTGGGGTAAAAGCTTTACCTCAAGGGTCTATAATTCTGCCGCATCTGTTACATAACATGTTACTTCTGGTAAACAAAGGTTATGTAGCATTCACGTATTGCTATATTTTTGTGTTTGCTGGGTATAATGTTTTTTAAATTATTAAATTCATTTTTACTTACCTTTTTACCAATTGCTCTCGGTGGAGATCGAACCTTCAACCTCTGCGTTACCTCGATAACTATGCTAAAGTAAGTGAGCAAAGCAAATCAAATTTATTAACATTCTGGATATATATGCGCCTCTCCGAAACCTGGGCCTGGTGCCAGTCAGACAACCACAGTGATGTGGTGAATGTAGAGCTGGGCGACAATAATAAAAAAGGACAATTAAAATTCCTACCCACCTAGTGTGGATTTAAAATTAATAATATGTTTAAAAATAATGCTGCCCACATGGGCCTAAAACGAATACATATATAACTTAGTTGCTGGTTGTAGCACTGAATAAATTTTGGCTGTTGACTGTGGTGAAAAGCTAAACGAAAAAACTTGTACGAGGGTCTATGTTTTACCCACTGGGTCATCCTGTGTCCCTTTTTTTGTGCTAAAAGTGGTATAAGTACTTAATGAGATTATCAGTAATAATAAGTCTTTTTTATGTGAAATTGAATTTCTAATACAACTTTTAACAAACAATAATTATACCTTATTTAAAATATGTGAAAATCATTCAAGTACTCTTTTTTCTATTTTTTATTTGTATTCTCAAACTTAATTTTTTCCTGTTAGCATTTATATTTATTTATAATTATTAAGAGAATATATTTAATTATTTCTAATAAAAAGACCGTGATCTTGTAATAGAACGGTCACCTGAGAAGTACGAGTAATTTTTGAACAATGAAATCCTGAAATCCCAAGCGCACTCTACAATGTCTTTCTAGCTACAGGTCTGACAGTAATAATTGTGTAGCCAAAAAAGACATGTTATATAATGTATTAATTAAAAAATCGGCAGCTACTGGAAGCGGCTGGAACCTCCCCACCCGGTGGATCTTTGAAGCCGAAAAGAGCACTAAAAAATATGAATGATCTCACTTAATTATATTTATTAAGTTGAAATATTTTTTTCATATTAAAACAGAAAAAAAAGTCTTGCGTTCGGTGGGATTTTTACCCATGCAAGAACTTGAGTGTTAAATTTATGGTCTGCACAACATTAATATTTTATTCAATGTTTTAATACAAATATATGCCTCATCGTATCCAAGTTCGGAGCCAGCCAGACAACTATGGTGAACACCGAGGCGGATGTGAGGGTGGACAGGATAGGTCCGGTTTATTTTGGAGAAAAATAGAAATGAGGAATAGTAGCTCCTGTCTTCCATAGACAGGCTTAAAAACTAGGTTAAAATTATGATGTGTCCACATGGACCTAAAATTAATATAAAAATAAACACAACACTGTAAAAACTAAGTTCGTAGGCAAGAGCACTTGATAATTTTGATTATTGATACGGGAAACACAACTAAACAAAAAAATCCGTTCATTGGTAATGGGTGGTAGGGATGGCCATCTTTGGGAAAAACCATATAACTCCTTGGTGGACAGCTTCCCTGCCAGATGTGGCCGAGGTAGTGTTCATGGTGGATCGTTTAAGTTTGAGTTGATATATTTTGTTTTATCTTCTGGCATCGACTGATTTTTCACTGAATCGGTGGGGGAAGTGACAACTGTAAAATTTTTGGTTCCAATGTTTTTCTGGGGGAATTTGGTTTTTGACAGTTTTCGAAAAAAAATTTTAGGTTGGTACCAATGTCTTAAATTGTTTTTAGGTTATGTAGCACTATTTTTAGGTTATGTTGCCGGAAGAATTTCTGGAAGCACGGCGGAAGTAGCGGAAATAGTTTTTAAAATATTATGTCACTGTCACTTTTAAAGCTTTATTGGAAAAAAACTCACCGAAAGCGTTCTGGTGGGGCTTACACTTGTGAGCGGTTCACGAAGGCCTCTCACACCTTCCCTGGGCTTTATAAACGTCGAAAAACCTGTAATCTCTCGATGCACTTGATACATCAAAAATATTCAGCATACAGTCTGCACGCTTTAACACACTACTCTATCGAATGTTAGGTTAGACTATAAAATAGAACTTGCAGAAGAAGCGTGTTATTTTCTTTTTTAATTTTTTTCACGGAAACCAAATCGAAAGAGTAAAAGTGTAATATATCGTTGAAATCGGAATTTGTACTACTTTTCAATAGTTCGATTACAAATTGTAAGTAATCATAAAATAAACAACTTGTTATGCCAAAACGGCACTAAACGTAATCCGATTTCAACCATAGCCTTTTCAGACCTTCTGGAGCACTAAAGAAACCCTCATGCAAAGTTTCCTCCAAATCCGTTTAGTAGCCTCGCCGCTATTGTGCTAACACCTTCACGCACGCACAGATAATTTTCAAAAACCACTTTTTTGGGTTCCTGGGACCTCAAAACGTAAAGATTTTATTGTGGGGAGGTTAAAATAGATAACAATAAATAAAAACTGTAACTGGTGTAGCTACAGCATATAGAGTCTCTGCGCAGTGGCGTAACAGAAACTGAGTGGGGCTCCCCGCAAACGTTTTCAGGGGCCCCCTCTCTATAACGAGTGGAAAATGATAATTCTTATCTTCATTACTGTTAGGTTCAGGTTTATGAATTTTTGAATTAGTTAATCGTGTGATAACTTAAATGGGGTTACTAGGTATTAAGTATGTAATAAAACAGCAAACAATTTGAATTTATTGCATAATCTTAGGTAAACTGGTAGACATAACATATAGGTAGTTATTAAGTCATTATAAGTAATATTCCAGCAAACATGACACAAAATCAAAATTTTAAAACGGTATAATGTTGCTTATAATGTATGGTAGTATAGGGGGTATAGTCCATGTAAAACGCGGGGTTTGACGCTCGGAATGCCCACCTCATCGGAACTACTTTTATTCCATATTTTTTGGGTTGCTGATCACGAAAATCGGGGTCCCGCGGCTCTAAAAATAGTGCGTCACCCCTAAAAATGCCAAAAACCATCCCTTTTGGGAATAATACTGTAAAATAATGTTATGAATGCGCTAATTGTAATGATATTTTGCCAGTTCAGTATAGGCCAGGAAACGAAGACATTAATTCGGAAATAAATAGTGCTCAACGGATTATTATTTTAAGTTGTAGAGTTGACCCTTAGGAGTAACATACCAAAAGTCCCCAGCCGTGGGTCTCGTGCGTTAGGCGGGAGGGGGGTGGAAAGGGTTGGTTTGTAGGTTTTTCGTTATTATCTCGAAAACTAAGCATCCTAGCGAAAAGGTCATTTTATACAAAATGAAAGTAAATTAAATTGTCTACAAAAAAGGTCTTATTCATAATTTCGCTAGGAGCAGTAGTTAAGAGCGTACGTGAGTTTGAAAATGCGAATAGCTGGAAAAACTGTGTATTGTGGGAGGTAATGCTTAACAAGTAGAAAATTTTATATTACAAGTATTTACAAGGCTATATTATTAAGTAATTGTATCATCATCATCGTCGTCGCCGTTGATGCTGACGATTGGAGGGCCGTTGGTACACGAAGCGCGGCAACTGCTGCATACAAGCGAGCAGGGTATGCCTGCCTTGCGGCACCCGCAATCAGTTGTGCATCCCTAAAATATGTTGTTTAGGACGGATTCTGGCGCAACTGAGTCCGTGCTTGTGACGGGGGTAAGGAACCTCATCCATCCCCAAGCAGTTGGCTCCTGCTGCTGATCTCCATATAGCCATTGCTGAATCTGCAAACAATAATTCATCCTTTGTAGTTTAAAAAATTGTGATACAATCTTATCTAGGCACAATACAAAATAAGTTAATGTAAACAAGCATATATTGATATAAACCTGCAGATGAACTCTAAGGGAGTGTTGGCCATTAGTGTTACCATTCCCCACAAGGAGCAGACCTGAACCGGGTACGACACCAGGCCTTTGTTAAAGCCTCGACAAAGTCAAAGCCTGATTTTGCAGCACTTCCACCCACCAGAGGGGCTGCTCGCCAACACTCCCTTAGAGTTCATTTGCAGGTTTGTATCAATATATGCTTGTTTACATTAACTTGTTTTGTATTGTGCTTAGACAAGATTGTGTCACATTTTTTTAAACTACAAAGGACGAATTATTGTTTGCAGATTCAGCAATGGCTATATGGAGATCAACAGCAGGAGCCAACTGCTTGGGGATGGATGAGGGGGTCGGATGGCTTCCTTATCCCCGTCACAAGCATGGACTCAGTTGCGCCAGAATCCGTCCTAAATAACATATTTTGCGGGTGCACAACTGATTGCGGGGGCCGTTGCGGGAGCCGCAAAGCAGGCATGCCCTGCTCGCTTGTGTACAGCAGTGTGTACCAACGGCCCTCCAATCGTCAGCATCAATGGCGACGACGATGATGATGATCTTGTCGATGAACTTGACCAATTATTTAACATTGCCTTATAAAATTTTCTACTTGTTAAGCATTACCTCCCACAATACACAGTTTTTCCAGCTATTCGCATTTTCAAACTCACGTACGCCCTTAACTACTGCTCCTATCGAAAAAATGAATAGAATCTTTTTTGTAGACAATTTAATTTACTTTAATTTTTTATAGAATGACATTTTCGCTAGGATGCTTAGTTTTCGAGATAATAACGAAAAACCTACAAACCGACCCTTTCCACCCCCCTCCCGCCTAACGCATGAGGCCCACGGCTGGGGACTTTTGGTATGTTACTCCTAAAGGTCAACCCTACAACTTAAAATAATAATCCGTTGAGCCCTATTTATTTCCGAATTGGGGGATCTTTCGGTCTTCGTTTTCTGTACTAGTATGTTCATCTAAAGTAAGGACAAATTTTATGCTGAGGGCTAATCAGAGGGGGTGAAACTACCTCTAACTTGACGTAAAATGGAAAAATGGGGTGAAAAAATTTTGTGGTATTTTTTCCCCCTAAAGGAAAATTTTGTGATATTTTTTCGACGGAAGTTTATTAGAAATTACAAGCAAACTAAAAAGTATGCATCTCTACTTAATTTCTAAGCGTTAGTTCAATTTAATGACGATACAGTGGTACCCTGAAGGGTTGAAAAAAAATTTTCTTCATTATACAATCCCCATTCATCTAAATTTAAATCAAAAAGTGAATAAAAAAAAATTCAGACATTTTTTCAGTTTTCACCCCTGAAAGGTTGGAAAAAAATTTTCTTCATTATACAATCCCCATTCATCTAAATTTAAATCAAAAAGTGATAAAAAAAAATTCAATCATTTTTCCATTTTACATCAATTTAGGAGTAGTTTCACCCCCTCTGGTTAGCCCTCAGCATAAAATTTGACCTTACTTTAGATGAACATACTAAACTGGTAAAATATCATTACAATTAGCACATTCATAACATTATTTTACAGTATTATTTCCAAAAGGCATTTTTAGAGATGACACACTATTTTTAGAGCCGTGGGATCCTGATTTTCGTAATCAGCGACCCAAAGAACATGGGATAAAAGGGAGCATTCCGAGCGTCAAACCCCGCGTTTTACATAGACTAGGAGAAGTGATCGAGCGAAAAATAACATTATTTATGAATTTAATTCATTGAATTATGAAATGAAGTACATATCTGTGAAAAGCAAAGCTTGCCGCAGAGTTTTGAATGGGGGTCGACCATCCGTCAATGTGGGCCCCAGCAGATGGCGGGGCCCCCCTGCGGTGCGGGGTCTGCGGGGGTGTCTGTTACGCCACTGCATCTGCGGCATGGGCGTGGCTAGTTTGCTTGGAGTTGGAGGTAAAACAAAACAAAACCATAACCTCGAAACATTTGGTGAGATTGATATGTAAATTGTAATACTTGTGAATGACATATGTATCTGGATTATTTGTGTTTTTTGGGTGTGCTCTAAGAAAGTTTGACTTTCATTATATAGTGATTATTAGGGAATCCTACGACCTGTCAAAATCTGGCGTCATTGGAAAACAATTGGCAAACACGGGTTTATTTTTACTTAATTCCGGAAACGTAGCCAAGCCAACAGAAAAACACAAACGTTTAACGAATGAAAATGAATGTTTGCCTTCGACTCCATCAGATGCCATATTGGATGTCACGTGGTTTGGATTGCCTAATTGTTACACCTTGGATGCTCGATACAGATCGCCATACTTAATGATATCAAACAATGCAGAACCCACACACCATACATTGTTTCAGTATGTAATGGTCTGTTGTCGGGTAGCTGGTTTGGAGATTAATCAGGGTCCAGATTAGTTAATAAGCCCAATAAAAATATAAACAATTTATTTTCTTCTTCAAACAGGTAATGTGTGGCAGTGTTAGATAACAGGTAACAGGTTATACAGGTCCGTATCTTTTACGGTTGTTAGGATAACATTTTCTGTTATCTGAGAGAGAGAGAGAGAGAGAGAGTGTAATGATGCGATGCGACGTTTGTTGCTGCTACTGGAGTGGCATCGGGCGAATATCGTCGACTCAAGGAGCTTCCCAGCTCAACACGCTGTAGGAGGTCTCCAGGTCAGGCTCATCCGCATTCGTTCCGTCGTGTTTGTGTCGTGAGATGCACTATAATATGTCCAGCTCACCACGCTGAAGACAGAATTGTCCACACTGAATCTATTGATTTGGGGCCGGGCTTTTATATCCGAGAATCCTCACGTACTGGTGACATAGAGCTGCGTATAGATTGGTGTCGCGTGCAAATCCATGCCTCTAGACGGAGCTTGGTAACTGTCGTGCCGTGTGCACATTGGTATCGTGTGTAAATCCGGAAAATTAGTAATGGAACATGAATTTATGAATGCTTCATTACAATATTTCAGAAATGTTTACATTTCAGTGTCTATATTTCTGAAATATTTGTGGGATATTTTATTTATTTATTTATTTAATTTAAATAGGAAGAATCCTAATATACATACAATTTAAATTAATTAATTGTTGATAACATTTACAATAAAAATTACGTCATAAACTAATTTGACAATATTGTAACCATAGAGTAAACTGATACACATAAAATATATAGTAATCAAGTTAAGAATAACTAAACTAAAACAAATTAAAAAAAACATAAAAATAAGAAAACACGTACATATACATCACACAATTTACATCTACTTAGACCTAACAAAACTAGTTAATTGTTCTTTAAATTGTCTAATATTACTTGTACTTTTTATTTCATATGGTAGGGCGTTTTAATCTATTAACCCATTGTGGAATATTGATTTCATTGTTCAATAGTAATTTGTTTTAGTTACATGAAAATCGTTGATTCTTCTAGTCGGGTAATTATGAATTTGATTATTAAAAGTAATAAATTGATCAAAATAATTAGGAACATTTCCTGCTAAAATTTTATATATGAATGTCATAGACAACAAGAATAATCTATCCTTTACTGAAAGCCAATTTAAAGTTGAAAGCATTAGCCTAATGGGTGTATATCTAGTACATTTTAGAATAATTCGCATTCCCCTATTTTGTAATTTTTGTAAAGAATGAATACAATTCGAGTCTAGTAAAGCTAGTAGGCTTGAACAGTAGTCAAAGTGAGGTTGTATAATTGTTTTATAGACTGTAAGTGATGTTTTTAAACTAAGCTTATGGCTAACGCGACTGAAAAAGAATAGTTTTTTTGAAATTTTATTATATGTATACTGAAAATGTTTTTTTAAACTTAACGTATTATCAACTATAAAACCTAGATACTTTATATCTTCAACTAAGACTATTTTCTCATTATTAATTTGGACATTAATAGTATTTTTGTTAATTTGATTGTATTTATAATTTGTGGTAATTATCATGGCCTTTGTTTTATTTACATTCAGTTTAAGCTTATTTACATTAAGAAATTGCGAAATTTTTTCAAGTGTACAGTTGATTTTATTAATTGCATTTTCCAAACAGTGATCACTTGCAGCAATTAGTGTGTCGTCAGCAAATACATTTAAAAATTCACAGTCTTCAATATAATTAATGTCATTGATATATAATATAAACAGAAGTGGTCCCAACACGCTGCCCTGTGGGACTCCAGAGAGTACAGATACTTCCCCAGAAAAAACATCGTTTATTTTAGTTCTTTGACGTCTATTTAGAAGATAGCTTTGAAACCAAGAGTATACTGTTTCTGTAATACCATAATATTTAAGTTTTTTTAGCAGTAGATCAATATCAATTGTTTCAAAGGCTCTTCTAAAATCCAAAAATACGGCCACAATGTATTTATTATCATCAACCAATAATTTCCATTTACTGAGTGTTAACAGAAGTGCTGTTTCGCATGAGTGTTTAACACGAAAGCCGGATTGGTAATCCATAAGAATTTTATTACTTTCAACATAACTGAAGATCTGATTGTAAGCCGCAATTTCTAATATCTTTTCCAGCGGAGGTAACATATTAATTGGTCTGAAATTTATGGCTTCGTTGTTATTACAAATTTTAGGAATTGGTACAATAGTACTTAGTTTAAGTTCGTCTGGAAAAACACCAGTAACGAGTAAAGTATTTATCAAATTCAATATTACATGACCAATGACTGGGGAACGCGGATTTTATAATTTTATTATTTATTATGTCTGAACTACATTTATTATCCAGATCACCAATGATCACTCTTAACTCACTTAATGCTAAAATATGAAATTTATTCATTCTATGGTCAATTTGTGGAAGATTTATGTGTGTCCAATCATTTACAAAAGATATGCCCGCTTTTATTTCAGTTATACTATCTACAAAAAATGAGTTAAACAGTTCAGCTTTCTCAATATCTAATTTAGCTACAATATTTCTGTCTTGTATATTAAAAACAATTTCATTGGGTAATACGTCATTTGAGGGTTTAATCAATTTTTTTAGGGTGTTCCACATTTTTTTGGAATCTGAACAGTGGTCAATGGTGTTTTCAAAATATTCACTTTTCTTCTTTTTTAATAAATTAACAACTGCATTTCTGCAAATTTTATATCTTTCCCAATTAATGTTTTTCTCTTCATTAACAAAAGAATTTTTGAAAGACTTATATGCCATATCCCTATTACGACTTGCAACTGCAACTTCATTGTCATACCATGGTACTTGATTTCTGTTACTTGTAAAACATTTTATGGGTGAAATATTATTAACCAATTGACTAATAATACTAACTATTTCGCCATAGATTGAATTAACATTTATCGTATTTAAATCCCATTCACATAAGATTAATTCTTCATTTAATAAATTAAGCTTAGTGTGACTAAAATCTCTGTACGTTTTTACTATTTTGTGATTATAAATATATTGGATTTTTAGAGATGCTGAAATTATACAATGATCAGTTATTTTTGGGATTGAATGCACTTTATGTGAAATATTTTCTCTATTAGTCAATATGTAGTCAATCAATGTTTCACTAGTATCAGTGATTCTTGTAGATTCTTGGACAAGTTGTTCAACTCCAATGCTTGAGATAAAATTTTTAAAATTAGCTACATTTGTGTTAGTATTATTAATATCCAAATTAAAATCACCAATGATAATACATTTCCAATGTTGAGTGAAAATGTCCTCTGCCCATTCTTTAAAATCATTAAAAAACAAGTTAAAATCATAGCTAGGTGACCTATATAGTGAACCTAGTAGGACATTTTCACCATGAATATTTACTTTAATTATCAGGCACCAGTAGATTTTATTTACCACAATTTGTTTATAAACTCTAAAAGTAAATTCGTCTTTAATATAAATCACTACACCTCCGGTGTGACGACTGGTTGAATCACATCTAATAAGTTTGTACCCATCAATGTTGATTTCAAAGTTTCCCATATCAGATGTTGTCCGAGCTTCACTTAGTAACACTACTGACGGTTTGTAACACATAATATTTTTTATAAGTTGGTCGTGATTAGCATATAGGCTCTGAATGTTCGCATAAATGATGTCACTATTGAAGGCTATATCAGGATTCTTCTGTATTAGTTTTTTTGTCTTAATTCAACTATAGTAGGTATACCGTTTATATATTTAATACTCTTATTAGATTCACCTGTGCTAACATTACATTTACTTATTTTTTTACTTCTAAATAGTATTGTTGTTGCATTTTCGTTTGATCGGCGAAGATTTTTATTCCTGGTATAGTAATTTCATTTTTGTTCCTCAAAACATGTAGAGCCTCTTCTGCATTGTTTAAAATAACTTTAACTGGTCTGTTTTTGTTACCTGTGTATTTCCCTAACCAAAAAGTTTTATTAACAGTAACAGATAACTTTCCAAGAACCTTTTTCACATTTTCAGTATCATCTCTAGCCCTATCTAGTCCGCTTTTTCCTTTCGATTCTTGAATGTTACAAATTACAACATCGGATGCCCTAGTTTGTCTTTGTTGAATTTCCTGCACAATAATACTAAGGTTATTTCCGTTATTACTGGTGTTCGTTTCATTATTAGAATTGGAATTATTGTGATTCTCCAGCTGGGTTCTAATACTTTTATTTTCTTCGTTAAGGTCTTTCACTCCATTTTTAAGGTTTTCAACTTCCTGGTTGAAATCTTTAATTTCATCTTTGAGATTTTGTATTTCAGTTTGTAAAGTAGTTATTTTTTTCAACAACAGTGGGGTTTGTATGAAAATATCACAATCTTTGCAAAAGAAAATAACCATTCTTTGTTTAAGGGCTAATGCTTGATATTCGGTAGTAGATAGTATATTACAGTTATTTGTAACATGAAAGTGTGATCTACAAGCATCCCACACAACAAATTGCTCATTACTATGAATAACCAAGTTACATTTAACACATTCATTTTCATCCATTATCTTCAGAAATCAGAAATCTAAGTGAATCTGGCAACACTGCCTAATTTATTGGCTTCACAACAAACGAAAGTTCGACTTGGCTTGGCTTTGGTAGCAGTGGCGCAGCCAGAAAATTCATCTGGGGGGGCCAACAGAACCGGCCTCCCCAGAGGTTGAGGAAAACTTTTCAGAAAATGGTTGAAAACGTATGTGTATAAATTCCTCTACTAGATAATATTGGCATTAATTACAAAATATCAATTTCAAGAGATAATTTGGATACTGCTTTTAGTCCCTTCAAATTAGTAAAGAAAATAGCTGTTTTATGGAAAATCTTTCCACAGTTATGAGACCTGTAAGAAGTGAAGTATTGGGTTGTCTAATCATGATTTTCATCCCCCCACAGTTCTAAAAAAGAGTTGTTTTTGAGAAATATATACATATATATGAATTTTAGCGTTTTTTCGTCTTTTTCTCTATTTTGAGGAAAAATTATGCATTTTGGTAAAAAATATCAAGAGAGCAAAGTTGTAGAGCATAAAATTTCCTATAAGTTTTGTCTCTACCATTTTTTTTCGAATTCCGCTTAGTTTCGCCGCTAGAGGGCACGAAAGAATATATATATATATATATTTTTATGAAAAAAAAAATAGAAAACACCTAAAGATAGTGAATTTTATGTTCTACAACTTTGATCTCATAAAAATGCATAATTTCGGCTCAAAATCTAAAAAAGGCGCAAAAGTCTATATGTATATTTATTTCTTTCCCGCCCTCTAGCGGCGAAACTAAGCGGAATTCGAAAAAAAAGGTAGAGACAAAATTTATAGGAAATTGTATGCTCTACTACTTTGCTCTCTTGAATTTTTCACCAAAATGCATATCTTTTCCTCAATATAGAGAAAAAGGTGAAAAACGCTAAAATTCATATATATGTATGTATTTCTCAAAAACCACCCGTTTTGAGAACTGCGGGGGGATGAAAATCATGTTTAGACAACTCAAATACTTCACTTTTTAGAGGTCTCATAACTGTGGGAAAATTTTCTTAAATATTTCTTAATTTTAAGGGAATAATATTTGTACTAATAGTGATTATATTCACGCCTTGCTCTCATGATCACAATTGTAGTTCTACTATCGTGCACTGTGTGGCGCCACGAATAACAAAGCTAAAATGTATTTGTGCCTCCTTGTATTACCTTTCTCACTCCTCTTCAGCCGTCAGTTTTTTATTTTCGTGTACTGTAAATGGTCGGCTACGAAATACGCTCGCCGGAAAATGGTTGAAAATAAACGAAAATACATTTCATCACCGAAGATTCATAATCTTTTAAAGACGTATTCGTCAATAAAAAAGAAAAAGTGACGCAACGATGTAAATACATTCCTAAATATGAGTTATCACTAAACGTCCCAACAAATAGGGAAATGGAGGACGTAGCTAGTCCCTAGTCACAGTAAGTTGAAAGCAAAATTCAGAATTTAATTTCAGGTTTTGGTTGAGAATAGGAAATATTATACATAGTGGATTGGATAAGTGCACTAGAAGGTCGTGAATAAAGCAGACTGGTTATATAAATTATAAACCTAGTTGACTTCGTTATAAGTCGTCTAGAAGGTCATGTATATGACAAGCAGCAGACCCCCTTGTAGAAATTAGAAACCTAGTTAACTTATGTAAGTTTTTCTAGAAGGTCATGTGTATGACAAGCTGCAGACCCTTATAAAAATTATAAGCCTATTTGACTTGACTACGTCTCTAGAAGGTCATGGTATGACAAATTGTTGGTTGGCCAGGAAAGAGAAATTTAAAAACAGGTATGTATTTAACATTTTAGGTAGTATATATCGACATAAGAAAAGTACAGGTGCAAAAGAAATAAGCCCATCAAACTTGGACAAAGCCAACGGGCAATTCAGAAAGAAGAAGGGGGGGGGACAAGCTCTCGCATGTAATTGCCAATCAGTAAATGATGCAGTTAGAGGTTGTTGGCAGATCAGATATATACCATGAGCAGTCTCTGTTCAGCCAACGTGGTTAGTGGTAGCCTCGACAAATTTGTCAGGGGAGTTACTGCAGAACACACCCTTGAATGGTTGGTTATTTGGGGGCAATTTATCAGAAAGATTTGAATTTAAAAACGCCTCGTATGAATTTACAGGAATTCCTTGGTCTCTATAATACTCCTTTAGACTTTAGCAAACTCTTAATAAGGGTAATAATAAAACATCTTTATTAAAAAAAAGTAAAAAAAAAAAATTATAATAAATATACAGAGTGAAGTTTAGACCCCAAAGGATTACTCTTACACTTAAATGGTAAGGATTACAGGATTTGGAGAAGTAGGTAAAGAATTATGTTTTTATTGCATTTTAAGAGAACGATTTTAAATAAGGATGTTCTAAATCTGGTATATTGAATCTGGTATATCTCATGGAATAAGCAAAGGACAAGAGGTGTAATTTTGTCCTATTATTTACATTTAATCAATGTAATATTTATTCTGGCAGATCTTGGCTTGTCATGTTTACGGAGCCCATATACAAGTCTACAACATGAATTTCTGTAACCTGCTTCAGTTTGTTGTGTTCAAACAGAGTTCATAGGTATATGAAACTACAATAATTTAAGTGTGTTACTTAACACCAACACTTCACAGAGATTTTTAGACGTATTGAAATTTAATATATGTCTGTGGAATGTAAAGGTTTTAAATTCATGTAGAATTTTTGAATTACCTTGTTTACTTGTGAATTGAATTTTAAGGGTTGTCAAATATTACACCCAAAACTTTCTGCTGATTTAATATGGAAAGAATTTCTCCATTTATTTTATTTGCATCAAACTATTACATCTCTACTTCATTTATGCCACGGAATATCAGTAGCATATCTGTATGTTTTTTCTGTTGGTCAGTAACCCATGGGGAACGGCTTAATAACGTAAAACAATATTACATGTTATGCTTAAGTTTATCGCAAATTTAAGAAAAGTAACAATATAAGTTTCTAGAAATTTATACAATACTGATTTTATGATGGAAGTTTCCCAGAGAAGCACCTTGAGATACATAATTGACTACGTGTCATTCAAAGATATAAGAACTGGCAAATATTTACTATAGATTGTAGAGAAAATAACTAAAATATGCCCCATCACTGAGTCTAGGTGGCTTTATGTAAAACAATTTTAACAGGCTAAATACTTGACTTAAAAGCCTATGGGTCATACAAAAATAATATCATAATTGCACGGTATAGGTGCACGTGTGGAATAATTTTTTGACCTGAGATGTAAATATGGTAAATCATTGAAAATTTATAAAAGATGTAAGTATATAAACATAAAAGTACTTAACAACAACATAAGCAAACTTTTGTTGTTTTTAAGTTAAACTAAAATTTAAAATGATTTTATCATAAACATTCTCAATTAAACGATTATTTATGTCTGACTTGTACCTAATTAGCATTAGCACATTTTGTAAACAAGTTAAAAGATTGCGATGTTTTGTTCAGACTTCAAAGGAATAGTGAGTAAGCTTTCCCTGGTCGCAGGACTATTATGGGACAAATCTTGAGTAGTAACAGCAATAATATTTACTGGTATATATAATATACATTTTTTATATTTTACTTTGAAAATAGGATGTTAGAAAATTTAATGCCATGTCATATAAATAATTAAAATATTTACAATCATTGTAAAAGAAATTGTTTAGCAATGCTTATGCTTATTCTTGTAAACGTAGGCGTGTCAAATATATATAAATATATAAATTAATTACAGTTAAAATTCTAAATGTACCATGGCAATTCATCTCACAAACACCTAAGTCCTGCAAAAATTCCAAGGCATATTTTGCAAATGAATATACGGTTAATGTGTGCACTGTTTCCCCAATTTATGATGCCATATCTCAAATGGCTGTGAAAATTTACAATGCCTAGACATAAACCTTAACCCATAGGAGCTAAACTTTAATCTAAAGGGCCTTCCATGGGAGACAATACACATAGTGACGGCATCCAGAAGTGACATCAATGAAAAATAACACAGTGGTTGTTTAAAATTATGGTGGAGATATTGCATATAATAATAATAATAATAATAATAATAATAATAAATGTCTTATTGCTTCAGGCTGAAATATACAAACAATAAGATAACAATATATGAAATAATTATGCCTGAATGCAAAGGGCAGAGTTTGCACTTATTCGATGTGAACATCGAAAAAGCAGCGCTCTTACACTCAACCTTAGCCTCGTTGTATATAATATCAACTTATCCCACATACAATTACTTCGTTTATTGAATTCTGCCATTCTTAACAGATTTTCTGAAAAGGTTTCCTTCCGTAAATTGCTCTCGCTCTGCCTTAGTATTGATGCCTTTTTGATAATTAGAGTATAACAATAAAATTAAGAGATTTTCAAGGTGTACAAACCTTAAGCCTACTGCTTCAAGATATGGTAGTATATTATGGTACCCCACCATAATTGTAAACTACTTAAATACATTTTTGTATACTTTCCTTGAATATTATATGAATTAATCACCCTCATCCTTGTTCTTATAACGATTCGTAAGGCACAAACAATTTCTATGATTGAGCTTAATAACAGTCATCAAATGAAAACAAGTTCTGAGATTTTATCAGCCAGTTTCACAATCGTTATTTAACTAATGGTTATGATTTGACCAATAGTTTTATTATAAAAATCTGTTACATTAACAGCCAGTTTTACAATTGTTGGTTGATTAATAGTTAGGATTTGACCAATGATTTATTACTATAAAGGCAAGGATGTCTGGTAAAGTTGTGTTTACTAATAATTATAACTTTCATAGTACAGGATCCGTACCTATCTTAGACTATCAGGTTCGGGTTTTAGTCAACCAAAAAGATAGCCAGTGATTGTGAGGCTGGCTGTATGACTGATAGAATTTAAAATTTAAGGGCATTATAATGAAATATTTAAACGCTCAACAGGGCAGTACAAATGTTCGGAATAATTTGCAAGGGTTACAACAGGCATATTGTAAAAAAACAGAAAATTCAAATATGCTCACATTAAACGAAATACAGAACATGTTTAGCGGAACCTTTAAATTAATATTCTTGTTTATGGAAAAGATTTTAATGCAATCTCTCGAAGATCTCAAATCGCTCTGAACATCTACAATTGTGATCATGAGAGCAAGGCGTGAATATAATTATAAGATTAAACGAACTTACCTTAAGTGAAGTTCGATCTTAATTATATGAACGCCTTGCTCGAAATGATCAAACCCTCCCCGCCCACTCAGAGTTACCTTTTGCGGTACTGAACTTAGAGTTGTTAAGATTGCTATTCAAAATAAAACGATTTTATTTTCAAGATCGAATTGTCAACTCCGTTATTTAAATTACCTATTCGTCTTACATGGAAATATCTACAATTTGTTATGCAATCCCAAATATTCCGTAGGTAGTATATGTATTTGGCAGATCAAATAATAATACAAAAAATTATTTATTTTGGTAAAGATTAGATTGAATCGAATCTGAATTTTCAAAGACCAAACTTAACGGCTTTAGCTACTCTAAATAAACCCTTGATCATTTGATTTGAGATCATATTAGGTCCGTTCCTTTGCACGGGAAGTGTGACACTAATTTTGAGTGACAGAGATGGCATCAATGCGGATATCATAAGTTAAAGAGAGACAATCTTACACCAGTGCAGCTAAGCGCTACACTTGTAGTGCAAAGGAATGAACCTATCTTGCTCTAAAGAAACTGACGGCTGAAGAGGAGTGAGAAAGGTAATACAAGGAGGCACAAATACATTTTAGCTTTGTTATTCGTGGCGCCACACAGTGGACGATAGTAGAACTACAATTGTGATCATTTCGAGCAAGGCGTTCATATAATTAAGATCGAACTTCACTTAAGGTAAGTTCGTTTAATCTTATAATTATGCTTCTTTATTTTTTGGTTCATGGAAGACGGCTTGGGGGGGCCCGGGCCCCATGGCCCCCCCCTGGCTGCGCGCCTGTTTGGTAGATAGAATTTTTCGTGGTTATTGCTGTTTTTTCGCTTATCTGATGAAACTAACTTTAATATCCGAAGGCTTAGCACTTTAAATAATTGGCTGAACAGAATTTTTACAAATTTTGCTTTTAAATACTATATTTAAACACGTTTTTGGAAGACGCAAAATGTAAACAACTTTGTCACTCTATTGCCATGTTGCCAGAATGGAACATGAAGATTGAAATATTTCATTTTGTATGTTGCTGACATCTTATAACTTAAAAATGCTAATGTTTCAGATATCTTGCAGAAATAAATAATTTTTTTTTTAATTATATTTGTATACCTACATTCTTATTTTATTTTAGAATGAATATCTGTATTGTTGAAATGATGAAATTGAAATAATTTTTTTCATTTCCCTAATAGAACACGATGTCCGCCCGACGTCCGTTTTATGTCCATTTAATGTACTGATGTCCATGGACATAAATTGGACGTCTACCGGACGTCTATCATCGGATTTACTTTGAAATTGTACGGAATGGACATCCTCTGAATGTCCATTTTATGTACGTGAAGTATGTACATTTTATGTCCTTATACATTCCAGCGAATACCACACCGAACGCCAACATGTGCCGCAATGGACGTCCTCTGGATGACCAATTTATGTACCTACGGCAAGTACACACATTTTAGGTCCTTATAGGGACAGCAGCAGGTCGTATATTTAATATAAAAACAAAAAAAGTTAACAAAAGAGGTTTTTCAATTTAACAATGTTTTTGTTTATATTTGACCGTTATTTCTCTAAAATTTGTAGTTTATTTTTTGCAGTAATTTGTAATTTTTGTTTTAATAATTGATTTTAACCTTTTTTGTAAATTATTAATGATATTATTTTTTGATACTTTCAGATCCAGATTCAGATTTATTTATTTATGTTATTTGATTTACAACAATCATTACATTCATCAATAAATTTAGTATACAAACATCAGATAAAATTACATCACAAATATTATTACTTTTACATACAAAATAAAATAGTCATTTATACAGATATGGAACATAAAACTCTATATCAATGAATTGGGTTGTTGCACTAAGTTAAAATTTGAGGAGAATCTATGTTAAACAATAACAATTATTCATAAAAAATCATTAGAAACATGTAGAAGTTGAAAAGAAAGTCTTATAATATTACAATATTAATTACAAAAATACATGCATTTAAAACGGAGATGACATAATAACGGCAGTCTGTAGAGAAGTTAGTTATAAAACGACGAGAAACGCGTACTAATTTAGAAACTCGCTGATAGCGACGGAGAAAAAAGACTATCACGACAGTTTAATCTGACATTATATTTAACGTCAAATTCAACTGACGTTCATAGGTTACAATTCGGTATAGTTTAACAGGATCTAGTTATGGATAAATATAAGTACAGATAGTGTTTTCTGCCGTACTGTATAAATAATACCACCAATTCACCAGAAAAACTGTTGTGTTCCAATAATAAACGCTAAACGTAATAATGAATGATTCAAAGCCACCAGAGAAGGACCAAGTCTTCTTATTGTGGATACCATTTCAATGTCAAGTAAAGTAACAAATTACAATGTATTCTAAGCGTTTTATTTGTGGTAAGTTGTATCTTAATGTAGGAATTTGATTTTTAATATGGGTTTATGTTGTAGGAAAAACGGCCGCATTACAAGACTTGTGTGGCGTTCTAGCTGTTACAAATTTAAATTACCCGCCAACTGGTGGATAAAACAGGGTGTATTACTTACTGTATTCTTAATAAAGTGCAGTTGTTTTTGTTAGCTATTGATTATTTATGAAGCTCCCTAGACGCCCCATAATACTAGGATGATCAATAAATTAAGAAAGGAAATTTAAAAACTCGCCGTTGAAAAACTATGTGAAACAAACTGTGAAAGTCCTCTAAAGTCGGTGAAGACAATCAGTCGGAAATGGCTACGAATGCGTTGGATTGTAGTTATAAATGCCCTTTGAATTATGTGTGTTATAAATACATATCATTGTTTATTGCTTAGATAGATACTAGCATAAAGTACTTACCTATTTATTATTTTTTGTTATAATACAGACCTTTCTTGATATCTTCGTAAGTCTCATTCTGACTCTTCTTAGAAGTGAGTATCAATGGATAATAAATAATTTCTTTTTTAGATAAACTTGTTTTCAGTTAGATATATGCATGTATATAGTTAATAGGAAATAAAACAATGAAAAGGAAATATTTAATAAAATACAAAGTAGGTATAGTTAACAAATTCATCTAAATTAAATAATAAATCACATATTAGACATATTATGTAATATTAATAAGATAAGATAAAGGAAGTTCTTGCAGAAATTACAATAGTTTGTACTGTCTATAGCAGCTGTAACGTAAGTACCTTGCAGCTTTTGCACTTCCAACCAATGCAATGTCAAAACGATCGTCTCTTTTTAAAATTCGCTGACCATAAATATATCTACCGCAAGTAGAATGTCAGAATTAGCTTTTACAGATATACTGCCTTAGTCGTATTGTAAAAAAATATTAACAATAACTGCAAACATCAATCACTGCTAGCTAAACGTCAAATTTACTTTTGACATATGAGGTTATTTTCTTTCTTGTCAGCAATGTCAACTTATTCGTCTTCATCTGTTCTGCTTATAAGTTCACATCTAACTGCCGTTATGATGTCACTACCGTTTTCGCGGCACATTCAAATAGTCGAAGTTTAACAATTTTTTAAAATATGTTGCGCTAAGAATTTTTCTTCCAAATTAAATATATAACTAAATTAAGTCCTCCACTACCATATTTCACCATTTTTGAAAATTCGTCAACAACCCAATTGCACTGCAAAAATTCAATTGTGCTATAGAAAGCTTTTCTGACTAGTAATTCTTTTACTTTTGCCTTATATTCGTTAGTTAATCCCTTGTAGTTATTTGGTAGCTTGTTATAGAATAGAGGGCTGTAGTAATTAGTTGCCAACCGAGACTTACGTAGCCTGAAGTAGTCTATTCTAATATCATCTCCGTCTCTGGTCAAATACCGGTGAAAAGTATTATTTCTATTATAGACATCTTGGTTAATATAGGCATAAACTAGACATTCGTATATAAATCGGCAAGGTACAGTTAAAACCCCA
This sequence comes from Rutpela maculata, assembly GCA_936432065.2. Lineage (NCBI taxonomy): Eukaryota > Metazoa > Arthropoda > Insecta > Coleoptera > Cerambycidae > Rutpela > Rutpela maculata. Next base: position 111,383,872 of record OW386287.2, on the reverse strand, counting down.
AGTTGAATGAATACATTTTTTACGTAGTGTCTGTAGTTGATGTTAGCTACGATTTGAAGAGCCCTTCTCTGTAGAGCAAAAATACGCTCCACATGACAAGAATGAACCCAAGCCAGAATGCCATAGCAGCTTAGTGACTGAAAAATTGCATGAAATGTTTGGAGCAATATATTATGCGGTAATATTTTTGACAAGTTTTTGAGTAAAAAGATATTTTTAGAGAGTCTAGTTGCCAGATGAGTGACTTGGTTTTCAAATTTAAGGCTTGGATCAAGATAAATCCCCAGAAATTTAGTTTCAATAGGATTATTTTTATTTGCGATTTGCTTGAGGCTAAAAGTCATGTTGACAGTTTTAGATGCATTTAGTGACATTTTATTGGCAAGGAACCAATTATTTAAATATGTTGTATTTTCTTTCATAACTCTATTCAAGATGTCATAATTCAAATTTGAGTTCACCAAAGTTGTATCATCTGTAAATAGGATCAACTTATCATTAGGGACCGAGGTATTTATATCATTTATATATATTAGGAACAATAAAGGCCCCAGTATAGAGCCCTGGGGCACTCTATGTTTTATATCTTCCCACTCTGATATTGATTTTCTATAAAAAGTTTTTTGTTTTCTTGCAGAAAGATAACTACTAATAATTTAATCCATAATAAGATAATTTATTTATTAGTATTGAGTGAGATACACAATCGAAGGCCTTCGAGAGATCGCAGAATGTAGAACCCACATAAAACACCTTCTCGAAGGCCTCCGATATGTACTCCAAAAGATCCGTAATAGCAGAGGTAGTAGATTTATGTAATCGAAACCCATATTGGGCACTTGTAAATAAGTTATTATTTTCAAAATAGTCATAGAGTTGACTTTTTAATAAGTATTCGTATACTTTAGATAGTGCGGGAATTAGTGTTATTGGGCGATGATTATTTATGTCCGTTTTTGATCCTTGATACTAAACATTTATTAAACATTCAAATGTTTTCCATATTTTGAAATAAATAGGTATATGCGATTCCTACTCATTCCGTTTTTTTTTTGTTAAAATAATTGCGAAAAAATTTTGGTTGTTTTTTTTTAAAGATAATAATAATAATAATAATATTTATTTATTAGCAAAAGCTAAAAATACAAACAAACATTGACAATATTCAATATATGCAATATATAGATGATTATAAAACCGATATACGACTGTACTTTTTTTTTCAATTTTGCAAAACGCTGCTAATATATATTTCAGAAATATGTTATATTACGCAGGGCGGAAATATTGTCAATGTTTCAAAGTTCTATACCTGAAATATTTCTGAAATCAAGTTGTGCTGTGTGGGAAGTCATTTAGAACATTTTCCTAAGACAATATATCCAGATACCTATTGTTAATTATGTAAGTACTGTATACTAAAAGTGCATAAAAAAGTGAGATTATCATGTATCATTTGTTTATCCTCCAGGTAGATGCCCCATTGTCAGCTTAAACATAGCTTTTCTGTATTTTAAGCGATTTAAAAAAAATAAGGCAAAAAGTAAGTAGAACTATAGACATTTTAATTTACATGTTTTCATTTGAACTATCAAAGATCATTCCTTAAATTATAAGTTAAAGTTGTTATTTAAAAATAAAACTCACACACCACTTTCGGAAAGCCAATTTTCCGGCCTTATATAACTTAATCGCTAGTGTCGATTGGCAGTTTCTCAAAACATCTAATGTAGAAGAAGCAACTAGTTGTTTTTATCATAAACTTTACTCCATTATTGATCTCTATGTACCCAAATTCTCAGCTACCAACAAGAAAAATCCCCCATGGTACAATTCTCGGATTATAATAATATTGTAACGAAGCAAATTCCGAGGCCGAAATAAGTACTCTGTTTTTTACATATAAATATTGTTATTTAATTTTTGTATTGCTTATTTAAACCCAGCCGGCTACGAACAATTTATTACCGCGAAAAACTACATTCCCGCACTAGACCCCCACCAGCGCCAAGAGACCATCCTAAGCTCACGCTCTCTATAGAGCGGGAGCTAGGTGGTTTTTTCGGCACGTCATCGTTTTATGAACTTTGAGATATTTTAATGGTTTAATGGATGATAACGATTCATAAAATCGACTTCTGGCGGGGCACCTCCTGTCAGGTACGCCACGAACATTGTCTAAAAATCAATGAAATTATGCCATCGTCACAAGGCTCATTTTTTTTGTGTGTATGCATTTTATGTTTAAAATGAATAAAATAAAATCGCCAGAAAGTGTGGGCCATCAAAGTTGTAAAAAAACGGGGTTATATCAAGTGATTGTTACAAGCTTTTTTTTAGGCTGAAAGTGTTTATTTAAATGTTTTGAACACAGAAAAAAAATCCCAGAAAGAAACTCCTGTCAGTAAGGCTAGCCAGGAAGAAAATGTTTAGAATTTTTTAAGAAAATTGGATTTTTTTTCGCATATTTCACCTCAGAACTCTAAACCCATCGTTACAAGTTCTGGCTCCTTTTCAAAACGTAAATATAAGCTCCTTTAACAATAAAATAGCCTCCCCAGAAAGTTCTAAGTGTCAACAAAAGTACCATAGTCTCTTAAATACACAGGAATTTAACACTTTCGGCTAACTTTTGACTTCCTAACGTGCTTCAGATGTATTGTATCATTATTAAAAGGTCATTTTTATATTTAAGAAGTAATTATAAGTCTCTTGAATAAGAAAGTATGCATCTTAAGACCAAATTCCCATCAGAAAAATTTCTACACGTATTTAAAAACGAAGAAATGGACGATTTTGCGCGAAATTAACGTTACCGTCGCGTCTCGGAGGTTATAAGTCATTGTTAAAAGTTTTGTCATTTTCTTGGTACCTTAATGCAAGTCTCATTAACAAAAAAATATGCTCTACAGAACAAAATGACCGTCAAACAAGTTTTTACGCTAAGATATAAGGACCACATCCTGCTCATTTCGGTCAATTCCCAGCTTCTGTTAGATCTCGGGGTTTAGATGTCACTGATAGATGTTCTGTCACTCACTTGTCATGTTGACAAAGCTCCCCTTAACAAATAAATATGCTCCCCAGAACAAGGTGACCGTCAAACAATTTTTCACGGGCATATAAAAGACTATCCTTCCCATTTCACCCAAATTAATGCGATCTCCAGTTTTCGTACTATCTCAGACTTCGGATATCATTGTTAAACATTCTGTCTCTCTTTCGTTATGTTAATAAAAGTCCTTTTAACAAAAAAATATATTCCCCAGAACGAGATATCCATCAAATAAAATTTTCCCGGCATCCCATTCAAATCAGCCAAATGTTATTTCGAGCTTCTCTCGTATGTTAGAGTCCAGATATCATTATTAAATGTTCTGGCTCTTCTTTGTTACCTTGATAAAACTCCTTTTAACAAACAGAAATACTCGCCAGCATGATGTGATAGTTAAGCAAAGGGTCTAGCTGTACTTCTATGGCGAAACTGCCCCCGATAGGAACCTATCTCATAACCTATGTTATATTGTAGAGGGCGCTAATTATAGTTGATCGAGTAGATATTAGCTCTATATCTTAGTTAATTGAGGAGCTATTTGAAAAAAAGTGTCCGGAGACGACTTTTTTTCAAAGCGATATATCTTAGTTAATTTTAAAGCTAGGAAAATAAAACTAAATGGCAGTGTTATGGTACACTTTACAGTTTATTTTATAGCATTTCCTATGGGCCAAGCCTAAATAAAAGTATTTAAAAAATGCAAAGAAAAATTTTGTCAATCGATTTCTATCAGATCTAATTGAACTACCACTTTGAAAAAATATATAATAATAGTCTATGTCTTGCCTAACAGCATGCCAAGTTTCTTTAAAATCCAAGAGGTGCAACATGCCGAAAAAAAATTTAAAGCAAGTGGACTGACTACCTTACGACCACTATGTTGACGCTTTTAATTTGCATTACATTTCAATAGTTGCGTTTTGACAGCTCATAAAAAGTATGTCAATGGTTGGTGGTGTCAACTAGCCTATTACAATGGTCGGTCTCAGTTAAGAATGCAGTTGTTTTCGTTATGAGCGGAGCACAGTTTACATAGGATATGGGAATTCCTAAGTAAGTGGAATCCCCCCATGGCCGACTCAAGCCAGTTGGTACATAAAATAAAAATTAACGGTTTAAATTAGGGTGACCATACGTCCGGAATTTCGCTGGAAAGTCCAGCATTTTGGAGTACTGTCCAGCATTTACAAGTGTCCAGCGAAAGTCTAGCATTCTGACCATATGTCCGGAATTTCGCTGGAAAGTCTTACAAGTGTCCAGCATAAGTTCAGCATTCAGGTTATAGTGAAGTTACAGCATTACATTTTGTTTCGGATACTTGCTTCCCGCTCATCAAAAAATTTTGGGATGAAAAAAGATTTTTTTCGGATTTGTCCTCCGCTCATCAAAAAATTTTGGGACGAAAAAAATTTTTTTCGGATTTGTCCTCCCGCTCATCAAAAAATTTTGGGACGAAAAAATTTTTTTTCCGGATTTCTCCCTCCCGCTCATCAACTTCAATTTTCGACGAAAAATATTTTTGTTATTTTCAGCCCAAGCTCAAGGCCCAGATCTGCCCTTGAGTGCCCCCCCCCCGCAGTAACCTTTCTGGATCCGCCCTTGGCAGAAGTGTCCAGCATTCACTTAACAAAAATCTGGTCACCCTAGTTTAAATTGGCTTTTATTTGGCATTTGGCTCTTTTATAAATACATTGAAATTATTTAATTCATATTTCAGCATGTTTTATTTAGATTAATGAAAGCTCATTATAGACGTAAATCCTCTGTTATAAGAAATGGGTAAACCTACTACTTGCTTGTGCTCGATATCAGGCGAGCTGTTCTTGTCTCTGCCGTTCTGAACTGTATCTTTGATCTCTCTCGCGCAGCGCACATCGCTCATCGAAATTTATTTTATTGTTTTATGATATTTATGAATATTAATACAAAATCAATTGTACTAATTGTTCATATATTGTTCCGCTATTTCCTTCCATTTTTATTAAAATCAGACCGCTATAGTTATATTTATCTCTTTTGTTACAAATAAGGATTCACAAACACGGTATCGCCTGTGCTAAACGCTGTGCGATGTGCGAAGCTCAAGTTGTTGATTTCATCACTCTCATTTAAGAGCATGGTTCTATTTAATTTTATTGTGCGATGTACGAGGGGCGTCGATATGGCCACTCTCATTTAAAACAATGGTTTATTTAATTTCAGTGTGCGATGTGCGGTGCTATGTGCACTGTGCGGTGCTATGTGCGCTGTTCGGTGATGACGTGGTCATGCACTTACACGGAGGTTATGATGTTTGTGTACACTTTTTAGGCAGGTATATGAGAGCGATCAAAGATACAATTCAGAACGGCAGAGACAAGAACAGTTCGCCTGATATCGAGCACACGCAAGTAGTAGGTTTACTCATTTCTTATAACGCTTTGACATTTTTAGAGGATTTACGTTTATAATGAGCTTTCATTACTCTAAATAAAATATGTTGCAATATGAATTAAATAATTTCAATGTATTTATAAAAGAAAAATGCCAAATAAAGCCGATTTAAACCGTTAATTTTTATTTTATGTACACCAACTGGCTTGAGTCGGCCATGGGGGGATTCCACTTACTTGAGAATTCCCATATCCTGTGTAAACTATTCGTGCTCCGCTCATAACGTAAACGACTGCATTCTTAACTGAGACCGACTATAGTCACTATAAAAGTAGATCAAAAAAACATTGTAATATTCTAGTTGACACCACCAACCATTGATATTCTGTTTATGAGCTGTCAAAACGCAACTTTTCCAAAGATTAATGAAATGTAATGCAAATTAGAAGCGACAACATAGTGGTCGTGTAAGGTGGTCCATTTACTTAAAATTTTTTTTCGACATGTTGCACCTCTTGGATTTTAATGAAACTTGGCATGCTGTTAGGCAAGACATAGACAATTATTATGTATTTTTTTTCAAAGTGGTAATTCAATTAGATCTGATAGAAATCGATTGACAAAATTTTTCTTTGCATTTTTTAAATACTTTTATTTAGGCTTGGTCCATAGGAAATGCTATAAAATAAACTGTAAAGTGTACCATAACACTGCCATTTAGTTTTATTTTTCTAGCTTTAAAATTAACTAAGATATATCGCTTTGAAAAAAAGTCGTCTCCAGACACTTTTTTTCAAATAGCTCAAAAATTAACTAAGATATAGAGCTAATATCTACTCTATCAACTACTATTAGCGCCCTATACAATATAACATAGGTTACGATATAGGTTCCTATCGGGGGCAGTTTCGCCATGGAAGTACGGCTAGACCTTTTTCACGTGCACATAAATGTCACTATATCCTTCCCCTTTCACCCAAATTAATATGATTTCCAGCTTCCGTGGTATCTCAGACTTTGGATATCATTGTTAAACGTTTTGTCTCTCTTTCGTTATGTTGTTAAAAGCCCTTTTAACAAAAAAATATACTCCCCAGAACGAGATGTCCGTCAAGCAAATTTTTACCCGCAGGTAAAAGGTAACGCATCCCTTTCAAATCAGCCGAATTAATGTTATTTCGATCCTCTCTTGTATATCAGAGTTCAAATATTATTATTAATTGTTCTGTATCTTCTTTGTTACCCTGATAAAACTTCTTTTAACAAACAGAAATACTCGCCAGAATGACGTGGCCGTTAAGAAAATTTTCACGTACACATAAGGGAGGCATTGCATCCTTCCCATTTCACTAAAATTAATAAAATTTCCAGCTTCAGTGGTATCTCAGACTGCAGATATCATTATTAAACGTTCTGTCTCTCCTTTTTTTACGTTGATAAAAGTTCCTTTAACAATCAGACATACTCACCAGAATGAGGTATCCGTCAACAAATTTTTACGCACAGTTAAAAGATAACCCACCAGGCTACTTAAAAAGATAACATTTTTTTGATAATGATAACTAAGCGTTTTAATAAAGTGAAATAATATAAATCATATTAAATTAGCCACGAATTGCAAAATTCTGTATTTTTTTACGCTTAAAGATTTGTTTGACTGTATCCCCGTTCTGGTGAGGAAGTCTGTTTGTTAGTCTTTTATCAGCATAAGATAGAAGGGGCAGAACATTTACTAGTGTCTGAGATACAACGAAAGCTTGCAATCATATTAATATAGCTGAAATGGGTAAATGGGCAGGATGTGTTATCTTTTAACTGTGCGTAAAAAATTTGCCTGACAGATACCTCGTTCTGGTGAGTATGTCTGTCTGTTAAAGGAACTTTTATCAACATAACAAAAGAGAGACAGAAAGTATAATAATGATATCTGCAGTCTGAGATACCACTGAAGCTGGAAATTGTATTAATATGGGTGAAATGGGAAAGATACAGTGCCTCTCTTATATGTACGTGAAAATTTGCTTAACGGTCACATCATTCTGGCGAGTATTTATCTTGTTTAAAGAAGTTTTATCAAAGTAACAAAGAAGATACAGAACATTTAATAATGATATCTGGACTCTGATATACAAAAGAAGCTCGAAATAACATTAATTCGGCTGATTTGAAAGGGATGCGTTACCTTTTACCTGCGGGTAAAAATTAGTTTTCTGGGGAGTATATTTTTTTGTTAAAGGGAAATAATAATAATAATAATAACAGTTCTTTATTGATTATACACATATAAATACAAGTATAAATACATCTATAATCAAGTGGCCATCGACAGAGGTCCTTCAGCCGGTGATGTTTTTCAAAGTTGACAATGGTTTTAACAAGAGTATAAGTAAAAGCATTTGGTTTGACTGCTTTGTATGTGAAAAAAAAAATACAAACTACTAGTTTATACTTATTATACATTGTGCGCCATTATTCTAATAAGTGGTAAGTTTTATTGAACTTGTGCTAACTCTAGTAACAGTTCGTAGATAGTTTTTTCTGGAAATTTGTATTTTGAGGCTCTATTGTTTCTTCGTAGCATTAAAGGTGTTATGAGTTCCAAGTTGTGAGGGTGAGTGGCAAATTTTTTGGTAAGATTTTTCAGTCTGTCTTTAATTGGCGGCACTTTAACCATGTTGTACAATAGTGTGTTGGAAGGATGGCGAATTTTAGTAATGATTCTTAGTGAGGAGGTTTCGGCTACTTGTAGATTTCTTAGTGCTGGGTTTCTACAGTTCAAGAATAGGGGATGGCTGTATTCTATCAATGGTCTACATATAGATTTATAAATTCTTGATGCACTCGCTAGATTAATTCCCTTGTTTTTGAAGGTTAGGGCTCTAAAATATTTTGCTCTGTTAGTTATATTGCGTTTAGTGTATTTGGTGTGGTAGTTAAAATTTAATTTGTTGTCCAGATATATTCCCAAATATTTTCCAGTTACAGAGAGTTGTACTTGTTGGTTATCTATCAATATAGTTGGAGAAGTGTGTGATGGGGTATGGTTGAATATTATATGCTGAGATTTATCTAGGTTAGCCCGAAGTCGCCATTTGTTAAGCCATTGTTGGATATTGTTCATTAGTTCCTGAAGTGTTTCACTGCATTTATTGATTGATGTCTCATGTGTAATCAATGCTGTATCATCTGCATCATCTGCATCATATCTGCAACACAGACCACAGCAGGGCTAACAACTACATTACTACCGGCAATAGGCAAATTATTAGAAAAAATCATTAGCGAAAAAATAATAGATAAGGTCAAAGATAAAATTCCTATGTACCAATATGGCTTCAAAGAAAAATGTTCAACTATTCACCCACTCACCATTTTAGTCTCCAACATCCAAACGGCTAAATTAAATAACCTAAAGTCAAGTGCACTTTTATTAGATGTCGCTAAAGCTTTCGATAGTGTTTGGCATCGAGGTCTTTTATTCAAACTTAAAAAACTGAACCTCCCTGACAGCTTAATTCACCTCATAAAAAATTTCTTGGAACACAGAAAAATGAAAACTAAGATAAAAAACACCTACTCAGAGGAATTTACAGCACAACAAGGAGTTCCACAAGGATCGCCATTATCTCCCCTCTTGTATAATATATATTGCTACGACATCTACCCTCCTGAACGTGAACCCGAATTAAATGCATACATCCTACAATCTGCAGATGTTAAAGGGATTTTTATTAATATAACGAAAGAGAGACAGGACGTTTAACAATGATATCCGAAGTCTGAGATGCTACGGAAGCTGGAGATCGCATTCATTTGGGTGAAATGGGAAGGATACAGTGCCTTTTATATGCCCGTGAAAAATTGTTTGATGGTCACCTTATTCTGGGGAGCATATTTATTTGTTAAGGGGAGTTTTGTCAACATGACAAGTGAGTGACAGAACATCTATCAGTGACATCTAAACCCCGACATATAACGGAAGCTGGAAATTGACTGAAATGAGCAGGATGTGGTCCTTATATCTTAGCGTAAAAACTTGTTTGACGGTCATTTTGTTCTGTAGAGCATATTTTTTTGTTAATGAGACTTGTATTAAGGTACCAAGAAAATGACAAAACTTTTAACAATTACTTATAACCTCCGAGTCGCGACGGTAACATTAATTTCGCGCAAAATCGTCCATTTCTTCATTTTTAAATACGTGTAGAAATTTTTCTGACGTGAATTAGAGATGGGAAAAGCGGTTCCACTCATGTAGCGTTGCAAACGCGATCGCTCCAGAGAAATACCGCGACAAAATAACGTTACTTTGGAGCGACGCGACAGAAATAAAATGATATGGCTCGCTCTGCCAAACGCGCTTATTGAGTTCAAGAGATCGCGTTTGTTGTGTAACGTGTGGTAGTTTCGGAACTCAAAGTTTTGGAAGGTAGGGCATGTAATGTAACGTGATCTATTATATGAACTCGCTTATTCGGCGCGTTTCGCCAACGCCAAAGTACAAAGAGCGCTTGTTAATTTCTATAGTTATGTAGATTTATTAGATTTGTGCATTTTCTTACTAAACAGTAAAAGTAAATACCAATAAAGATATATAGGTTGTAAAAAATATAGTACATTTATTTGTTGTATGAGTTATTTTATATAAACTAATAGACTATATTACATATATGTGTTTTAAACTTTGGGTAGCCATTTATAAAATCGCAGTTTTCTCTCTATTGTTGGTATGTATTTTTATTTTATAAAAAATATAAAGAATTATTTTGGTATTTTTTTTACCAGGTAGGTATAGGCAGGTATAGCATTTTGGGTTGATAATTAATTTCTGTTGATATTTATGAAATATGGCCCCAAAAAAAAAACGATAAAGTCGTCTACCATTTGGAATTGTTTTTCTAATAAACAAAAATCAGATAAGATAGCAATTTGCAACGATTTTTATTATTGTTAATATATAATTATACGTATAATTATACATCCCTTGGCAACACTATAAACCTATATTAGTATAGGGCTAATAAAAGTAAACAGCTTAACATTAAGTTCTTTACTCTGGTATGGCATTGCATCTTTCCACCTTGTCGCTGGTCAAAGACTACAAACTTTGAAACTTTATGGTCGTCGGTAACGTTGACACACAGGGTTCGCTCCGAGTAACCGGTTACTTTAGCATTTAATAGCGCGACTGTACGTTACCTAAAAATACCGCGACAAAATAGCGTTACAGAGATAACGACCCATCTCTAACGTGAATTTGATCTTAAGATGCATACTTTCTTATTCAAGAGACTTATAATTACTTCTTAAATATAAAAATGACCTTGTAATAATGATACAATACATCTGAGGCACGGTAGGAAGTCAAAAGTTAGCCAAAAGTGTTAAATTCCTGTGTATTTAAGAGACTATGGTACTTTTGTTGACACTTAGAACTTTTTGGGGAGGCTATTTTATTGTTAAAGGAGCTTATATTTACTTTTTAAAAAGGAGCCAGAACTTGTAACGATGGGTTTAGAGTTCTGAGGTGAAATATGCGAAAAAAATCCAATTTTCTTTAAAAAATTCTAAACATTTTTTTTCTGGCTAGCCTTACTGACAAGAGTTTCTTTCTGGGAATTTTTTTCTGTGTTCAAAGCATTTAAATAAACATGCTCAGCCAAAAAAAGCTTGCAACGATCACTTGATATAACTCCGTTTTTTACAACTTTGACTTTTCTGGCTGCGCCTCCTGAAGGCCCACACTTTTTCGCGATCTTATTTTATTCATTTTAAACATAAAATGCGTACACACAAAAAAAATGAGCCTTGTAACGATGGCATAATTTCACTGATTTTTATATCTTGAACCATGGCCAACTCGACGGGCTAACATATGCCAGAAGTCCATTTTGTCATTATTTAAGTTCGATATAATTAATCAACGCATAGAAAATACTTGTAACAATGAATTTCCGAAAAATCCACTTAGCTCCCGCACCACTATGGTGTCAGTTAGTTGAAGCGAAGCAGTAACAGTGAGCAGAGGTGTCCTAGCAAGTGGCCAGCCGCCAAATCCGTCTACGTCACTCATAGCCTATGCGCTTTCACTTCTCCCACTACCGGGCAAGAGAAGGGATACAAGTCAACTAGCTGTTGAGAACAGCACCGGCAATTAAGTTCCTCATGAGCTTCAGAAGCAGATAGACGGAGTAGTTAAGTAGTGCCGAAATGAGCGCAATTCAAGGTCAAGCTGGAGCTGTGATGTCAGCACGCCCGAAGCCCCGCGGGGGGCGCGCAGGTGATGGATGATAGATCCTATGATCTAGGATCTAGTGTGAGGTGAGACTGTAGAAGAACGCACTACCGGGCGTCAAAATGACGCGACACCAATTTATTTCTCAGGGGGCGCCAGTCGCGTATTACCCCGTTCTTCTACCTCCCAGGCGGGTTCGAGATAAGATGCACTTCGGTAGCCGAGTAATGGACCAAGGCTGCACTACCACAGATCGGAAACTACGCTCTCTCTGAACCCGAATTCCCTCGTTAGGGGTTTAGGCACCTCTTAATTTCCTGAATTTTTGCATAAAAAAATCCCAACCGAAGAATTTCTCTGCGGAGGGATTAGTTTTGGTACGCGAAAATCACGTTTTGGTCCATTAATAACGGAATATATTTCTCAAAAAACGCATAAAAAAATCCCTATCAAACCTCCGTAAAGCAACCAGAAGGTCGAACGTTAATGCGAATTAACTCGACACATCCGGTTTTCTATACGAAAGTTCCAGGGATTATAGACCGTCAACAGGCCTCAAGATCAATTAAGAAATATTAGTTCAAAGAATCCGTTTATTTAACAGAATTGGTTATACAAAATTCTCAAGATAAGAATCGTGCCTTCCCCAATCAAGGTAGTGACTTTCAGACCATACAAGCGAGAGCGCTCACGCTAACGATCGATTAGGTAGAAAAGATTCATACATACCTTCTCAGAATCAAAATGTGAGCTTTTAGAATCATTTCAGACTCTGGGTAAATGAATAATTAAGGCTGACTGAAATTAACTTAAAAAAGTTTTACTAAATGAATTTAGTTTCGCTAGAGACTACTTAGCTTTAAAGTTCTTGTATCGTGGAGATTCACGTACTCAAACACATTCAGAGGACTTATTACTGCATAAGTTGAGTGGCGTTCGGTCAGTCCACGACTTACTAACCCTTATCACAGTCGTTCAATATTATCGATTTGGCAGCGTCTCACCTTCGAGCGACTTTTAGGCAAAATTGAATTTTTGGATTTTTATGCACAAGGCGTTTTCCTCTATAACTTTGTCATTTGAAAAGCCCTGTTATTGGCTTTTCTACCATCGCTTTGTCTGGACCACTCAACGCGCTCGACCAAATTGCGAGCCGCTGGGTCAATCCAAACTCTTTCTATGCGAGAAACCGGCCTTGTACATGTGCATTGATTTTTATCAATTTTTGCTTATCGGCACTACGCCGGCTTTGACAAAATCTTCTATTTTACCCTTTGGATGCAGTGCATCGTTAAAATTTTATGCTCATACTTTAGAATTGGGCTTTCAATGACCGTACCTCAAAGGTCAATGTCTTTGGTTGAGGAATAAAAATAAAAATAATTTAAATTATATTTTCGTGGTACTTTTTAAACTGACTTTGTGGTACTTTTGAAAAATCCATTTTAAGACCAATTTTAGCGTACTTTTGAAAAATCGATTTTCGAGCCAAATTTCAAGGTACTTTTGAAAAACTAATCTGTGGGTGAAATTTTGGCGTACTTTTGAAAAATCGATTTTCAAACCAAATTTCAAGGTACTTTTGAAAAGGCAATCCGCGGGTGAAATTTTGGCGTACTTTTGAAAAATCGATTTTCAAGCTAAATTTCAACGCAGTTTTGAAAAATTAGTCTGCAAGTGAAATTTTGACGTACTTTCGATAAATTGATTCTTGGGCCAAATTTTGACGCCCTTCCAAAAATATTATTTTTCAAAGTCCAATTTATGGTACCTTTGAAAAAGTATATTATTCATAAATCTTTGTCATTATATACTTCTACTCTCATATTCTGAACCAAAAACATTTTTCCTAAGTGAAAATTCGGTGTTTCTTCGAATTTTCACCTGGTCATTTCCAACGCCTTATAGAACCCAAAACGGCCCTTGTGGACTGATCTGCGCCTCTGCAGACTCCCAAAAATGTCTTTAAATGAAATTTTTGCCTAAGTCGAATTTTGATTATGTCTTCAGCTTAGGACGATTTTGGAGAGTTCTACAACACTCCCCTCCTTTGGTTGAATCTTTTCTACTCATCGATTGCCCTTAATTTCCATATTCACTTGTATGTCTGTATGCCTTCATTTGACGGTCTGACCTATGGTACAGATGTTTAAAAATAACGGCCTTAATTGGGGCAGACGGCTGATTCGCCTATCTAACTTAAAAATAAATACATTTTTTAAACATTACGCCAAGTTGATACAACATTTTTATCAACTTAATTACACCCGCGTCGAGGTGCGAAGCGTAGCACAATTTTGATTAGCGTCCACTCTCACTAATTCGTTGCACTCGCTTTTTCGCCCTGGTCTCGCTCTTGCTTAACCTCGGCCCTTTCTAGAAGAGGCTGTCTATATCTCCATGCCGCAGCTTGGATGGTCCTCGCCTTTGAGTTCCAGACTTCACCATGCCGCGCCCTTGCGACAGGCTGGGTCATCTTTCCATTTCTGCACATGGAAAATGCAGTTCTGCAACTAGATTGACTTTTTAGCAAGTCGTCGACTGGGACGCGTCGACTAACAAACACAATGTGTTGTTTTTAATGAAATATTTTTCTAACATGAATTTTGTTAACTTATAATGGTTAGAAATTGGTTCTTCGTAAGGTAGATTAAATCGGCTTACGATTCTCGTGCGGTCATCACTACTTTGTGAAAAAAGTATAAAAAAAAAATTGAAGCGTCTTCTTGAGCGAAGAACGGCTTCTGAAACTCGTCTCGTAGTTTCTACTTCGTAAGGTAGATTAAATCGGCTTACGATACTCGTGCGGTCATCACGACTTGTGAAAAAAGTATAAAAAAAAAAATTGAAGCGTCTTCTTGAGCGAAGAACGGCTTCTGAAACTCGTAGTTTCCATTTGGGGTATACGTTAATTTTGTTGACTTAAAATGATTAAAATAGAAGTTGTCTTCTTGCATAAGAAAAACAGCTTCCGAAACTCGTACTGATTCGTACTTATGCCTACGTCCATTACTCGAACTTGGCGGCTCTCGCTCTTGAGAAGCTAGGCTTACCGGATCGCGCTCTTGCGTCGGGTTCGCCGTCTTTCCATGTCTGCTCATGGAGTAGACTTTAAATTTTCGATTCGACCGCATATAGGTCAAAATCGCCACTTAGAATTTTGAGAAAAAATATAAAAAAAAGCAAAAACGGCTATTAGCCGTGGTCGACCTCGGAAATATCTAGAGGCGACTCTTCTATGTCTGGCTCATCTCGAGCATCATCGGGGTCTCGACTTATTACATCCGGCTCATCTTGAGCACCTGCGGGAACATTGATTTGAACTAGTGTGGTATCGCTACGTCGCTCTGACCTGGGCGCGATCTCATTGTCTGATGAGGAAGCGTCGTCACTAAGATGAGTTTCATTCGGACTACCTTCTGATTCTTCAGACAATTCCAATTCGACATCGGGATCTCCCTTAGGTGCCGGCCTGATGGCATCGACATGTAATCTCGTCGAAGTTACTCCCTTGTGAATGAAGTAAACTTCATCGGACAATCTCTTTAAAATCTCGTGTGGCCCACTCCACGACGGTGTGAAGGTATGATCCTTCCTGATCCTTTTAGTCATTACCATATCTCCCACTTTATATACGACCGGCGTTACCGCCACTTTGGGCGCGTAACGCCATTGGTAATTTGTTTGATTTCTACGAATCTCCTTGACTCTTTTAAGGCGGGGAACGTCCGCTTGATTACGACGTTCTTGTCTATAAGCGAACATATTCCAATCACCAATCTGCGGTAATTCATAGCCGAGTACTACGAAACTGGGCGTATGCCCCGTAGCGGCGTTTTTTCTTGTTCTCAAGATATATGCCATCTGACTAACATGTCGATCCCACTCGTCGTTGGGTGAACCATATAATAAGGTTTTTAAGATCTTCTTAGCTTCTTGCACCCTCCTTTCTATTGGATTGGCCTGTTGGTGGTAAGCTGCTGTGAAGAATCTTTCAATATTGTTACGCGTACAGAACGTATCGTAAAAGCCGGAATTGAAGTGGCCTCCCTGGTCGGAAATGATGACCCTCGGAACGCCATATCTCGCCACTAGTTCCTCTTCGATAAATTGTGCTATTGTTTTTCCACTGACTTGGGTGAACGCCTTGGCTTCGACCCACTTACTAAATACATCCTCTACCATTAATATATATCGGTTATCTGCATCTTTGGTTCGCTGAAGCGGTCCTATTACATCGACGCTTAGAACTTCGAACGGGTGCGATGGAGCATGGCTTCTGAGAGGAGCCTTCGGTTGTGACTGTCTGCTTTTTACGGAATTACAAATAATGCACTCATTTAAATATTTGTTAACTAGTCTCGGCAAATTATTAAAATAATAGCGGCCCGAGATGATTCTAACAGTTTCATCGCGGCCGGGGTGACCTACTTCCGGTCGGTCGTGAAAATGAGATATTACTCTCATGACCATACGTTTTGGTACGTATAATTTTTCTTTGACATTTTCGCCTCTCGTCCAAAGTGTGCCGCCTATCACTTGTCGTGTATTGACGAATTTCACCTCTGCCTCGGTTTTATCTGCTTGTCGCACTAGAGTATTCCATCGTTCAATTTGATCTTGGATATCTCTGGAGTGCGTTTGCGCTTCTCTGACCTGATCGTTTAATTCCAATGTGGTAATCACTGATATTCGTTCCTTGTACGAGAATTTTGGTGGATACATTCTCTCCTCTTCGTCGTCTGCTTCGACGTTCGGGCCTTGAGGATTTCTGCTCAAATAATCTGCCAGTATGTTTTCTTTACCAGGACAATGCTCTATCGAGAAGCTATATTCTTGAAGTAATAACGACCATCGTGTAAATTTGGTCTTTTCATCTTTATGCTTATTCAGCCATAGTAATGCTCTGTTGTCAGTTCTAACGATGAAAGGATGGTCTGCCAAATAAATTTTATATTTCTTTATATAGTTAACGACGCTCAGGCATTCTAACTCGTTTATGTGATAATTTCTCTCTGTTGGAGACAGCGTATTGCTTGCATAAGAGATTATGTGCTTCTGGTCGTTATCCCCTAGCTGATAAAGGACGGCCGATAATCCTATCAGGGATGCATCGGTTTGTAAAATGAACATTTTGTTAAAATCGGGCCGGTGTAGTCCTAGTGGTTGATTCAATACTTCTTTTAGTAAAATAAAAGCTTCTTTAATAAATACCTATATTAACGAGATAAATGAGCCAAACAACAAAAACAGAGAGGAACTGTTGATTAAACTGCAAAAGCGCTTCATAGACAATTTCAATGTAGACACAACAGCAGTGTTCACTGGAAACAGAGTATATATTCTAATATTCGAAATGGATGGACAAGACCCCTACTCTCCCACGGAACCCATAAACCAGCCTAACAATGTACAGCACGATTATGTCAGTAACTAATATCTTGTATGCAAACATCAATAGCTACACATCCAAGAAACATCTAATTAATAATTTCATAGAAAACAATAATATTCAGTGTGCAATGTTCGTGGAGACAAAAACAAAAGAAGACAGCAATACCTCATACAGAGATTGGAGCACCCTTCGACATGACGGTAACCCAATACACAATCATGCAAGAGACGGAAGCTTAGTACAAACACATCCTGACCTTAAAATGGGAAAAGCAAACCCACCCAGAATCAACAACCCCCTCAATGAATGCTTACATTTTACCATTCCATTCCTAGATGACAACCTTCACATATTTTTGGTTTATATCCACCCACACTCCAGAATCGAAGAAAATGTATTTACCATGAGCACACTATACAAATACTCGTTAATTGTAGGAGATTTCAACGTAAACAATAGAGCAAAAAAGAGACAACTAAATAACTTCATCCAAAATACTGGTTTCTGCAAATATGACACTCCACCTACATTCTTAATGCAACACAACAACGACTCAACTCCCGATATACTGCTACACACTCCCAACATAACCAATAATCTGAAAGTTAAACTTACTCCTGATCTATGCTCGGACCATCTCAGTCTACATATAGCACTAGATAAACAGAGGCCAGTAAATAACAATCGATTAATGAGATACAACTTCGCTAAAACTGACATCAACAAAATTAATTCAACCATGATTGAGTATATAAATGGGAGACAAGAACAGGAAATAAACACAGAGTCAATAACTGAATTTAACACAAAACTTTCACAGTCATTCATTGAAAACACGCCTTTAAAAGAAATAAAATACCACACACACGAGCTGCCACCCTTTATAATGCAATTGATAAGGAGAAAAAGAAAAATGTACCGAGAGTACAGAAATACTAATAATCCTGAAGCCAAAAGGGGAATAAACACTCTGAACAAAAACATACAGGCATTAATCCAACAATTCAGAGCACATAAATGGATCAGCACATGCAGCGAAATAAACAGAAAAAAAGGCAAAAATTACTGGCAAGAAATAAATAAATTATCTAAATACAAAAATAAAGGGGTAGCAAACTCAACCATTGAAGATAACAACCGAAAATATGAAAAACCAGAGGAAAAAACTGTAGTATTTGCAAGACACTTCGAAAAAGCCTATTCAGAAACACAGGATATAAATTTTAATAATAACCACTACCAAAGAGTCCAAGAATGGTACGACACATTTATTGATGAACCTATGCCAACAGAAGAACATTCAATTGAAGAAGCAGACTATTTTGCAGTAGTAAATCATGGCAAAAATACAGCACCAGGGCACGATTATGTCACAAAGAATTTTGTAAAAAAACTCGACTTAATAATACACTTATACATAATTAAAATCTACGAATATTGCCTCAAACACCAATACATCCCAAAGGAATGGAAAACTGGAACGATTATAACGATACCGAAACGTGGCACCGATCACTCCAAAGTGGTTAACTACAGGCCAATTACCTTACTGCCAGTACTAGGAAAAAATTTCGAAAAACTAATAAAAAACAAAATACAACAAAATATTGACCATCAAATACCAAACTATCAATTTGGATTTAAAACTAACTGCTCTACATCCCATCCTTTATCGATACTAATAAACAATGTTGAAACCTCAATGGAAACAAATCGGTGGCATTGTTCATGGACATCAATAAAGCCTTCGACAGTGTATGGCACAAGGGTCTGCTCTACAAACTACACAAACTAGGATGTTCTAGAGATCTCCTTCTTCTAGTTAACAGCTTCCTTTCCAACCGGAAATTAAGAGTGAAAATCCAGAACGCTACATCTTATGAATTTACTCCAGAACAAGGTCTTCCACAGGGGTCTCCACTTTCACCACTCCTGTACAATATTTATTGTGCAGATATTTACCACAATGATCCACAATATTTTTCACATCAAGCATATGTACTACAATTCGCAGATGATACCACCTTGATCTCACATGATAAAACCATTAATGCCGCTATGGAAAACCTTCAAAATCTCGTCGATGGCACATCTCTTTGGTTCAACAAATGGAGGCTCAAACCCAACCCATCCAAATCACACCTAATGATATTTCACCACACTCCCTCCAGAAATTCTCCTACAGTATATATGTACAATCAGACAATTCAAACAGAAGCATCCACAAAATATCTTGGCATTACCATCAACAATAAAATCAATTTTAACAGCCACACAGCCAACGCCAAAAAACAAATAATTTCTAGAGCCAAGCATTTTAGAGGACTGACATACAAAAGAGAAGGAATTAATCTTACCACCATGGGTAAAATTTACAAACTTATTTGCAGACCCATTATAGAATATGGACATGTAATTCTCTCTAATATAAAAAATCCAGCCATCAAAAACCTCAGAGTAGCCGAAACGAGTGCCATCCGGACTATCACGAAACTTCGCCATCCCAACAATCCCCTACATAACCCGCCTAACCAGCTCTTGTATGAACAAACCCACATCCAGCCAATCCAGGAACGACTTTCCTCTCTTACACGCAGATTTTGTCAAAAACATCAAAACAAAAATATAATAGATGAGTATTGTATAAGAAGAAATGGCAGAAGCAGACATATCTATCCTACAAATACTCTTTGGGAGAAAATCACAATGCTGGGATAATCACCACAAAATATACGGCACACATATATGCATGTTTTGTTTTTTTTTTATATATTTAAACATTAAATTTTCTTTTTTGTTTTATATAAATACAAATGAACTTATTAATTATATTAACTCATGTATACTTGTTAAATGACATTAAGATGGAAATCGAAACGGGCTGAAGGACCTCGGTCAATTGCCCTTTGAAATGTATTAGCTCATTTCAATAAAGTTATTTTATTATTATTATTATTATTAAAAGCTTCTTGGGCTTCCGGATTCCACTTGAAGCGCCAGTCTTTCGAGAGTAGTCGGGTCAAGGGCTTAGTAATTATTGCTACATTAGGGATATATTCACGTACCCAATTACATAGGCCAAGGAAACTCTGAAGCTGGCGCCTCGTCGTAGGGGCCGGATAATTTTGTATCTGTAATATCTGTTTTTCTAACGGCTGAGTGGTGTTGGCATTTATTTGATGCCCGAGATAGGTTATGCTTGACGTGGCTACCACACATTTTTCCGGTGACACCTTTAAATTATGTAAACGCAGACGTTCAAAGACGGCTCTCAGATGATTTACATGCTGATTTATGTTTTCACTATAGATGATAATATCATCGAGATATACTTTGCAGAAATGATGCAAGTAGCCGGTCAATACGTCTCTTGCCATAAATTTTTGGAACGTACATGGAGCGGTCTTCAATCCGAAAGGCATCACGTTAAATCGGTAAGATGCTCCATCCAATGTTGTAAACGTAGAATAATTTTTTGACGACTCCTCAAGAGGGATTTGCCAGTATCCGCTCTTGAGGTCCAACACCGTAAATATGTTGGCGTTTCCTAGATCCTTTATACTCTCGTATATCTTAGGTAAGACGGATGCTTCGTCTTCCGTTACTTCATTTAAGTGACGATAATCAATGCAGAAGCGAGGCTTCTTGCCGGGCCTTTCTATTATAATGGGAGGCGAACTGTACTGAGCGGTACTCGGTTCTATAACTCCGGCTTTCAGCATCTCTTCAATTTGATCGTACATAACTTTCTTCTTAGTAGGAGACATAGGATAAGGTTTGATATTAAACGGGCGGTCGTCTTTAACTTTTATTTTATGTTTAGTTGTCACAGTGGTTGCTTGGGTAGGCACCGCGGTGAACAATTCAGCGAATTCCTCGGTTTTAAATTATCGTTTCCGATGATCAGTTCTTCGGGAAGCCGGCATTGCTTCTTTGCTTGATGTGCCGCTTGATTCCAGAAGACGGTTATTCGCTCTTCAGTGCCGACGTAGACACATTTACGTTGATAATCGAATACGACATTGTGAGCATATAAAAACGGGGCTCCCAGAATGAGCTCTTTGTTTAAATTTTGAATGACCTGAAACGTGGTCTGAAAGGGTACATCTAGTACATTAACGTTCATGGTCGTAGTCCCGAGGGATTCTACTAAACCATCGCCACAAGCCATAACAAACGTTTGGGGAGCTGTAAGCTGATCAATGTCGTTCAAAAATTTCGGTTGGATAATATTCCTTGTCGAACCTGTATCCAATAAAGCGTTAACCACTCGATTATTAATTATAATCTTAATGCGAGGCAGAGGGAAAGCGTCGCTAGTTTGATTGATAGATTCTAATGGAGTGAATCGGTGGGGAGATAGGTTGACTTCTTGATCCTTAAACAGGTAATTAAGGTCAGGAAGGTCATCGAAGTTATTTAATTTAAACTTCTTGCTTCGGAGCTTCCCCGAGGGTCGCTTCGAGCCTGGTGGGGCCTGGTAGGCGGGGCTGGTACAGTTCGGCCTGGGCCATCGCCTCTGACCCCCGCTTGGTTTCCCGTATTCATATTACGATAGAGATTGTTTGGGCATTCCGCATGAAAATGCCACTGCTCCGTTGGGCAATATCTGCAAGGGCGATACGGGACTCGGGAGCTCCTTACGTCTCCAGTACCCCTTCTCGGTATATCCCCTCTGGGCAGCGAGGAAATATTATTTGCAAAATGCATCCTTGGTGCTGGTGGATTATCTCTTCTTTGAGATCCATTGAATGGTGTCCTAGATGCACCAAAGGAACTGGAGGACGGCTTCGCTAATGCGGAGGGTTCCGTTCTCCAGTTACTGCTCGATTGCTGATTCCCTTGAGCTGAAGCGGTAGAGGTGGACGCTTCTTGGTCCTTGCTTTTTCTGACATTATGCAGAGTCTCGAATTCTTTATTCTCATCCATGATTTTGGCCATTTGTTCGGTCATCGTCACTAGTGTATTTGTATCTAGTATGACGGCACTCTTTAGGAGCATTTTCATATCAGGTCTCAACTGATTGAAGATGGTAGCCGCCTTCATCGCCTCCGGCTTAAACGGATCGATTCTCTTGAAGAGGCATACCTTCCTGGAAATAAATACTGACGTATTTTCCTCGGCATTTTGTTTCTTGCCATATAAATTAGCTACTGCTTCGGTGAGTACTTCACCTGAATCGTAACGGCTTCTGAACCGCTCGAGGAATAGAGGATACGTGGTAATTAGGGTTCGGTATTGTTCGAACCATTTCCTGGCATCGTCTTTGAGCTGTTCTGATATTTTATATAGACGGTCGTTATCCTGCGTAATTCGTACTCGGACGACAAATTCCTCCATATGATTAATGAAGGTTTCAGGGTCTTCGTGTTCGAAGCCATGAAATTCCGCATTTGGATGCTTCGACCGATACTTATGCTCGTGCGTGGCTTCGCTTAGAGCTTTGGCAAGACCTGCTGCCATTTGGGCGAACACTTGTTCTGAGGAGGGCTGTATGACTCCTTCAGTGGTACTCGGGCCTACCCCCGAACTACCCAGTACATCCTCCGCGCACGGCCTCTCTAACCCTCTAGAGACGTTGTCCATCACAGATGTCGGCTCGTCGTAAAACTGGAAAGGCGTTGATTCATCCATATCCTTTCCAGAAAGCCCTGCTAGTCAGCACGTTGGGCGCCATGTAGAAGAACGCACTACCGGGCGTCAAAATGACGCGACACCAATTTATTTCTCAGGGGGCGCCAGTCGCGTATTACCCCGTTCTTCTACCTCCCAGGCGGGTTCGAGATAAGATGCACTTCGGTAGCCGAGTAATGGACCAAGGCTGCACTACCACAGATCGGAAACTACGCTCTCTCTGGACCCGAATTCCCTCGTTAGGGGTTTAGGCACCTCTTAATTTCCTGAATTTTTGCATAAAAAAATCCCAACCGAAGAATTTCTCTGCGGAGGGATTAGTTTTGGTACGCGAAAATCACGTTTTGGTCCATTAATAACGGAATATATTTCTCAAAAAACGCATAAAAAAATCCCTATCAAACCTCCGTAAAGCAACCAGAAGGTCGAACGTTAATGCGAATTAACTCGACACATCCGGTTTTCTATACGAAAGTTCCAGGGATTATAGACCGTCAACAGGCCTCAAGATCAATTAAGAAATATTAGTTCAAAGAATCCGTTTATTTAACAGAATTGGTTATACAAAATTCTCAAAATAAGAATCGTGCCTTCCCCAATCAAGGTAGTGACTTTCAGACCATACAAGCGAGAGCGCTCACGCTAACGATCGATTAGGTAGAAAAGATTCATACATACCTTCTCAGAATCAAAATGTGAGCTTTTAGAATCATTTCAGACTCTGGGTAAATGAATAATTAAGGCTGACTGAAATTAACTTAAAAAAGTTTTACTAAATGAATTTAGTTTTGCTAGAGACTACTTAGCTTTAAAGTTCTTGTATCGTGGAGATTCACGTACTCAAACACATTCAGAGGACTTATTACTGCATAAGTTGAGTGGCGTTCGATCAGTCCACGACTTACTAACCCTCATCACAGTCGTTCAATATTATCGATTTGGCAGCGTCTCACCTTCGAGCGACTTTTAGGCAAAATTGAATTTTTGGATTTTTATGCACAAGGCGTTTTCCTCTATAACTTTGTCATTTGAAAAGCCCTGTTATTGGCTTTTCTACCATCGCTTTGTCTGGACCACTCAACGCGCTCGACCAAATTGCGAGCCGCTGGGTCAATCCAAACTCTTTCTATGCGAGAAACCGGCCTTGTACATGTGCATTGATTTTTATCAATTTTTGCTTATCGGCACTACGCCGGCTTTGACAAAATCTTCTATTTTGCCCTTTGGATGCAGTGCATCGTTAAAATTTTATGCTCATACTTTAGAATTGGGCTTTCAATGACCGTACCTCAAAGGTCAATGTCTTTGGTTGAGGAATAAAAATAAAAATAATTTAAACTATAAAATAAACTATAAAATAAAATAATTAAACTTTTGAAAAATCCATTTTAAGACCAATTTTAGCGTACTTTTGAAAAATCGATTTTCGAGCCAAATTTCAAGGTACTTTTGAAAAACTAATCTGTGGGTGAAATTTTGGCGTACTTTTGAAAAATCGATTTTCAAGCCAAATTTCAAGGTACTTTTGAAAAGGTAATCTGCGGGTGAAATTTTGGCGTACTTTTGAAAAATCGATTTTCAAGCCAAATTTCAAGGTACTTTTGAAAAGTTAATCTGCGGGTGAAATTTTGGCGTACTTTTGAAAAATCGATTTTCAAGCCAAATTTCAAGGTACTTTTGAAAAGTTAATCTGCGGGTGAAATTTTAGCGTACTTTCGAAAAATCGATTTTCAAGCTAAATTTCAACGCAGTTTTGAAAAATTAGTCTGCAAGTGAAATTTTGGCGTACTTTCGATAAATTGATTCATGGGCCAAATTTTGACGCCCTTCCAAAAATATTATTTTTCAAAGTCCAATTTATGGTACCTTTGAAAAAGTATATTATTCATAAATCTTTGTCATTATATACTTCTACTCTCATATTCTGAACCAAAAACATTTTTCCTAAGTGAAAATTCGGTGTTTCTTCGAATTTTCACCTGGTCATTTCCAACGCCTTATAGAACCCAAAACGGCCCTTGTGGACTGATCTGCGCCTCTGCAGACTCCCAAAAATGTCTTTAAATGAAATTTTTGCCTAAGTCGAATTTTGATTATGTCTTCAACTTAGGACGATTTTTGAGAGTTCTACAACAAGACCATGCTAGATGATAGATCCTATTATCTAGGTTGTAGTGTGAGGTGGGATCTTCTTAGATGATAGGTGCTAGGACCTAATGGGAGGGGAGAGGGGGGAGATGGGAGATCCAATCCCCAAGCTTAGATAAGGGATTATATCTAAAAGGGCGTGGCTAAGAGTATACAGGGTGTATCTAAAATAAGATGGCTGCCGTTTATTGTTTATATTTATTGGCTAATAGTATTACATGTTTACGTTAGAGGGCGTTAAGAAAATGGCTACTGACGTCCATCATTGAGATTAAATAGACAAGTCTTATATTTATGAGATAAATATTCGTTCGCTTCTCTACGTTTAGATTTCAATGTACTAAGAACATAATGCAGAGGCATTATCGGATTCCAGGAAAATGTTACCCGTATAACCACTCGATAAAGATATTTTTATTCGATAAAGATAGATAAAGATGCTATATACATTTGTCGTTATCGGTTGTGTATTTATAGCACCTATGCCGAGTCTATATTCTAAACTTTACCGATAAAACATTTATTGCTACTGTGCAGCAGATATACCTAGTTACATCTAAATTTAAACTATACCGCATATCTATCTCAACTGTACGTGATATCTTTATTCTAACTGTACCTTAACAACCGACACTTAAACCTAACCTCATTTCTCATGCTCTTCACTTCTATTATGTATTTTAAAACGCCGGGCGATTTATAAACAAAAAACGATGGCCACAAAACTTAAAGAATCCGTTATGCCCAACAGATGATCCTGGCGGAGTTACATCATGTTCACAGTTGATGGCAGTAACAACCTTCTTTGAATCTGTAATATGGGTTCTCTTGTTTTCTGTTAAATTATAAAAGAAATTGCACAACATATATAGGGCATAATATTCATTATCTACCTACAATATTTTTACATACCTTTGAGCCCTAAGCCCCATATTAGTTGTGCAGAGACTAGCTGTTTTGCTCTTATTTCTATTAGTACCTATATGTAATACATGACTAATTTATTACACCTTTATGACGACGAAATTATCGAAGGTTTTGTTTCGGCATTATGTCGCATATATGAAATTTACATGAACAATTTACATCTCATAAATTCAGTACCTACCTACAGAAGTTCGCTATTGTACTAGATTCTGAATCATATATAAATATAACCGCGTATTTGTAACTATTTTGTATAAATAAATAGGTACTGTTTTTAACATTTTGTATGGAGGAAATAGCACAGTGGAAACGTACCCGACTGCCACTCTAAAGGTCCACGGTTCGAACCCTGCTGCCGGACAAGAGGCAAGTTGTGTTTATTAAATATTGTGAATAGTGTGTTATATGTGTATTTATATAATCCCATCCGTCAGCGCGTAGGTACGCGTAAAATAGAAAAAAAAATGAGATATTGAATAATACAGTAATTTTGGCCTATATTAATCTATACAGTTACATTACAGATTTGATATAGATTTTGTACTTATGCTGTATCTGTAGGATAAAGAAATTCTATACTGGGATCTGTACAGTAGAGATATTATTTCTCTATCAACTCTCTGACGATACGATGCGGATTGCCTGTATCGAATCAAGATATGCATATAGTTGCTGTAAAGGGTCTTTACTGTTTGGTTATACGGGTAATGTAAATAGATGTCAACCGTCTACGGCTATGTGTATATTTAAAACGTGCTTAATTGCCTTTAGATAACTACAGCGGCTAGATCAAAGAAAATATCAAGACCCAATATAAACGCTTTTCAGACAAGTCTAGACTTGTTAGTCTGAGTTTTATATAAGATAAATATTCGTTCGGTTCTCTACGTTTAGATTTCACTGTAATAAGAATATAATGCAGAGCCGTTATCGGATTCCAGGAAATTGTTAATGTAAACAAATGAAATCATTTCTGATAGCCTACTAATATACGGTAAAGATGAACGCGAATAATTTTGTGTCTTACAATACATGGTTTCTTATGGGAATATGTAGCCACCCCGCAGCGATATAGCAATTTAACATTGTTTTATATGTAAAAGACGAACAGATTATGAAAATTTGGGGGCCTTTTAGAAATCGTCTATTGCAAAGTCACATGACCCTCGGTCGCCGAGTATAAAAGCAGCGTCATCTCCCCACCTCGATCATTAGCTGTTTATCTCTCGCGGCGAACGGTTGTCTAATTGAAACAGTATGTCGTCTACCGAGACCGTATCTAAAATCAGTACTGATATAATTAATTTAACTAAAAAATCATTGCTGCTCTTAAAGACCGATGATGAAATCGACCAACATATTTCGATAATTAATAGCAATATTAAACTAGTAGCCAAGGCAATTAAAATCAAAATTCATATCGATAATAAAGGTGAAAATATATTTAAATTGGAAAATAATTTAGCGCTTTTAAAATACTACCGAGAGCAATTGAAAAAATTAAAATTAAAAAACAAAATATTAGGCGGTTCCTTAAAGCCGACACCAATAAACTATTTAGTATATCAAGAGGTAGAATCTTGTTTTAAAAATCGTGTTAAGTCCGGTATAATAACTAACGTACAAATTAAAGAACCGTTATTATTTTTTAAAAAAGCGTTTAGGAGCTTCTCTATTCAAATTAAAAAATGTTTGAAAGATGGACTAATTAAAGTAAATGTTATTTTTGAATGTAACTTCGTACAGCCTACCAATGGCATAGTGGAATTAAAAACTTTTGCTACAAGGAACGCTGTGATAGACTTAAATACGGATTTAAAGGAATGGTATAAAGAAAATGTATCCGAACGGTTATTAAAACATCTAGAAGACTTTCAAGGAAAAGATTCAGGCTGGGCCTTATCGGAAATTATCGGGCTAAGAGTAAATGTTAATAAATATTGTCCTATAACAGTGGGATTATCAACATACGCTGAAATGCCAAGCTTTATAAAAAATAAAATGTGTGTTATTAATGTTAAACATAATGACGAATATTGCTTCTTATGGTCAATAGTTTCGGCATTATACCCAGCTAAAAAGGATGGGCAGAAAGTGACTTCATATCCTCATTTTGGGGACGTTTTGAAATATGACGGCATCGAGTTTCCGATGGAATTAAGAAATATTAATAAATTCGAACGCTTAAATGATATTTCGATAAACGTATACACCGTAATTAAAAGGGAAGTTTTACCGGTATGTTTAAGTAAATACAGTTTTGAACGGGTCGTAAATTGATTAATGATGAATATGTCCCGATTATTATCTAAACAACTATCTTCACACGGACATCAAAATTTTATTTGCAATCGATGTCTTAATCATTTTACTACTCAAGAACTTCTAGACCGACATTCAAATGATTGCAATTCGAAAACTAATACTTGCAAAATTGAATTACCGGACAAGGATGAAAAGTTTTTAAAGTTTAAAAATTACCGTTATAAAGAAAGAGTACCGTTCGCTATTTATGCTGATTTCGAATGTATCTTAGAGGACTGTGATGCTAACACGAATCAAAATACGCAAAATTACTAGAAACATACAGCTTTTAGCGTCGCATATTACTTAAAATGTTCCTACGTGACAGTCTATCGCAATTTAAAATGTACCGAGGCACTGACTGTCAGTACTGGTTTGTTAAAGAACTCGAAAAAATTTCAGACTGAGTTAATGTAATCATGTCCTACATAAAACCTATGGAACCGTTAAACGAGACATAAAAATTTGAATTCAAGCTCGCGCAGGTCTGTCATATCTGTGAGGAGCCCTTCAAAGAGATGGACGTCAAAGTAGCCGATCACAATCATTTAACTGGGTACTATAGGGGACCGGCGCATATGGGATGTAACATTAATTATCAAGATAGTCACGTGATTCCAGTTATATTTCATTGTTTATCAGGTTACGACGGCCACCTGATAATCAAACAGCTAGCAACGGCATTTGACGGGGAATTTCATTATTATCGATTAATAAGGAAAAATACATTTCTTTCACTAAAACGGGTTAGAGATACGAAAATTAAACTAAGATTTATTGATTCGTTTAGGTTTATGGCAGACAAAATCGAAAAACTAGCTTCCTATCTCGACGATGACCAGAAACGAATCACTAAATCATACTGTAATAATGACGAACAATTTCAATTATTAACGCGGAAAGGTGTTTTTCCTTATGGTTATTTAAATTCTTGGGAAAAATTAGACGAGACATCTCTACCGGCTAAAGAAGAATTTTACAGTAAACTGATTGACGAAAACATAACAGAGGACGATTATAACCACTCTATAAATATCTGGAATAAATTCGATATTAAGACATTAGGGGAATATTCCGATATATATTTAAAAACAGATGTATTACTGCTAGCTGATATATTTGAAAATTTCCACGAGACATGCATACAGACGTACGGACCTGACGCTTTAAATTATTATACTGCTCCAGGACTGGCATTTGACGCAATGTTAAAAATTACTAAAGAAAATTTAGAGCTTCTCACAGACATTGATATGATACTGATGATTGAAAAAGGCGTGAGAGGCGGTGTAGCGCAGGTATCGAATAGATATTGGAAAGCTAACAACAAGCACATGGGGGCCGCGTTTAATCCCGACGAAAGAGAGACTCGCATCATGTACTTTGACATCAATAACATGTATGGAGCCGGGATGTCTGTTCCGTTACCTACGGGTGCTTTCGAGTGGGTACCCTTCGAACAGTTTTATGCCTTCAATATTCCAAATTTATCGGACGAGTCAGACATCGGTTATATTTTGGAAGTAGATATCGAGTATCCCCTTGAATTACACGAGCTACATAAGGATCTTCCAATGTATCCAGAACATATGGTGCCGCCCGGTTCCAAACATTCAAAATTAATGACCACTCTGTTAGATAAAACGCGATATGTAGTTCATTATAGGACTTTAAAAAAATGTTTAGAACGTGGATTAAAACTCAAGACGGTACATAGAATTTTAAAATTTAATCAGTCACGATGGCTAACGAAATACATTGATTTAAATACGGATTTACGAAAACAGGCAAATAACGAGTTTCAGAAAAATTTCTATAAGCTAATGAACAATGCGGTGTTTGGAAAGACAATGGAGAATGTCCGCAAGCACAAAGATGTTAAATTGGTAACTAAATGGGAGGGGAGATGGGGCGCCAAGTCTCTGCTCGCGAAACCGAACTTTCACAGTTCGACTGTCTTCGGCGAGGATATGATTATTATTGAAATGAATCGACTAAAAATTAAATTCGATAAGCCAATATATGTGGGGTTCGCCATTTTAGATCTTTCAAAAATTATTCTTTACGATTTTCATTGCGATTATATTAAAAAAGAATTTGGTGAGCAGGCCAAACACAGACACAGACAGTTTAATTTACGAATTTAGCGACGTTGATATATACAAGTACATTAAAAAAGACATCCATCTGTTCGACACATCGGATTATCCTGTAGACAATGTCTACGGAATACCTCATGCTAATAAGAAGGTACTAGGCGTAATGAAAGACGAATGTCAAGGGCGTGTAATGACAGAATTCGTAGGACTCCGTGCAAAAATGTATAGTTATAAAGTGGAGGGTGTGGCGGTAAATAAAAAGATCAAGGGTCTCTCGCATTCGGTAATCAGAAAAATTACATTTGAAGACTTTACGAATTGTCTATTTAATAAAGAAATTTTGACCAAAGAGTAGCGATTAATTCGATCAAAGAAACATGAAATATATACTATCAAACAGAATAAGGTGGCACTCAGTGATGATAAAAGAATTATAAATTATATAAATACCGATACGAAACCTTGGGGATATAATTTCCAACAAGTCTCAGCTCGTCAGATGACGTCATCGACGCAGTGAAGCGCTTGGCACTGGCAGTAGCCGTTCAGATTCATTTACTTTATAGACTTTGATCGCGATGGACGGGTTAGAGAAAGAATTGCAGTACAAGTTTGTACTTATCACTCGCGACATATATGAGAGGTACATTCAAAATGCATTGAATCAGGGTAATTATCAATTAGTTCATAAAATTTTAGAAAAGATTGTTATACCGGACAAAGATTTATACTGGATGGCTTTAAGAGATAGTTCTAATTTCGATTTAATGAAAAACTATTTACGAAAAAACTTCAAAACGATATTTTTATTCAACAGTTGGAATATATTTTCCAAAGAGAATGTATTACTCACCTTACTGTATATCGATTACGAGAAGTAATTAACAGACATTATCCCGCTGCGAATAATAGTTATTTTAGAATTTTTTTAGAAGAATTATTAACGCGTAATGATGATTATATGTCAATTGATTTTTATTCGAAATCGTACCCAGTTAAAAATATTTCTGATAATTATAAAAGTATTGATTGGTCGATTAATAAAGCATTTTGCGAGGCAGCTTACTTTACACAATACGAATTTCTTGAAATTTTGTTTCGAGTAATTGGTAGGAATAATATACATTTGATCAGCCGATTGGTTGGAGCTCTGGTCCAGACAGCGGGCACTGGCCATCAATTACTTTAGAAGATTATGTTAAGACGCTTGACATAGTTCGTCTACATTTTTTGTAATTAGTATCAAAGTATTGTAATATAAATATTTTACATTTTATAAATTAAATTATTTATAAAATGTGTGTTTTTATTTCCTAATACCTATCCTGACATGATGATCATGAGAGAGGCAGGTGAGACAGCTTGAACAGCTCGAACAGGTGTAACAGGTATGCATGCCTGTTACACCTGTTGCACCTGTTGGAGCTGTTCAAGCCGCCCATATACATACACGTGTATTATATATGATCAGCTCCAACAGCTCGAACAGGTGTAACAGGTACGCGTATCTGTTACACCTGTTGCACCTGTTCGAGCTGTACGAGCCGCCCATATACATATACGTGTATTATATATGATCAGCTCCAACAGCTCGAACAGGTGTAACAGGTACGCGTACCTGTTACACCTGTTGCACCTGTTGCACCTGTTGGAGCTGATCAGACACTTAATAGATTTTTTTGTTTAAGTATGAGATGCTATCAACTCATTGAAATAAAAAAAGATTATTAATTACATTTTTTATTAACATAAAAAAATTATAATTAAATTGTATATAGAAGTAAAATAATAAAATCGCTGGTCTGGCTATCTGGCAGGAGGGTAGATCGTATGTATAATTAAAAAAGAAATTCATTGGTCTCGCTGGGTGACAGATCTGCTTCTCCAAATCTCTGATGAAATTCTGAGTTCAATGGAGTCTGTAACAATTTAAAAAAATATCTATAAGTATTGAGTTATACGAAACGGAAAATATTTAAATATCTTTTATGATGTCAGCTAAGAGTATGAGCCAGGGCATCTCCTGTGGCGGTGGCAGTTGCGTTATGGGGATCTGGGGCTGAGGCAGCCTCAGGTACCTCCAGCCCTCCGGTGGGACTTCACATATTGAACATTGGCAAATATTGCCTGCTAGCAGCTCTCTAAGACCCGTTTGATGATGCATCTTTGCAGCGTCTAACCGATCACAACGTTCTGTCTCAAGGAAAGAGCTCTCCCATTTCTCTCTCTCTGCCCCACCCCACTCGTCATTCATAC
Source organism: Rutpela maculata (assembly GCA_936432065.2). Lineage (NCBI taxonomy): Eukaryota > Metazoa > Arthropoda > Insecta > Coleoptera > Cerambycidae > Rutpela > Rutpela maculata. The sequence goes on along the minus strand of OW386287.2, from coordinate 111,351,446 downwards.
ACACACACATGCATACAGAAATAAAAGCCAGTATGGTTAGCATATATTTGTTTATTCAAAAACCTTATCTTTATTTACAATATACCACCGATATATCGAGTAGACATTCTGCCTAGAGCAGCATAAATGATTATTAATATGTTTATGACAATGATATTCTAAATAATTTAACATTAAACTATTCATATTATTACAATTATATAAGTCTATAAATATTATTATTAGGCAGATAATGCTGAAGCCATCGCTTCTTTTCCAGTCCCTTGACAAAAACTTTTGCCTCTCTCTTAAGTACGTGGCTCTCGATGAAGTCCTGCAGGTCACCGTACCGTACCGGAGATTACCATAAGATGTGGCCCATTGGAGACCATGCACATGATCAGTTATCCAATTAATTTGCTTCTGAATATTGTGTGTAAGAAGCCCGTAACTAACGGACGGTTTAGTTATCCAGCGTACACACGAGACATCGGTAATATTTAAAATTGAAATTTCTTTACATGTAAAAGCTAACTCTTTTTATGCCTGAACGTCTATTATAGAATAGAATAGAATAGAATCACTTTATTGATCAATTTTACACACCTTAGTGTTCGATAAGTCAGTTACAAAATATACATATAAAAAAAAACAACATAAATATAGTTATTAATCTAGTCCTAATATCGTCCAATATAAAACAACATAGACACCATATATTATGACATCAGTAATTTTATAAATAATTAAAATCGGAAATATCATAGTAGGCACTGGCTAACAGGTGATTTTTTAATTTAGTTTTGAAATGTTTTAGAGGCAGTTCTTTCAGAGAATCTGGGAGAGAGTTGAACAGTGTTATTCCCAAATTATTTCTTTTAGTTAATTCCAGTCTTTGATTGGGTATTCGTATATCGTTCCTTGTACGAGTATTATAATCATGTGTATTACCATTTTTTGTGAAGTTAATAATATGCTCCTTTATGTGTATCAAGTTACAGTAAATTATTGCCGACGGTAACGTTAGAATGTTAAGTTTTCTGAACCAAGGCTTACAACTAACCATTTGGTTTACATCTACTATTGCTCTGATTGCCCTCTTTTGAACAATAAAAACTTTCTGAATGTGGGTAGATGACCCCCAATTTATTAGGCCATAAGTCATTGCACTATGAAATAGGGCATGGTATGTCATGATTGCAGCATCTGTATTAACTCTAATTCTTATTTGTCTAATCGCATAAACTTTTTTTGACAAATTGGTACACAGATTGTCAATATGTGCCTGCCATGTTAATTTAGAGTCTAGAATTATACCTAGTGATTTCACTACTTCAGAGGTGGTTTTTTGGGTAGAGAACATTAGTGTGTTCGTTTTTTTCATATTTAGACAAAGTTTGTTTGCATTAAACCAATCTAGTGATTGATCTATAATGTTTGTTTTTGTTTTATCAATATTTTTGTCCCCTATATCGTCTAGTCGCTCCGCAAACGTAGTGTCGTCGGCAAACAGAACTGAAAATACCGGCATAACATGTGGTAGGTCATTGACATAAATCAAAAACAATAGTGGTCCTAGGACGCTACCCTGCGGAACACCCCTCGATATAGGCAACAAACTACTGATAACACCATTGTGGAACACACACTGTTGTCTATCCGTTAGATAAGATGACATTAAATTTAGAGCCAGACCTCTGAAACCATAATACTCTAGTTTATCTAATAAGATATCATTAGAAACACAGTCAAATGCCTTGCTTAGGTCCAGAAAAATCGCTAAAGTTGATTTCTTATCTTCCAACCCCTCAGTTATAAAATTAACAAGATTAAGCACAGCATTTCATGTGTTTCTACCTTTTCTAAACCCGAACTGTTTATTTGTGAAAAGGTTATTTGACTCGAAATAATTTATAATTCTTAGAGCAATTATTTTTTCAACAATTTTTGCTAAAATGGGTAATAATGCAATAGGTCGATAATTTGATTCATCATTAATATCTCCTGATTTAAAAAGTGGAATGACTTTGGCTATTTTTAATTTATTGGGAAATATTCCTGTCTGTAATATAAGATTTACAAGATAAGTAATGGGTGCAGAGAGCGATAAAATATGTTCTTTGTATATATTTACTGATTGATTATACACGTCCGTGGACTTAGATTGTTTTAAGGATTTTATGACATTCTCTACCTCTGTCTGTAAAGCGGGGTACAAGAAGATTGATAAGTCATTCTTTTGAGACATATTTTTCAGGTAATCCATGTGAGAACAATTTGACTGTGGTATCTGTTTGATTATATCATTTACTATATTAGTAAAGAAGTTATTGTATTTTTCAGAAGAGATTGAGCTAGCTTCTTTTTTGCCTGTGTTAGACACATTTTTATTTACAATGTTCCAGATAGTTTCTTGTTTGTTATCAGATTCCATTATTTCTATATTTGCTTGATTTTTCTTTAGTTCAATGATTTGTTGCTCATATTTACATTTACATTTTTTAAATTCTTCTTTTATTGATTCATGGTTGGGTAGGTTAAGTTTTAACATTTCATTGAGACAGTCAATTTCCTGTTTTGTTGTCACTAAATCTGGATGGGTAAGAATTTTTTGCTTATCTTTAGAATTTGTGTTAACTGTTATCAAAGGGAAAGATATGTCATGGTAATACGCGAAAATATTGTAGAAAACGTCCACTGCTTTAATAGGGTCCTGTTCTGAATACAGATCTATCCAGTTTTCCGACAGTAAGTAGTTACAAAATTTTTGCTTATTGACAACACTCTTATTTGGCATAGTTTTGTATACTGGACTTTTGCTTTTACTGTTTGACGTATTTTGAAATTTTACAATTTGTGCCCTATGGTCTGATAGCAGAAAGTCTGTTACAACAGCTTCTGTGACTTGAAAGTTAGTAAAAATATTGTCAATGCAAGTTTTTGAGTTTTCTTGCACTCTAGTAAATTCTGTTATGCGCTTTTGTAAACCATATGAGAGAAATAAATCTACAATTTCTTTGCTATCATTTGAATGTGAAGCAAAGTTTAGATTAAAGTCTCCACCAACAAGGATTTTATGTGTTTTAAATTTGTTGCTTAGAATTTGTAGAACTTTAGCCAGATTTTCTTTAAAAATGAGTTTATCTCCACATGGGGAACGATACACGGATACTACAATACAATTTAATGTGGTCAATTTTACACAACAGCTTTCAAAATGTTTTTCTACATTAAATTCGTTTGTGAAGTTAATTTCGGTAAAAGTCACATTTTTTCTGATAAATATACATACCCCTCCATGAATGCTTTCTGATCTGGAAAAACTAGCTGCTAAATTATAATTTCTAATTTGATATAAATATTTCTCATCATCCCGTAACCAATGCTCACTTAACAAAACAACACTAAAATTAAAGTCTAATAAAATTGATTCTAAAAAGTTCCATTTATTTTTTAAACATTGTATATTTAAATGCATCACTTCAATTCGATTATCTGGGCTTTTTGTTCTAAAAAAGAATTTTTATTTTGTAATGTATCTGTTACTAGTATGGAGTCGTCAATTTTATTAACAGTATTTGTGTAATTACTGGTTTTTCCTTCTTTCATCGCAGTAGGTGTATGTATAGGGACTGAGTTCTCCACTGGTTTTGATTTATCAGGTAGTGCCATTTTTTAAATTTTGTATGTATTAATATGTGTTAAATTGGATATGTTAATGTATTTGTTCCATTTCATTAATAAAGAGTGATAAATATAGTTAATAATGAATGTTTTTGCACTATATCCTAGTTCTGTTTGATAGTATACAACATTGTGATGTTTTAGGATTTCATTAGTGTCTATATATCTAACATGTTTATATTTTTTCACTTCTCTGTATATTTCATAATTCATTTCAAATATACGTTCATTTAAATTATCCCTTTTTTGCAGAAAGTTGCACCCACTAAAATAACATTTGTATTGCGAAGACTATTCAGTGTGCTTCGTAGTATTTTTAAATCTACAATTTGCCCATGAAGCAAGTTCATCATACTGGAAAAGATTATTACATAATCAAATTTATCATAATTTTTACATAGATTATGAGCATTTGCTACAACATCCTCCAAGTAGGCATTTGGTTTAAAATATGAACTAACACTGTAGTCCTTGTTTTTGTTTGCACTTAAAATTTTATTTATAATATGGCTACAGTGCCTTCCATTATTATCAGCCAGAATCAAAATATTCGCCTTTTTAGACACTTGTTCCTCTGCAACATAGTTTAAAGTGTGTTCTTTAGTTTGATTATGGTCTTTGGTATTTTCGCTGGTTCTCGTGTTATATGCTTCATATTGCTGCATTGGTTTTTCCAAGTCTACTATTTCTCTATTAACATAGTTTAAGTTCTGTAGACTATTTATAGCAGGATTGTCTGTTGAATTTATCGACAAGGATAGATCGATTTGTGTTGCCTTATTTTTCGGATTTATATTTGGCTCCTTTTTTTCTCCACCACTGTGTAGTTTCATATTAGCATCTGTTTCTTCATTGGCATGATTTATTTGGTCCTCAATTTGATTAATTTGTGTACCTTCAGTTTTTGTTTCTTTGTGTTTATCTGCCAGCTTTTTTCTTATAGTTGTTATTTCTTTTTTTAGTTCATCTATGAGTTTTTGTTGTTCCTCACATTTGTAATTTAAATTATTTTCCCTTTCTATAGCTTTCTGGATTACTAGTTCATTTTCTTTTTTTAATTTTTGTATATAGTTGTTACTTAAGTCAACGTTCTCATGGGGTTCACTGGTTGTTTTTTCTGATATAGATGTGTCATCTTGATCAATCAATGTACTGTTTTCTTCACAACATATTACTTTGTTTTCTGTTAAAAAGGTTATTTTGTTTTTGATACGGAGTATGCAGCTTTTGTGAAATACACTGAAACACCTTGTGCAAATATAATTTAAAAAAGGTTTGTTTTTACAGCATTTATAACTAATTTTGTTGGAGCACTTTAAAACTACCTCTTCACTATCAGACATCTTGATACATATTAGTATGGACGAACTATACTGGTTAAAAGATTGTAATAAATCAATCTATCATGAATTATAAGACAATAGGCAGTGGTGTCTTTCGGAATATTTCGGAAACTAAGACCCATTCTTCTTCAAGTGCAGTCTTACCGTGATGACCTCGCCACGGAAATTAACAAGATCACCGTCTTGATCGGCTATCTTAATTGATATGCTATCTATATGCCTCTTATTAATCGGCAGGTAAATTGCATTAGCGGGACACTATTATTTTATAGCCGGGGGGCACACTAGGAAAAAATTCATGAATAATGTGTACAGATCTATCATTCATGTAACTGCCCGTGATGAGATTACACTCCACGCATATGGCGTTTACTTTTTGAATTTTTGCCGGGAAATCGGATATATGTTTCTAGAGCGGTTTTAGACGTCTGGATGTAAATCCTAACAAATTGCCAATACCGCCGGCCTTTTCAAAATTTATCATCTTATTGGATTTTATTTCCACTTTTAACGTATTTTTATTGGATACTATAGAAATGTGCCCATCGTTACCATGATTCAGAATAAAATGCTTTCTTATGTAATTATTTTTATCTTCTATTTCATACGAGCCCTCAGGAATTTTTATAAACTTATCGTCTGTATCATAATATATATGATTATTTGTAGCGTCTATGTTCGGCATGGAGTTATATGCCTCGAAATTTATTAAAGCAAGCGAATATTCAACGCCGTCTTCAAGGTCTATGGGTGGGGAAAAGTGCGCAGTTAAGTTAGATGATTTTCCGGATAATGTAAACGTACAAGACATGTTGCGGCTTCAAGGTTAGTTCTGAGAATGAACGTGACTTAAAAGCATGACTCATTATATAGAAATTATAAACACAGATGTCCACATTTTATCGTGTCATAAGACTGATACTGCTTGTGATTGTATTCAATCGAACAATTTAAATATTTTATTAATTCGAGAGGAGGCTGTAAATTACCAAAACTATCATAATAAACAGCTTTCGAGCCGTTCTTCCAGTATGCAGTCCAATGAGTACCATTACTGCTATCACTATCCAAGTTCACAATGCCCGTCTCAATTTTATGTATGCGTTTAGGTAGTCGGTCTCGCATAAATATTCCTCGAAAATTAGGTATATTTAACATCTTAACATATTTTTTCAGATCCGCGTCGGTGAGCGCACGATTTGGTAATTTTACTAGTCACTTGCCGTTGGTATTTTTATTCATATATAGGCCAAGTCCTGTTCGATAGGGACGAAGATAGAGTCCCTTACCGAGAGCGATGCTCTCCATAGCCTGATTGTGACATTTAGATTCTTTAAGCTGGGAGGCTGCCGCCTGAGAATCTCTTACAGCTTTCGCTATACCTGCAGATCCACCGGCTAGCGCTCCAAGAGCACTAAGTCCAGTAAATATTGTTATTAGCGGTAGAACGCCACCCGTCTTCGGTATAGGAATAACGCGAGCAGCCATCGGTGATATTTTTTTATCTTTTTTAATACGCTGTACTGCACGAGCGGCCTTTTTGATAGCATCTCCGACAGAGGAGATATTGGATATTTTTTTAAAAGTCATTGTACCGCCAGATTTTCTTTTTTTACATCCCAAACCTAATTTAACTTTAGCACCCATAATGCCTGCTACACCGGCTGCTGCCGCTCTTTCTCCAATGGACGAATCCCTAGCAAATACACGCTTCAGAGCACGTTTTGCCAATTCTTTATCGGCAATATGCCGTCCTTTCACATCATTGACTTTAGAATATTGTATGTGATGATCACGACACGCTTCATCTAAGCCATTAATTCCGCGATCTCCTCACGCCAGTCTTTTTTTTAATTTAGTACCTGGGCCGCAGAAACGATAGCCAGGTATATGGGCTTCGAATGGTAATTTATTTATGAGTGTTTAGAGCCATGTTACCTCTGTCGCACGTAAAAGTAGACTGAGGTGTTACAGGTGATCGAAAGGTATTTATACTTAAACTCCAGGTGGAAATACGTCAGTGTCAATCATGCGTTTCATCAAGACAGGTAACAGTCTGAAAATCGATAATCTCGATTTCGATAGTCATGTGAAAAAAGATAGTAGACATGATTCTCTGTTACCCGACAGCATCAGGTGTATCATATGCGGACCTTCAAATTGTGGGAAAACAAACATTGTGATAAGCCTGCTGACTCATCCACACGGCTTGCGTTTCAAGAATGTTTACGTCTACTCGAAATCTCTCTACCAGCCTAAATATGAATATTTTAGAAAAGTACTCGGCTCGATCGTGGGATATCATGAATTCAAGCGATGTAATAATGGCGCCTGCGCAAGCCAAAATTAATTCCATTTTTATATTTGATGACATAGCTTGCGACAATCAAAGTGTGATGCGTGACTACTTTAGCATGGGACGACATAAACAGATAGACAGCTTCTATCTCTGTCACACCTATACCCACATTCCAAAACATCTGATAAGAGACAATGCAAATTTACTGATATTATTCAAGCAGGATGACATGAATCTTAGACATGTATATTCCGATCACGTTAATACCGATATGAGTTTTGAGGATTTCAAACATATGTGTTCGTTATGTTGGAAAGATAAATACGGATTCCTAGTGATAGATAAAGATAGCGATATCAAACATGGCCGATACCGAAAGGGGTTTGATGAGTATATATACCTGTGATTTTACTATCTCAATCAGTTGATAATTACGCATGTTATCTGACGCACCTGTCGACATGGACATTACTAATAAAATTATCGAAGCTCAGAAAGCCGTAAAGTGCAAATTAGAGGCACTCAAAATGCACGATCTGCAAATCGAAAAGTCTTTTGCCCCAATCACCGCACCTTTACATTCAATAGCTAAACATATCAAGCTTGAGACGGACGAGAATTTAAACATTAAGAAAAAATCTGAACCCTTGGAGGATGAAAAAAATATTAATATTACACAGCCGACTGTCGACTCTGAAGAAGGCGTCCAGTCAGATAAGGAGTATCTTGAGAAATTTGGCGATCTGCCTAAAACGTTTATATTTGAGATTATAACGCCCTGTCTCTCTTGGGGTTATTTAAAATGAATTCTAAATAAGTAAAAATACGAAATTAACAATAAACTAATTTATTAACAAAGTGGTAGAGCAAATGAGAATAACACTACAGGGTATGGGCGAATAAATTTGTGCTAACGAATAAAGAAGTACAAACAAATAATCAAACAAATTCACAAATATACGGAGAGACAGACATAATGGTATAAAATACAAAAGATAAATAGATAAAGCGTAATAAAGGGAGATTGGCCAATTCCGCAAGAAAAAAACTATTAATAATAAATAAATGATTGTTCATTCACTTATCAGAATTATTTTCCGAGCAAATTATCCAAGAATGAGCAATTAAATATTTATTTAAGTTTAAATGCAAAAACAAGCTAGAAGACTTAACTAAAAGGTACAAATGGGAGTATTTATACACCCACAAAAATTTACATAATTCCTCGAACGAAATACATAAAGATAAATTTTAATATTAAACATATAGCACTCCAAAAGTAAATTTGAGTGTTTAGTCGAGATAAAAAATTAGCAAGTACAAATTAAGCTTGCTTGAAGTGTTCATGAAAACGTAAATGTAACGAACACGCACTACACTGATCAACTTGATAAACTACTGGCTCAAATCTTCCCAAATTGATGACTCGTGCATAAACAGGAAAATATAAAGTTCAGATAGGTACTTACATAAGTTCATTTTGGACATTACCAATAAAACTGCAATCCTATTTAAAGTTGAAAACGTAGATTGAACGCACTATTATTTAGCCACTTTTAGGTGGATATTACACATATCAAAACTTATTTCGAATATACAGCTCGCAAAAGCACACATAATCTGGCTGTCAAATTCCTTAACCAGCTTAAACGAAGGAAAGAGACTAAATAAATAATTAATTTATAATTTTTATGGTTTAACTAAACCATTTAAATTCTGGAACTTTTAATATCTTCACTCAAATTTGGTTAAAAGATTGACTGTGGGCTCGCTTAAAGCGGCCGTGGAAAAGTGTCATGGCTACCGCTCGGCTCGGTATTTATTAGTGGAAGACCAGACCCTCTGAATTCGACACCCTCTATACAACTCGCGAACACCCACCTAAAAAATAGGTAATCTGATGTAAACGCTAAACTTGATTTTTGAATTCGCCCATTGATTTGAGATTGCCAAAATGACCAAATTGGCAATTTTCTAAAAAAAATAAAAGTTATGTGTTATTTTTTGTTTTTCATATAACACGTCATATATGTTTTATTTTACTTCAGAATTTTTTAATTTTTTTACATAATATTCTCTAACTATTCTTTGATATGTTGAAAGTAAAAAACTTTACCTAAAAAATAATTAGTTGGCAAAAAAAAAATAACAACTTTTCTTTGACGCAAAATCTTTAAAATTTGCAGAGTAAAATGTCCGATCGAGGTATCTTTTTTATTTTTAAAGTTAGGTGCCTACTATAATCGAAGAAAATGTTCCGAATGAACTAAATAAAATCTTTTATAAGAAGTTTTTTTTGAAATTTTGCTCCCTTATCGAAATATTCATTAATTGTTTCAGCGTCCGAACGAATGCCCGCTACTATGAATCGGCCGCAATCGCATCTAAGAGCTAAACGCAGACACGTGCCGGGTGATTATTATTTTCCAGTATCCATTTATGTTAAGTTGAAAGTGCTTTTTGTCTCAGCTTATATTTAGTGCGTTATAAACACATAGTTTGGCATAATAAATTATAATTACTCGGATAGGAAATCAAAGGAAACAAGCTAAAAACGTACTCTTCGCCTGTTAACTGGATTTTTATATAATTGTTATACATTCAATAGGATACTTTTCGCAGTTTTTTGTAAATAATGTTACTTTTAGACATTTTTAATTTTATAGTACGATCTTAGTTGGTAAAAGACTTGGTAAAAAAACTATACCAAACCCCATTTGGGTTTCGATTCCGAGTCAAAAGAACTACACCACCACCTTACACGTAGAAGAAATTTTACTTCCACGTCCAGTGGAAGTATAGTAACGACAAAAAGATTTTTAAAAATTTTTATTGTCCAAATAGGCTTAAAATGTCATGAAACGTCGAGATTTTAAGTTTGAGCGAAAAAAAAATTTCTGTCTGTCTTTCGGTCTGTCTGTAACTTTTTTTTGTGCGCACGTTTACTCTGAAACCGTTTAAGATATTGACTTGAAATTTGGTACACATATGTACTTTAACGAGATCTAGAACTAGATTATATTTTCATCTTGTTCCGTCGAAGGGTTGGGGTGTAAATTGTGGTAAATTTGGGGTAAATGGGTAAATCAAGCAGGTAAGAGTCCACGAAATTGGTATTTAGTATATACAAGAGAAGCTAAGGTCTCAAAAAAAAATTTTGGCATTAGCCACCCCCACCCCCTTATTAAAGGGGATGAAAAAATATTGTGATTTAGTGTGTGTCCAGGAACCAGAAACCTCAAAATATTTTTTTACTTCATCCACCCCCCACTACCACCCCCCTATCACCACCCCCACCCCACTACCGATGTGGGGTATCGTTTTATGGGTTTTTGGGGTAGAAGATTTCAAATATTATATTATTAAAGTTCCATAAACAATTATTTTCACATACAAAGTTTTTTCGTTGTGAGTGACTTGGATAGAGAATCTGGATGTGGAAGTAGTGATTCCTTGGGCAGCGGTTTTATATTATAAGACACGAGCTATAAAATCATATTTTCACGGTTGTATATTACATTATGAAATGTATATTTGTAAAATATATAAATAATTAGAAATATTAAAATGAAATATTTCACCAGATTTCTATTCAATTACAAAAACATAAAAATTAAAAAAAAAAATTTTCAACAGTAAAATCACGAGCTTTTTTTATCGGATAAATTTCTCTTTGTAACGAAATAATTTTGCCAATCAGTGCTTTTATGAGAAAAACTGACATGAAAAAATCGCGAGACCGGAGATCGAGCGATTTTGTCAAATGTCAGTTTTTCGAGCAAAATTACTGATTGACAAAATATTGAGTTAAAAAGAAATTTATCCATAAAAGAAAAGCTCGAGTGATTTTTGGCAAGATAAATTAACGACAGAATATGTGAACGAACAACAATTAAAAATAATTATAATTTTCTCAAAACGACTCATATCGTACAGTATAATTTCCACAAGACTTAAAAATTATAGCCGACAGTACAGATTTTAAAATGACGTGCGACTACTAGATATACTCTGCTTTTGAGGAACAGGTATTTTTATCGTGATAAGAAACGATGCACCTTTTTTATCGCTGTCAAAGTGACAAAATGTGACTGTCAAATAGACTTTTTTATATAGGAGTTAATTTATCAAATTTAAATCATTAAGTAATAACATTTTTATTTATCGATCGATTTTGTTCAAATAGGGTTCTTCTTCTAGCTAACACTAATTTACTGTCCAAATTTCAGTACAATCGGAATTTTCTTTCTTCAGTTATCGTGCTTACAAGAAACGTGACGGACGGACAGACAGACGGACAGACAGACGGACAGACAGACGGACAGACAGACGGACATTTTGAAAGTTGTTCAGAATTCGTTCACTAACACAATGGTATGAAATTTTTTTGTCTGCGAGCGATATTTACGGCTTTAAAAATGTACCGATCAAATTCAAAATCCGATGACATTTCTAAAACAATATTTAGAACAGAAAAATTTATTTTTATCACTAAATCCAGTTTACCATGCACAATGTAGAAGATCGTATACCCGAACTGCTTATAAAAGAAAATCAGAAATTGTAAATCCTAGTACAGAGAATACAAGTAAAAAGGGCATTTCTGCAATGTGCTATTTACAAGACAGTCTACCAAATTAAGCCCAGAATTCCAAATGTTTTAGATTTTGGATGGTACCTAAAGGAGGAAATCTTATTTCCAAAGATGATTTCAAAAAGCCCAAAACCCAATTTTATTGAGTTAACTCCGTTTTGTAAATGTAAATTATATAACTGTACTACAAGCTGCAAGTGTAGCAAAGCAAACGCGCAATGTAACATAAGTTGCTTATGCGAAGGAAAATGTAATCTTTAGTACCCACTTGCTGTTATAATTAATGAAAATATATTTTTTAATGTGTATGTTTCGAGATTATCTACATAATTTTATAACATTTAATTGCAAATAGAAACTAAATAATCCGTAGACTCACTTGATCGCTTAAACGACACCACAGATGGGCGACGTTAACAGAAGTTATGCTTTAAATTAATGCGGACGAGTTGCGCGGTCGCTTCCAACAGCGTCATCTCGTTACATGAGCCGAATTTCCAAAAAATATCTTTATAAAAAAGTTTGTTTAAAGTATATGGAACATTTTTCTCGTTTATACTATAACTCTCTCTTTAAAAATAAAAAAGTTACCTCGATCGGGTATTTTTCAACGCAAATTTTAAAAAACCGCGACAATAGAGGGTAATTATATTTTTTTTTAGGCACTATATTATTAGTTACACTATATTCTTTGCCGTCAGCCTGTCCAAGAATATTGGAGGGATAATGTGTAAAATATTGGTCAAAATCGGAATTAAAATAAAAAAGATATGATGTGTTATGTGCAAAACAAAAATTAACACATAATTTTAAAATTTTTCGAAAAATTTGCGAATTGACCGATTTGGCAATCTCAAATTAATGGGCGAACTCAAAAATCAAATCCAGAAGGTCATTTTACATAATATCACCTGTTTTTTAGGTGGGTGTTCGCGAGTTGTATAGACTACTTTTAAAATGCTTCCTACAGATTGGCTGCTCTCCGACTATATCTCTTCCCCCACTAGTAGTCGAAATACCTCACTCCTTAAACCCGCGAATTTAAACTATGGTTTCTCATTGGAAGAAAGGCATTATTTTCAAATATTTACCAGTAAAGCCGAGAATTAGGTGACGGTTACGTTACCTTCTAGAATCTTACAGTAGCGGCGATAATTTATTTTTTAAGAGGTAACAAAATAGGTAATTTATGTACGGAAAATACGAAATAATGTAATTTAAGGGCTCTTATGCCTATGAATAAAAATGACCGTTACAAGATGATGCATGATACTGAAAATACACATGATTTTCGATATGGTGTAAGATATAATCCTGAAGGAGATAAATATTATATTGGAAATTCTGCAATTCAGTTTGACGGTGACAATTTAATAATAAATAATAAAGAGTATCACGGCACTCGCGGTCTTTATGAATTACTATTTAAAAAACGTTCGCATCACTATAATGATGATGATAAGAAACAGTACATTGATATTGTAAAATGCACTAGCGCACATAAAAGAAATTATAATTCCGAGGAGCAGAAATCCGGTAGTAGGAGCTGGAAGTACCAACATATTATTAAACCGATGCTTTACGCTCACGAACCTCGACGATGTGCTCCTAGTAAAGTAAGAGGCGGCGAATTAATGATGCAGGTCACGGATAATGCTATTGATTGCGTCTATTGGGACGTTCCTAATGAACTCGTCGACCGTCTTAGGCTTTTGATAGCTTCACAGGAGGCAGGCAATTCATGTCATACGAATGAAATAAATAGAATTTTAGAGGGACTATTAGAAAGTAAAATAATCGAACCGCTGGATTAATTTAACAGTACGTAAATTATTGTTGAACTGTAAACATGTCTGCTATAAAAAGAGATATCGTTAATGAAATACATAAGCCGGCTAAAATTAACTTTAAGAGACGAAAAGTCGTAGTCAGAGGTTTAAATGAGTTATTTCAGGCTGATTTAGTCGAAATGATTCCGTATGCTAATTACAATAAAAATTATAAATATATTCTCATTGTAATTGATGTTTTTTCAAAGTATGTATTATTATTGTTATTGTTCTTGTTCTTGTTGTTCTTGTTCTTCTTGTTCTTGTTGTTCTTGTTCTTGTTCCTGTTCTTGTTCCTGTTCGTGTTGTTGATGTTGATGTTGATTTTGATGTTGATGTTGATGTTGATGTTGATGTTGATGTTGATGTTGATGTTGATGTTGATGTTGATGTTGATGTTGATGTTGATGTTGATGTTGATGTTGATGTTGATGTTGATGTTGATGTTGATGTTGATGTTGATGTTGATGTTGATGTTGATGTTGATGTTGATGTTGATGTTGATGTTGATGTTGATGTTGATGTTGATGTTGATGTTGATGTTGATGTTGATGTTGATGTTGATGTTGATGTTGATGTTGATGTTGATGTTGATGTTGATGTTGATGTTGATGTTGATGTTGATGTTGATGTTGATGTTGATGTTGATGTTGATGTTGATGTTGATGTTGATGTTGATGTTGATGTTGATGTTGATGTTGATGTTGATGTTGATGTTGATGTTGATGTTGATGTTGATGTTGATGTTGATGTTGATGTTGATGTTGATGTTGATGTTGATGTTGATGTTGATGTTGATGTTGATGTTGATGTTGATGTTGATGTTGATGTTGATGTTGATGTTGATGTTGATGTTGATGTTGATGTTGATGTTGATGTTGATGTTGATGTTGATGTTGATGTTGATGTTGATGTTGATGTTGATGTTGATGTTGATGTTGATGTTGATGTTGATGTTGATTTTGATTTTGATTTTGATTTTGATTTTGATTTTGATTTTGATTTTGATTTTGATTTTGATTTTGATTTTGATTTTGATTTTGATTTTGATTTTGATTTTGATTTTGATTTTGATTTTGATTTTGATTTTGATTTTGATTTTGATTTTGATTTTGATTTTGATTTTGATTTTGATTTTGATTTTGATTTTGATTATCATTATTATTATTTTTTTTTGTGAAGCCAGTCGCCCTTCTCTCTGTCTCCGATGCCAGAGAGGGTACGCTGGTAATACCAGAGACCACTCCCTACGCCGTAGGGTCAGTGGTCACTGGGTCCGCGAATCGTGTGCTCTGTGCAGGCGTAACGAGCCAAGGATAACGGCCTTCTGCATTCTTCCGGCTAAGATTTTTGCCGAGTTTCGGCATGCCGGTATCGTCTTCAATTCCGAAAGCAGTGTGCGCCTCACCCCACCTAGGCATCCTATGATAAGAACCACTAGTTTAACAGTGTGGTCCGGATAGAGTCTACGAAGTTCGAAGAGAAGATCTCGATATTTAGTCCGTTTTTCCTCCTCTTTCAGAACAATGTTTGTTTCCCCTGGGGCGGAGAATTCAATGACAAACATTGTCCTAAGTTGGCGGTCGAGGAGGACTAAATCAGGTTTATTGGCCTGTATTTGCCTGAGGGTGGGAAACGAGTAGTTCCAATAAATTAGGCACCGCTCATTCCCCACTACGGACTCAATATCCCCCGGAGCGTAAGGCAGCACTGGTGTCTCGTCTATCCCATACGTATGCCGCAGATGATAGTACAGCACATGTAATGCTCCATCATGTCTGTGGATATAGGCCGAGACAGCGTATGTCGGACAAGCTGACAACAGGTGCATAAGTGTCTCCGGCGCCCTTCGGCAGGCCCTACAGTTTACATCAGGGACCTCTATACCCAGGACATACGAGTGTGTTAAAGACACCATCCTGGCAAGCCATAATGAACCCTTCGGTCTCAGATTTCAGCCCAGCTGACCTTAGGAAAGCAAAGGTCAGCTTTTCAGATAAGCCCCTGTCTTCGATGTTCTTGTAGAAGACTCCATGCAAGGGCTTATCTTTATGCAGCTGCAGAAATTTACGTTGCTCTGCTGCTTTTGTATGGGCTTTTAGCTGAGCGGGTTCCAGCTCGGTGACAGAACTCGGGTGTACCCGCCCAGTGACGAAGTCGAGACCAAGTTCATCGGCTGCTCGTTGTGCTGCCTTGAATAAGAACGCTCCTGTCCCTGCGTTTTCATGGTCGCGAACCATGCAGAGAAGGGGATCCGAACTCTTGATGATCTTGCAAGCTCCATCCAGAGCCGACCTGCTATGTAGATACTCCAAACTCAAGAGTCCACGGCCTCCCTGCTGTCGTGAGAGATAACCGCGGAACGGACGATTTTGGATACAAACTTCTGTTGAGATGCATCATCTTTCGGGTTCCTACATCGAGTTGGCGCAACTCGCCTTGTGTCCATTTCACTACCCCAAAGGAGTGTAGAAGGATCGGAACGGCAAGCATGTTAGTTGCAGACACCTTATTCTTCCCCGACAGTTCGGAAGACCAAATCTGCCGGAGGAGGTGCTGATACTTGCCGCGGAGAGCATTTTTAACTGTTGACACTTCTTGGGTGGAGCGTTGCTCAACACCCAAGTATTTATACGTCTCTCCGGCATCTAGGTGGTGCAAGATGCTTCCATCTACAAGCTGCGCGTCCTCTCCGTAGTCACCGCATCGTCCTCTCTTGAGGTGAACCAGTGCACATTTGTCCAAGCCGAACTCCATACCGACAGCCTGAGTGTACTCATGTACCACCCTGAGAGATTGGCGTAAATCTCTCTCGCTGGAGGCATAAAGTTTAAGGTCATCCATGTAAAACAGATGGGTGACCTTATGCCTCCTATCTCCGGGGGTACCGCAATTGTAACCACGGGTTCTGCGAAGTTCAACGGATAACGGCAGTAGCGAGATGCAAAATAGAAGGGGGCTGAGAGAGTCTCCCTGAAACACACCCCTCTTAAACATAACCGGCTCTGTTTGGACTCGAGCATTACCAGATGTTATGGTAAAGCGAGTCCTCCAGAGCGGCATGAGTTGTTCTATGCTTCTCACTACGGGACCAGGCACCGCAAGACATTGGAGCAAGTGAACAATTAGCTCATGAGATGTCATATCAAATGCCTTGCGGTAACCGATCCAGGCCATAGAAAGGTGCCGCTTATACTGCACGGAGTCCTGCGTGACACATCTGTCAATAAGCAGGTTCTCCTTGCAGCCAGCGACACCCTTCTTAGACCCGCGTTGCTCGTAAATCCGTTCGTAAACCGGGCCGCTTGCTTGAAGTACCCGCATGTACAAGATACGTGTGAATGTCTTGTAACATGCGTTTAAACAGGTTATCGGTCTGTAGTTCGCTGGATCTGCCAGATCTCCGTTCTTAGGGAGTATAATCCAGGAAGGGATTTGCTGCTCTCCATTTAGCCACAAGGTGAAGATTCTGGCTAAATGGCGGTGGGTGCTCGGAAGTTTTTTCCACCAAAAGGTGTTAATCCCATCGGGTCCAGGAGCAGCAAAGTTCTTGGAGCCTTCTAGGGCTCTTCGAACCTCTTCCGTCGTTATCGGTTGGCACACTGCTTGAGGCTGCTGGAGCCCTTGGCAAAAAGCTTCAAAGTGTGCCAGGGCTGGAGTATCTCGCTTTAGTGGACGCTTTTATTTATTATTATCATTATCATTATCATTATCAATATCATATCATTATCATTATCATTATCATTATCAATATCATATCATTATCATTATCATTATCATTATCATATCATTATTATTATTATAATGGTATTTTTATAGGTTATGAATTCCATTTACATATATAAACTTTATTACTATATTATGTATTCAGATAAATAAAATATATTATGAAAATTAAAATTTGTTTCATTTTTTCGCCTGGGGTGGCTTTATTTTTTAAGATTAAATTTTTTTTATTGCATATTTGAATTCAGCATTAAAAAACACATAAAATGTAGCATGTACATTTTTATTACAATAAACTTAAAAAATCTGATTTTTTTTTTCATTTTTTGTCTGGGGTGGCTTTATTTTTTTAGATTAAATTTTTTTGATTGCATATTTGAATTCGGTATTAAAAAACACATAAAATGTAGCATGTACATTTTCATTACAATAAACTTAAAAAATCTGAATTTTTTCATTTTTTGCCTGGGGTGGCTTTATTTTTTAAGATTTAATTTTTTTGATTGCATATTTGAATTCAGCATTAAAAAACACATAAAATGTAGCATGAACATTTTCGCTAAAATAAACTTGAAAAATCTGAATTTTTTCATTTAATTAGGAAATGGGTAATAATAGTGAACCATTTTTTAAAATTAATTTATTAATACATATAAGAATGAGGTTACATGTTTTGTGATATAACAATAGAATATTTATGTTCAAGCACAGGATTAATTATTTGAATGTATCGTAATATTTTAATTTGAAAACGTTCTCGATCGCATCCAGTTACCACATCTAGCAGTTAGGCATAGCTCCAATGGTAAATGTGATGAATTTTAACGTCCTCGCTGAACTGAACTGTTCTTGGACATCTTCGGCTGGATACTGACATGTTGAAATGTACGTAAAACTTCAACGTACTTAACGTCTTCTCTGAGTAATTTCAAATTGTTTATAAATTGCTGTAACCCCTTCTTATATGTTTCGGGATCCATCTTTAGGACTCGATGAATTCAATGTTAGTGGTCGTGCCTGCTAGCCCTCTATATACTAAGTATACTTCTTTTAGTATAATGGTTTGTCGTAGCGTTAACATATCATCATCAGAAATAATGCGTGAGTATCTGGCTGGTAGACTTACTTTACAATTTTCGAGGATTACTTGGACCTGGAGACCATACGGTGAAAGTGCTTTATATATATCTAGCACTTTATATTTTCTATCGACTTCCAGCTCATAGATTTTTATGAACATGAGCTTCAACATTAATTTTTGCGAAAGACATTGCTGCTGCTGCTTATATATCGACTTTAAGATTGTGAATGAATGCAGCGATCTCCGGCCTTTACTTTTATGCTATATTCCACCTCCACTTTTCGTATCGAGTAAGCAGAAAAATATGGGAAAAAATATGATGATTTCATTGTTTACATCATTTCTCTCCAAACCCTGAGACGCTCCTTATAATGGATCACGGGACTTATTAGTCATTGTATTATAACAGCCAGCTGCTGTTATCTAAAGGCAATTAAGCACGTTCTAAATATACACATAGCCGTAGACAGTCGACATTTATTTACATTAACAATTTCCTGGAATATGATAACGTCTCTGCATTTGGTCACAGTTTTACATGCAAATCTAAAACTTGCGTATTGAAGTAGATGAATATTTTTTTATCCTATTTAAGATATAAACACTCATCGAGACTTGTCTATTTAATCACAATGATGGACGTCAGTAGCCATTTCTTAACCTCTAACGCCCTCTAACGTAAACATGCAATACTATTCGTCAATAACTATAAACAATAAACGGCGGCCATCTTATTTTTATTACTAGATACACCCTTTTAGATATAATCTCTTATCTAAGCTCGGGGATTGGATCTCCCATCTCCCCCCTCTCCCCTCCCATTAGGTCCTAGCACCTATCATCTAAGAAGATTCCACCTCACACTACAACCTAGATAATAGGATCTATCATCTAGCATGATCTCACCTCACACTAGATCTTAGATCATAGGATCTATCATCCATCACCTGCGCGCCCCCCACGGGGCTTCGGGCGTGCTGACGTCACAGCTCCAGCTTGACCTTGAATTGCGCTCATTTCGGCACTACTTAACTACTGACGTGCCAGTCCAGAAGTCAGTCAGTGTATATCCCCGTATTCAACCAGACGCGCCAGGAGCAACTAGAGGGTATAAGTAAGAATAATAGTAATAATTATAATAGGTAGCGGCTTGCCTAATATTGCGAACTTTTATTTGTCTTTGTGTTTATTTTACTGGTTGTGCCCTCAAGGTATCCGTAATATTTGCTAGTGCGGGCATCCTGTGGCCATAAAGTAGAGGTTCCTAGAGTCTTCGTAGTACTTGCTAATGCGGAGAAATCAAGATATTCTTTCAATTTTTATTACTGTCTGGTAACTCTTGTGTGCCCAGGGTGCGTGTAATATATGCTAGTGCACGCAAACTGCGTCCATAGAGGAGGGTTCCTGGAGTCTTCGTAGTATTTACTAATGCGGAGAAATCAGGATATCCTTTTAATTGTAATTACTGTCTTGTAACTCCTATGTGCCCAGGGTGCGTGTAATATCTGCTAGTGCACGCAAACTGTGTCCATAGAGAGAGCGTTTTGGAGTCTCCGTAGTATTTGCTAATGCGGAGAAAGCAAGACGCTCACCCAATTTCAGGTCCAGGGTACCAACAGTCATGCTCCCGTGGCTAGCTCCGGTGTGCTCAGGATATTCGTAATATGTGCTAGTGCGCTTACCCTGTGAGCACAGAGAAAGCATCCCCGAGGTCTTCGTAGTATTTGCTAATGCGGAGAAATCGGGACGTAGCTATATTATTATTATTATTATTATTTTTTTGCTTAACTGTTTTCAGGTTAGGAGCTGCAGAACGCCGCCATGTTTTAACTAATCGTACATCTCCTTTCAGCTTTAGGGTTCCTAGTATTAGCCAAGCTGACACCTAGAGTAGCCATTTTTCTTATTGTTGCATTAGTTGTTCTTTGCTTGCTCCTTCCTGGTATCTAACGACTGTACATAACCTAACCGCTTTCGCCACCTGCATTGTAACCTGTCACCTTATCATTTTCGCGCCGTTAACCATCCATCACTGCCATTACCTCGAATTCACGTCATACCGCTGCTTCGCTCCTGCTTGCCATAAGTAACATCGCTGAAACCGCACCGTAACTGCACGATAGTCATATCATAGCCTGTAACCTGTCACCTTGTCATTTTCGCGCCGTTAACCATCCATCACCGCCATTACCTCGAATTCACGTCATACCGCTGCTTTGCTCCTGCCTGCCATAAGTAACATCGCTGAAACCGCACCCTAACTGCACGATAGTCATATCATAGCCTGGGTACTGTCTGGAATATATATTAGTAGATTTAGACTAATTTAGAGTTGATATT
Source organism: Rutpela maculata (assembly GCA_936432065.2). Lineage (NCBI taxonomy): Eukaryota > Metazoa > Arthropoda > Insecta > Coleoptera > Cerambycidae > Rutpela > Rutpela maculata. The sequence continues at coordinate 111,330,571 of OW386287.2, read as the reverse complement.
GTAGCTTATAGGAAATAAATAGATATTGTTTACTGAATTATGCGTTTTACTGTGTGTATGTGTGTGTCTGTGAAAGCCTAATTTTCCCAATTGACCTACTTGAATTTACTGTTTTCTCCACTGTAGTTATTCCAGCCCTACTGCAACAGGCTGTGTTAAGACGCTGATGTGGGACCTTTACCCCACGTAAAAAGAGCAACCGAACCTTTGCTAAGGTGACCACTTTCTGGCCTCACCGAAAAGTACGTCACAAACTTGGCGCTCGAGCAGGGACCGTATTAGACTAAAGTAAACTTTGGGAAAAATTAATTGGACTTTCGCATTCGGCAGTCACCGGACACAACCGAAAAAGTACCGACCGACCCATAGAAACGCTCGAGATGTCATTTTCGACTAAACCGACCACGAGGAACCGATTGCGACTATTCCCGACTGGATCCGAGCACTCCCGAGTGCGTTATTCATCTTTTTGAGACCGCTGCAAGATTTCTGGGTCTCTATTCTTGACTGCAGTAGAATAGAACAATCGAGAGAAAGTGGGCGTGTCTCTATTGAAATTCACAAAACCGTATTCTTGAACTTATTTCTATCGTCGCTTCTATCAAAAACTGATCCCTCATGCTTCTCTTGGTTATTTTCAGGAACCAGTCGGGGAATGCCGCCATTTTCTGCTTTTCTAACCTAGAAAAGTAAATGCTGTCAAAAACTGAATGTTTTATTTCACTTTTAATTAATATTCTTGTTATTTTGGACTTAATATAAAGATGAATCTGCCTGAAATAATATATTGGGACGAAATAATCCACAACGTGAACAATTCTCAAGAACTCCTAGAGGTAGAGGCTGTTGAGAGATTCTTCCAGAGATCAGTTTTTATTATCAAATGAAAAATTTATGACATTGTTCTGTCTGACTAAGCCCTTTTGCCATGATTTAATAGAGATCTTAGAGATGTAAAGCAGTCGGTCCCTTGTCTATTAAATGTTAGGCAAGTAAAAGATCCCTACTCTTCTTACGAGAAGAGGTTCAGCAAAATTTTCAGGTTGGGGGTAGCCAATCTCCTGGCATCGGTGATAGGCCCTGGTAGCGGAAATAGGCCGACGTTAAATAAATAGAAATCGTCCCTGTCTGTACAAACTATGTACAAAATATATTTTAAATAATAATAGGTAGCATTATTTTTTTTTGTTTATTTGAAAATACCAGATCAACAAATTAATGTTGTACATGGTAGTGTGTTGTAGTAAGACAGTACATAACAATTGAAAATAAAATAAAGAACAGAAACAAAATATTTGGTTTAACATAACAATAGAAGAATATTGATATTAATATCAATCGGAAACGCTACTGGAAGTAAGATATCTTGTGGTAGTCTTTTTCTTAACCTATTATTACGAGTCTTTTCATTTAGGTTTAAATTTCTGGTACTTGTACAGTTGTTTATAGTTTTGAAAAATGTCTGCACATGATTTCATAAAGTCCTCAATTTGTGGCATGTCAAGCTCTCGATGGATTTGACTTTCTTATAAGCCAATGGGCATTTATAGCAGATCTCAACACTTTATTTTGAAATGTTTGCACCTTTTTAATATTAGTTTTGCTAGCAGTTCCCCTTATCACACAGCCATAAGTTACCAATGGTCTTAAGATCGATGTATATATTAATGTCGCGCACTTAACTCTGAGCTTTGATTTTCTATTAATAATGGGATATAGCATTGATAACCTTGCGTAACCATCATAAAGTTTTTTATTGATATGGTAACTCCATGTTAGTCGTTTATCTAACTATACTCCTAGATATTTAATTGCACTATGTCTGCAGGATTCCATATTAGTCGTTTATCTAACTATACTCCTAGATATTTAATTGCACTATGTCTGCAGGATCCCATATTATTTCCTCGTCGTTGATGATAATATTATACTGGGGTTTTGTGGTCTTCTTATGGAAAGCATTATTCTTCAAATAATAATACCTACTTTGGGCTCAACTTTGTTCTTAAGAATACATATTGGTACCCCGGCACATATGAAAACATTCACATCTCTTTTCAAAATATAATAATTATATTGCCGCTTATATTTTATTACAGCGAATCTTTCAAAACACTGCTTCATTTTCAGGTTCTAGCAGCTCTGCGTGTCTTTCAATACGTTTGTTAATATTCTTATGGTTATTGTTATGAACTTTGGTTATGCCGATTGACAGAAATTGCTCGTCTATGATTGGTGAATAAGTTTGGCAACGCTGCGGTTCATTCCCTAATATTTTGTTCCCTCCTTTCTGTTCAAGAATACAGTTTAATGCTTGCAGTAGAACGGCAGTAGAACAAATCCGGGGAACGCTCCCCGGGGAACGTTCTATTCTATCACGGTCAAGAATAGAGGCCCTGGGATTGAACACCAGTTCCTGCGATGTTCGCATACGAAGAGGCTGCACTGTTAACCGAAAACCCGAACTCCGGCCAAACAGTTCCGAAGTGTATCGAAAGGACCCAAAAAAGAACGAAGTCGTTTTTTTTTGGCATTAGGACATAGTCCATGTAGCCAGATACACTGTCTTATAGCAGTAAATAGCTAAACCTAATAGGCTTCTTGCACAAAATATAATTTTAGCATTTTTAGAATCTTTATTTATTACAAAACACAGTGTGTAAAGGATTTTTTCTTATTCTTTCTTTTACAGACGGCATTTAACATTATATATAAATTAATTTAAAATATACGGCACATGCAAGATGCCTATTCTGACGTGAATAATATTAGAAGAACACAATGGGCCTTTCCCGCTATTTTTTTTTTATTGTGTTATTGGAAAGATCCTATCAAAATATTACTAAAAATGAATTTTAATTTTTTTTCTGAACGCATAAAATACTACAGAAAATATTCAAATATTACCTAAATCAAGAGCAGATTTAAACGATAGCATTCGGGCGGCAATGTGACGTCATCATAACCACACCAATCAAATATGATCTTAAACCGCTGCCAGAATTAGCTATAAAGGTGTATTCTCAAACCAAGTTCCCAAACAATCTCACTTGTGTTCTGTTTTCCATATCTTGCAATTCTATTGGTGCCTGAAGTACATTTATGAGGAACCACCAATAGAATCTCGTAAAGTAAAGTGCTAACGTTTAATTGAGAACGTCCGTTTATAATCCCGATTGACATTGCGTAAACGTAAATGTTGTGATTTCAATCTAAAGAGACAAATAAAGTATAAAATCAAGCCCGCTAAAAGGAAGTTAGTAACAATATACACATACGTTAAAATGATCTTCACAACAGAAAAATCCAGGAGCAGTATAAACAACACGAGGAACTTTTGCAACTTTCCACCACAATTTTCGAATTTTCAAATTTGTTGGGACGCGCAAAAATAACTTGGTAGTATTTTCACTAGTGATTGGACACACTGGTACAAAACAAACCCTTGTAAGCGGCATTTTCTAATTATAAAATAAAATTACGTAAATATCGTATCAAACATAAACAATAGAAAGTGAGGTTATCGAATATGATTTGAGCATTTCAGTGCAGCGTTGCCAGATGATACTGATATACCATATGTGAACCAAAACGATCAAAAATAGAGAATATAAACATGATATATGGATTTTAGACTCAGACAGTGAAAGGTTGACAGAATTTTTGTTTTTATTTAGCATCAGGTTAACGAAGAGTACGTTGTAATGAAAAAAAAATGGTCTATTCAAACTAGACAGTTGATATCGGAAATACGATGTTCACATAAAAAGACGTACACCTGGCAATAGACAACTCCCTTTAAAAATACGACTTTTTATTGGTCTAATCAGACTGACGTTGCAAGCTCGCGCCTTAGAACTCATGTTTCAAATTAAGTGAAATAAAACTGATTTTGCAAAGTAAATATTTGGTAGAACATACAAAATTGCAAGAAACTAAATTAATATAAAATTATATTATAGTTTATTATATGGTTTGGTCGTCGTGAAATAGTAAAATTCAGTCATGCGGGAAAGGCCCATTAGGAATGTAACAGGGATACACACTTCTCGCCTAGAGACCTATTAAGGCATTTTTATATTTTCACAACACAGGTAAGGCCACGGATTAGTAACAAAATTTAAACAAGGGAATAGCAACTCTAACCTAAATTTTTACGCCGGTTTTATGTAGAAATAATATAAGACAGACAGATAGACAGACAGACACTTTATTCATGTGAGACAAAATACATTGTATACACTTGTCAAAAAAACAATAGTATTACAAATATTGTGGAATATAAAATTTTAAATACCTATTAAAAAATACAAAATACATTTCTTATATATAAAAAACATTAATTTTAAAATAAAAATATCTACAGACTTCGCCAGTTTTAAGTGGTATGCAGAAAATAGTCAATAAATTCTTGGACTTCGTAAGAAATCTGCACTTTCAGAAAACTTTTAATTTTATTAATAAATTGTTTATGATATAAATTCCTCCATTCATATGGTAGAAGATTATATAATTGTACAGATTTATACCTGTAACTATTAATATTTTTCGATAAACTGAAATATGGAGCCATTATAGGTTTGTGTCTGGTGTTATGACTAGTTTGAGTATGGTATTCACTAAGATGGTTTTGTGCATAGACAATACATTGAAATATGTACTGGTTGGTGGAAGTAAGTATGTTATATAAAATGATGGCATGTTAGCCAGAAAACTTAGAACTTTCTCACAGAATATTTACAGTTAGCCTTCACAGGCATCTCATATTACATATAGCAACTACTCTTCTTCAGCTATGCACCATATTCATATTTCATGTCAAATTCCCACAATAGGATTGCATCATGTTGCTTCCTTTGTTCTAGAACTCTTCAAGTCAGCAACTCTTAAGTGATAAATATAATAATAATAATAATAATAATAATAATATTTATTAATTTCAGAAACTGTACAAAGCGCAGTTAAGAAATATTGTCGGTAGAAATACAAAGAAAAATATCACAAATAACATTGTAAAACATATACACACAAAAAATATGTCAACAGTGGGCAATTGAAAATATTATAGGGTATAATTCACAAATAAAAAAAAAACTAGAGAAAAGTAGTCACACATTTTGTAAAAATTCAACATTATAGCTGTTTATATCCAACAAAACTGATTTTAGAGCCTTTTTAAACATTAAAAAAATGTTGTCATAGATTTAATATGCTCAGGCAAACAGTTAAAAAATTTACAACTCATGAAAAAAAGACTTTTTTGGTATAAAGCCGTCCTGTGTTCTTTTGGTAAAAGGAGATCTTTTTTCCTAGTGCTATATGGATGATCAGTTCTAATCTCTCTGTTTTTGTAAACAAAACATGACAACTCATAAATGTAAATGGAGTTCAAGGTAAGAATGTTTAAGCTTTTAAAGGCTTCCCTGCAGGAAGTATTATATCCAAGATTGGCTATTATACGTATTGCCCTTTTTTGCAGTAAAAAAAACTCTATTTGCCTCGGATGAGGAACCCCAATGCACTATAACGTACTTTATGCTTATGCTTACTATTGATAGGCTACATTGTTTAGATGTTATCGCCAATGCATAACAGATCTTTGACAGTTTTCCACACATATCATGAATGTGATTAGACCATTTAAGGCTACAGTCAATTTTCAAACCAAGCATTTTCGATTCATTGGCATACTTCACGCTTGTAGTAGGAGATAAAAGGATATTAGTGTTGAAGACAACATTAGACTGCAATGTTCTAAAGAGAATACAGGTTGTTTTACTTTGGTTAATACACAGTTTATTACTTTCAGTCCACAAAATTACTTTATCATATACAACGTGATCTACCAGGACATGCGGAAAATTTAACAGTAGGTTGTCCCCACCAAAAGGAGTAAAAAAATTAAAAATTAAAAAAAAATGACCAAAAAAATTACCAATGACTTCAACTAATCTAACATAACGCGGTACAACCATATCACTTTATCAGACTTGGGATTGACACTACTGACAGCAAAGCTGGATAATAAGATAGAAGTGATTTTTGGTTTTAATCAAATCACACTACAAAAATACCGAAATAAATCGAAGACGTTGATCTCATGCTGAAATGACAAGCAGATATACGAGATATTTAGTTAAACCGGTCAATGACACGGCCGTGTAACTATTGTTCGACCGGAAGCAAAAAACGCGGCTCTCTAGGGGTCTACACACGATCCAGCGGCACGGAGCCAGCCTTGTCGGCATGCTTTGAACTCATTCGTAAAAGTGAATTGGTCCGCTGGAATTCCAATTATCTTCAAAGCATACCAACAATGTTGACTACCTGCCGCTGGATCGTGTGTAGACCTCTTTTTTTGATCTCGCCGACCGGCTCACTTTTTATGCCAATTAAGGAAATGTAAACAACTCGAATACGTTCTTTAACCAGTAAGTTCGTCGACCTCTTCAGAATTAGGTCAGGACTTACACAACATCAGTAGTGTACCTTCGCAAATTGACTAATAATTTAATATACTAAATTACCTAAGAATCCTCTAAAATTTTGCAGGGGCTTTGCCACATTGAAGACTAGCACACTATTTTATTTTCCGGATTTCTTGATAGATCACGTTGTATAGTTTTTGCACAGTCTTCAGCATCAGCTAGGGTATTAGATTTTATTAAAATGTTCGTATCATCAGCATACGAAACTGTCAAACATGATGGATGTTGAATAAAATTCAGCATATCATTGATATAAATAATAAAAAGTGTGGGCCCCAATATAGACCCTTGAGGTACTCCAACGCCGACAGTTTGCGAGTCAGATACAACATCCTCAATACAGACCTGCTGATTTCTATTTTCAAGATATGATGCAAACCAATCATGAACAACACCTCTGACTCCATATTTCTCAAGTTTTGTCAATAATATACAGTGATTTACACAGTCAAAAGCCCTTGAAAAATCTATAAAGAGTCCCAGATCTATTTGTCCTTTGTCCATGGACGTTACAATACCATTTACAAAATCATTTAAAGCAGTGTCTATGCTTTTTTCTTTTGTAAAACCATGTTGACTGGGAGAAAGCTTATTATGCATCATTAAAAAACTTATTAGCTGAGAGTTTACTGCAGACTCAAAAACTTTTGACATACTAGGAGAAAGGCTAATGCCCCTATAATTCTCAAACAAGTTTGGGTCGCCTTTTTTAAACAACGGAATAACTTTTGACAATTTTAAATCCGATGGATACATTCCCTGCTCAAGAGACAGATTTATCAGATAGGTTAAAGGTTTAATGATATATGTAGTAATACGTTTTAATAATATATTTGATATTTCATCGTGTCCCGAAGACTTTGAGTTTTTCAATTTTTTAATTAAATCTAAAGTGTCCTCCTCGGAAAGGGCGAAGAGCGAAGAAATAATGAATGATTCGAAACTTCCAAACATTTATCTATAAAGTGGAAATCAATATATGGAGGTAAGTTAGAGGTAACAAACTTGGGAGCATTTATAAAAAAAGTATTGAATTTTTCTGTTAGTTCACTATTATTTAAAAGCTTGTCATTTTCTTTTATTTGTATACCGGTTTTATTATTATTTTTTGATCTTCCTAGAGTATTATTTAGTATGTTCCACATAGCCTTGCTCTTATTTTTTGAGGACATAACCAACTTGTCATTACGATCTTTAAAAAAGTCTGATAAAATATGTCTGTATTCATTATTTGCTGCCTTAAAACTGTCTCTAAACTGAGGGTATTGTCTACTTAGGTCTGCAAAAAGTGATACTTGTTTTTTAGCTTCAATTATTTTCTGATTAGAAATTGGTACTGAATAGGCTTTATTTGGTTTATTTGTAATTTTTCTCGGTGGAAAGCACGTTTCAAAGTGAAAAGAAATAGTCTCCATAAATGTTTTAGAAGCTATATTGCAATTTGGGATTGCATAAACCTCCGCCCAGCATGCATTTTTTAGTAAATGACAGAAATTGTTGATGTTGTTTTCACTGAAGAAACGTTTAAATTTAATGCTTTCATCAACATTTGACACTGCTCCTATTACAATGGCATATTGTGCATAGTGATCTGATAGTTTACTCTTTATAATATCTGCTTCAAACACTTTACCCTTGTCACTAACTATTATGTTATCAATGCATTTACTGGAGAAGGGTGTCACCCTAGTGGACTCATGAATTGTTGTGTACATATTGTTACAATTCAAAGTAAGTGTTAGGTCAGGAAGTAGGGTAGAGTTCACCTTAAAATCAATATTAAAATCTCCACCTATCAACAAAAACTTATTATTATGCAAGAAAGAATCTAAAAGGTTACCAAATTATTTAAAAAAAATAAAAGTATCACTATTCGGTGGACGATAAACAGCTACTACATTTATATTAGTGCCAATAATTTCTATTCCACAGCACTCAAACACATTGGATACAGAGAGATTCTTATAGTCTAGAACTTTAGTTTTTAAATTTGTTCTACAAAAAATTGCAACACCGCCATTCTCGCGGCAGTAGGAGGCACATAATTTAAAACTATCAAAATGTATTAAATTAATTTCATCTTCTGACATCCAGTGTTCACTCAATAATATTATATCACAAGAAGTCTCCTTCAGAAAGTGCCCTATTTTTAGTGTTTTATTTGCTAAACATTGAACATTTTGATGAATTATGAGTAACTCATCAGATTTTCTTACATAATTGAAATCTGCGAAAGACATGGGTATAAAAAATTGTCTTCATTTCTTACAGAAATTATTTCGGCATCACATTCCTCATTACATATCAAATCAACGCAAATCTTTTCGATAGTACCCGAATTTGACGGAAACCTAATATTTTTGCAAACCTTCATTACGGCTTGCATCCACGCCCAGGGCATGGCCGTGGATGGCCAAAGAATTTTACTAACTCTGCATATAAAAAAATAAGCTTAAAGGAAAGGCCGCAGAATTAATTAATTCACAGAACCCAGCAACTTGGGACGAAATTAAAAAATTGATCGAGTCTCATTTTGGTGATTCGCGGGATTTAACTGCATTAATTCAGGACTTACAAAGAGTTCACCAACTACAAAGTGAAACTGCTCTCGCGTTTATATCTCGCTTACAAACGCATAACGCCAAAATGCACGCCGCTGTGCAGAAACAAAGTTTAACTAAAGAGAAAAAAAAAGGCTCAATCGGATTTAATCGAGACTATGACGCTCAATACTCTATTAACAGGCTTAGAATCTAAGCTAGGGCAAATAATTTGGGCTGGAAATCCCAGCACTATGCTTGACGCAATAAATAGAATCAAACGAGAATTGCAATTGTCATATTTCGAATCTCAAAAATTCCCAAATAAGACAATTAATAAAAATACCACTCAAAACCAACAAAGACGTCCAATTTGCAACAATTTTGTTCATATTGTAAGAAAAACGGTCATAATTTTAACGAATGCCGTACAAGGCAACAATTCTCACAAAACCCAAATTTTGGCCAAAATTATTATAGCAACCCAACACAATTTTCGAAGCCTAATTTCCAAAATTTTTCAAATCAATATTCTCAAGGAAATTACACACAACAAAATGTTCAACAAACGAGTACCTGCAACAAAATAGGCCATCTGTAATAAGGCCTAATCCAAATTTTAGACCCCCTAACCAACAACCCTCGAACTTCAATCGTCAAAATACACAGAAAACGCATCATGTTAATTTCGATAATTATTACGACACACGAGGTTATGAGAATACTAATTTTTATTGAGAACGAGATAACCAACAATTTAACGATTTTCAAAATTTGCAAACAAGATGTGATGATCAATATTTGCCGCAGGAATATTTTCCTCAAGTTTCACATTATAACTTTGTTGATAACCTACCGAATCAATGAGAGAATCAGGATTATACTAATCCTCAGGATCTTATCTAGGTCCGGAGTACCCCACGGATACTCCAACGACAGACCCCCAAGTCGACGAAATATCGAATCACATCCAGACGTTGAATTTAAACAGCAACTTCAACCCGTTGCTGAACTTTCCGGAACAAGGTTTCATGTAAACTCGTACCAATTTTTAACTGTAAATTCTAGAAATCTATATTACATTATGGACGCTACCAATACTTTCAAAATTTTGCTCGACACCGGCGCAGGCATTTCAATCTTTAAACTGAAAACTGTTGAAAAATATATGCCCAAACTTTCTGAGAATATTGTTATACAAGGTATAACACAACAAAAGATCACAATAAATGAATCTGTTCTTGTACCATTTTCACCTAATGACCCACTTAAAGTGTACGTTTATATCCTCGATATTGAATTTGATGGATTATTAGGAGCTGATTTTTTTAAACATTACAATTGTATTATTGATATGAATAATAATCAACTAATAACTAACTTTAAAACTGTCCCACTTTATGAAATAAACCGAGACCTACCTGAACCACAAATAAAGAAATCTAAACCTCAAAATTCTGTCCCGGAAGCCCCTCACGAAAACGAAAAACAAAATTTAATATCAATCGAACCACGTATTGAAAAAATCATTAAATTAAAATGTAATTTGACTAACACTAACGCTAGACCAGAAATACAGGAAATAGCAAAAATCTCAGATTTAGCTTCCACTACCGTTAACCTACAAAAATTAATATTTCAGATACAAAATCATATTTTATAGATAAACCTAAGCCAACAGTTTTAAATTTTAACATTTTAAGAAACGATTCGAAATTACTACTGAAAATAAAAACACCTAATATCATTTCAAAAACTGCATTTCAAATCTACAACAAAATATCTCACAAACCGAAAATTCTAAAAACAAGTGGAATAAATAATAATCTAAAAAACATTCAAACACTTTTTCGTGACCAAAATAAAAAGAAAGTTTATATACCACACATAATTATGAACATAAGACAACAAAATTTATTTCTAGCATTCATCAAAGCAATACCAAAAATTGTAGAATTTTCAAATCTAAAATTCAAGCCAATTCAAAAATTCAAATCTATATTTAAGATTTATTAGGGATATCAGGTTTTGCCTCAACCGGATTTCGACCCTACGAAAAAAACAATAAAACAACAAACAATATACAATTTTTTTTTGCAAACGTAAACAATTTTCAAAATTATTTAATACAAAATTTTTCCTATACCCAAATAGAATTTTTCTTTCAGTAAAACACCAAGGGCGGATCTAGAAATTCCAATAATTTTTTTCTCGTCTGTGGCGCTTGGGACCCATACGAAATATGGGAAATAACATCTAGAGAAGCACTCCTCTAACAGCCCCTAAAAAGTTTTGAAAAAGCAGTTTGCGAAAAATTTTTTCAAAATTCGAGTGCCCCCCCCGAGCCAAGGGACTCCCGTTTAAAATTATTCTTTTCTGTCATATACATTTTACTTTTCATCAAAATCCAACAATAGGTTTTGAAGTTTATGAAAATATTTTCATTATTAACTGAAATACAATGAACTGAAATTTTGTAATTTACAATTTAACAAATTACAAAATTTCAATTCGTTGTATCTCAGTTAGTAATAAAAATATTTTCATAAACTCCAAAACCTATTGTTGCATTTTTATGAAAAGTAAAATGTATATGACAAAAAAGAATAATTTTAAACGGGAGTCCCTTGGCTCGGGGGGAGGGGCACTCGAATTTAGAAAAATTTTTTTGCAAACTGCTTTTTCAAAAATTTTTAGGGGTCGTTAAAGGAGTGCTTCTCTAGATGTTATTTCCCATATTTCGTATGGGTCCCATGCGCCACAGACGAGAAAAAAATTATTGAAATTTCTAGATCCGCCCTTGTAAAACAGTTATTCAAACCAGATTATCTTTCACTAAAGTCATTTATTATCCATTTTCCAAAACTTTCCTAACGTCAAGTATACCTATAATTAAAATAGAATATTTTTAAATTACATGATATATAATCTTACATTATTTATGACATCACTCTATAAATAAATACTTTTATTTTCGTTTACTTGCACTGAAAAAAAAATCTTCCTTTTCCTCTAATTGAACCGCTCTATTAATAGGAACATAAAATAAAATACCTTAACTCTTAATCTTATCAATTAAGCAAAAGGTGACTTAAAGAAAATATATGAATGAATTTCTAATAAATTCTCGGTAAACGCATTTATGCTTTTCACGGGAGCATATTTATCAATTAAAAATTTATCAAGAGCCGCACAATACCCAACACTCTAGTCTTGTATTGTATTCGCTACAATGTTTCACTATACGCCTTTTACACGTAAACAAAATAATATTCAAGATAAGATTAAAATGCATCAGAACTTTTCACAATTAAACCATGACTTAAAACTAGAATGCATTATTTAAATTAGTAAATCCTTCATAAAATCGAGAAATAAAAAAAATAATAGATATACAGTACGTTGTTTAGAAGAGAAAAATCAACCACTTTTCAGAATGTTCAAAATTTAACTCAAAAATTTTAACCGCAAACACAGACACTTCAGATAACGAAAACTCAGACGATGAAATCCCCGACAACGACGATAAAACTGCCGAACAAATTGTCCAAGAGTTCGACACTTTTGCCAGGCTATACAAGACAAAATCTTTAATAGATTACTCTAAAATCCAAACCTCCAACAAACAATTATTAGACAAAGAAAACAAGAACATTATAACTTTCTTCCAGCAAAATAATCTAAGAGACCTTCATTACAAAATCATCGAGGACTTTTTCAAAGAAACTCCCGAGTTTCATAACGACAAAATCAATACTGTTTCTAGTAAATCAGTCAGACATAGGAAATATTACATTATCCCTCTGCCATTTGATCCTGAATCTGTAGTAGAACATCTATTTTTAACGTTATTTAAGAATCAAAACGAACTAGACCTTTCCAAAATTTATCATGTTGAAAACAATCTAAATCTCCCAATACTCGAAGTTTTATCCTTCATCTTCGTGGAAAAAGATTTAAAATTAATCATTTGCCAAAACTTAGTACAAATTCCCGACGAAGACCAAATCCCGATAATCTTAGAACAACATCATAGCGGTAAAAGTAATCTACACCGCGGAATAAATGAAACGGTTCGAAGAATAAAAAATAAATATAATTGGCAAGGCTTATCTAAAGATGTTGAAAACTTTATCAAATCCTGTGAAATTTGTTAAAAGAACAAGGTATATCGGAAAAATATGAGTAGCCCATTAGTAATCACAGAAACGCCAAGAACACCGTTTGAGAGAATCAATATAGACATATTTCAAACCCCCACAAAAAACTATGCTTTAACTATTCGCGATGAATTAACTAAATTCACACAAGCATACCCGATCCAGGACAAATTTGCAAAATCAGTCGTGAACACCCTACTATCCACAATACTTAAGTTTTTGCACCTAAATCGAAGTGTGGCTTTTATTAATTTTTCTTTTTCATATGAAATTCGTTCAAGTGAACATTCGAAATTTTAGGTACTTGATTTTAAATGCCTACCAGAGTTATTAAAAGAACAACATAATCTTCTTTCAACTTCTAGTAAGGACAAAATTTCTTGGGAAGTCGACGGCTTCCAATATGTTCTTCGATATCATTATGTTCATCTGACGGGAGGAATAACGTGCTTTTTGTACATAGTCCTTTGATTTGTTTTTGTTCACTCTGTACATCAGATGTGATCTCTGCCCTTTTCAATTAATTGCAGCTCTTCTATAATCCTCTGAAATAGGTATAAAGCAAATTACTACAAATAAATACCTATCACAAGTCGTACGTTGTAATCAAATCCAATGGTTGTGATTTAAATAAACAAAAGCTCCTGAATATTGAAATAGATCGAACCTAACTTCTTGAAAATAAGATTTAAACACCCCGTAAAGTGTCCACGTTTCATCTGTTTTGCAATGATCAGTCAAATTGTTTCCGTTTGAATGGTGACCACCAAGCTTCCTTTTCGTGGACCGGGACCATTACAAAGACCACCTCGGTTTTTTTTTCCAAAAATCGATACCTACAAACGCCGTAATTATTATAACTAATATAGGTGGTAATGCTTAGTATAATATGTACAAAGGGATACACATTAAACTTTAGTGTCTAAATATAAAATATTTGCAAATGATAACAAAACTATGTGGTAGTTATATTGTATACAATTGTAAAATACTTACTGCAATGCAATTAATGTATACTTGGAATAATTATAATAAATCACGGGAAAACAAAAAACAAAACACAAATTATCGACATTTGCATTTGACAGCAGAAGCGTGACTGACCGTGGAGCATGCGCACTAACCTAAGGACCGTGGCGCGCATTTAAAAAATTCTACAAGGGGATTGTAATGACATGGAAGATGGAAATCTAAATATAAAAGAGAAAATGTAATTAAATAACCATTCTAAGTCTGAACTACCTGCTTAAGAAATGCCGATAGTTACTAATTAATTGAACACAGTACATAAATTAAAAAAGGGTTATTATTCATTATTATTTAATATTTCATATTCATTATTATTTAATATTCGATCACAAATCTGGATTCAAAATTTAAAACATATTTCATATATACAATAATATTGACGAACGATTTAAAATTAATAATACGTCATACACCGCACAGGGGATGATTATAAATGTACTTAAACCAAATCTATATAGATAGAGAAATATCATAATTATTTTTGTAGGTAGGTAGGTAGATAGGTACTATAAAACTAGCATTGCTGTCTCATCAGTTGTGATGCAGGTTTATTTTTATTAGTTCAAAAATCGAACCAATCAGCGTTCGCGTTAAAAGTGCTGAACTTTTGATGATATTACTGTCTGCGCGGCGCTCGAGCGATGCAAATATTTCTGCAAAAAATATACCTTTATTATACAGATAAAATCATTGACGAATGTTTATACGATGTACATGAACACATATACGACCCAGTAAACATTAATGTAACTTTACCTCTCTGAGAGGTAAGATTAATAGAACATTTTTATATAAAATATTTTACATAATTTTACATAGCATATACGTAAAATAATATCATATTTAAGTCAACATATTAACTTAATTACTTATACACAAGTTTACATATTTGCTACATAATTTTACTTAAAAATGTTTACCTACTTCATTTTACGACATCGAAGTCATGGAACGCGTCAATGTCACGCTCACGCAGCACGCCAGTGTAAAATGATGTAAAATTTAACGTTTGTTTTTTTATCATTTTTGTGAAAAATTGTGGATGATGTCTTTTAATAACTTTGATGCAGAACTGTGAACCATGAAGCGTTGAGACTTTTTTAAATATTATTTTATTTGGACGTTTTATTAGTGTAGAGGTTAGGTGCAAACATAACATGCCCTTTTGTTTGCGAATTTGGTGTACATACCCATGTTGGAGGTTGCATCATTTTCCAGTGAATGACCCAAAAGTAAGTTTGTGTTGTACCGTTTTTATAAAGATATTTATTTAAATGAAACGTAATCTTTTTATAGGTTAGAATTATTTCACGGGCAGTCGTTATTCTCGACAGACAATTATATCATTACATGGATTTTGTTACACAAAAGCTGTATGTTGGTGCTGTTCCCACATTATTAAGTTCAACAGAATCCAGCGTAAGAAGTTGTAATTCAAGGAAACCCAGATCTTAATAGTGACCAAAAGTTTGCAAAGTACTATGCATAGGTATGGTTATTGTTTACCGATATCTTATAGCACCTACTTTGTGTTCGTTATTGTATTGTACATATATTTCAAGGTTTTGTATGTGTAAAGTAGGCTAATATTTTCTTGCAATTTTTCTTTTGTCCAAAATTGACTTCAGCACGTCAAAATATTTCAGAAAAATTAGATCAGAACCTTAGGACAAAACCATTGCCTCTTTTTAGGGGATAAAAGAGGTGGTAACCAAAAACTGAAATTTTTTTTAATATCTGAATCGGTTTCAACATGTTAAAAACCAGGATTAGATGGTTCTGATCAAAAGCGCAGCCCTTCTTTTTTATTGTCTTGTGATTAATGATATTGCTTGTATCGCCATTAAAAGAATTAATTTGATCATTATAAAACTACGAAGAAAACTAGAATTGTCTGAACCTTTATGGTTAATTTTGTTGCAATAAATTAAGACAATTAAGATTTGTCATTATTAAAAATATGCTTCTGGTAGAATTAAATCATCTTGGTAAAGGACCCCGCACATTTTCTTATATCAAATAGCTCTCGGTGAATGTAATAGTATACTTAATATAATTTAATATTTATACAAAAAAAGCTTAAGAAACAGTAACAAGTTCGAAAATTAAATCGTTGATTGTTTACTTTTCAGTGGCGTTAATTAACAATTTGTTTATATGACTGTTAAAGAAACTACTTTTATCATGGGATTCTCACAAGATTGATGCACTCGTCTACAACTTATGCATGAAAAAAGTACTGCTTTACACACTTGTTGCATAAATAAGTAGGTATTTTAAAATTATTTAAAACAATTTTTTGGCAATTATTTAACAAATGCATTTTTTTCACGCTTCACGGCTCCCAATTGGCATAGAAAACCTCGTTTTTTAAAATTGTTTCTTTTTTTGTGATCTTTTGAAGCATTCTAATAATTTTTAATTGTTTAATTCTGAGAAAAAAAGTTCTTTATAAAAAATTTAAAATGATTTTAAATAGTTTAAAAAAATTGTGTTAACACCACTGAAGAGTAGGAGAAAAATCCACATTCTAAAACAAATTGTTCTAAGACTTGATGCACTTAAACAGTCAACGGTTCAATTTTCGACTTTGTTATTGTTTTTTTGGCATTGTTATAAACATTTCCATTTGAAATTTGGTGTGATGATTTAATGGGCTTATTTAGCATATTTTTTTATTACAAAAAAATCTCTTAATTTTAGAGCGAAATTCAAAAAACCAGGATTTTCTAAGATCTCTAGAGACTTTAAAATTAATCAAGAATATAGACGCTGCGTGAAGTCATTCACTCCTAGTTGCATTTTCATTCCCCTTTTTTTTTGGCAGTTATATGCTGCATACTCTTATGTTGAAATACTCCAATAGTCCCCAAATCACCATCTCTGGCAGATTAGACAAATCTGATTTTAAATAGCTGGGTTTTAACAGTGTAAACTCAACTTTGAGGCAGACTTTCGGATTGAATGACAGCATTTTGAGCACATCGATTCATGTTTAAAGCAGTATACTTCTGAAGCTTATCGGATCAACCTCAAATTTTCCATTCCATTGGAAGCGTGTTTTCGTAAAGTTTTGTTAAAATATATACATTATTATTTAAGCCATCATAAATTGTTTAATAACTTAACAAATTGATCAAAATAGTTTGCATCTAGTTTTCTTCACAAATTAGTAAAGGGATACAAGCTATATAACCAGATTTACTACACTATACAGGGTGCGCCACTTAAAACTCCCCAGACTTGTAACTTTTTTATTTTCGAAGCGATGACCATGTTGGGCACATCAACTTGTAGACATTTATAAAGCCTTTAAATATCCATACAGAGTGATCAATTTTTTTTTTTGAATGGTTAAGAAAGGAAACTTAATTTCTTTGAATATTTTTTTACCTCACCCTGTATATGGACTGTGTTATTGCTTTCTTATAAAGGTTTTAATTAGCTTCAATTTATGTTATTAAAATAAAAAAACCTAAAAAATAAAAAATTTGCAATTTCCTACTTAGTACATTTTAATATAAGTTAGTTTTTAAAAATATATTTTTTATTTTTTGTTACTGTTTATTACATTCCTTTCAAAGTAATTTAAAAAAAAATCAGTTTGGAGTGTTTTTAATTCCCTGCTCTAAAACCAAAAAGAATTTCGAATATGACGTAATAATATAAATTGAAGCTAATTAAAACCTTTATAAGACAACATTAACGCAGTTCATGTACAGGGTGAAAAAATATTCAAGGAAATTAAATTTCTTTCTTAACAATTTTTTCAAAAAAATATTTTTTTTTTAAATGCTTTAAAAATATCTACAATTTGATGTGCCTAAAAAATAAGAAAATTACAAGCCTGGGGAGTTTTAAATGGTGTACCCCGTATACGAAATAGACTAATATTTCAATTATTTTCACAGGTTGTGTAACTAATGTTCAAGTAGCAAATGTCAGAGTGACGAAAGCTGACCAAAGAACGAGTACAATCAGAAACGACCCGAGAAATGCTTAACACTTATTGTAGATACTTAGTTAACTTGAATATAGATTAGTTACACAAAAGACACTAGTATTAATCTCTCCTAAATCAACAGTTAATAAAATAAATTAAATGAAATTTGAGCTTTACTAGGAATGCAAGACAAGGTAGGTAGGTGGGTATACATCATTGGAGAAAAAAAAAAAACGTATAGTTGCTTTCTAAAGAACATATAGATGACAACGTCGAGGACAACGCCTAATGTCTGGTTTACCTACTGGGATATGCAGAGATTAAGATGGAATTGAAACTTTGTTGATACTAATTAACTTAGTTTAAACTGTCATTCAATTTGAGAATCTTTCATAAGCTAATATATGTTGACAAATCAGACAACCATATCTTGCATTATATACTTTGTATCTCTTTTTGATGTAGCATGTATTTGTTTTATATACCTACCATAATGTTCAAAATAGACCCTATAGTACTTTTTAAATATTGATACTAGAGAACTGCATTCTTGGAGTTAAATATATGAATATAAATTCCTCATGAATTGTCCAGAAAAATTGTTATTCTTTAGGAAATAACTGGAGGAGACATCAACTTTTATTTTTAAGTAGAATACCTCTGAACATCTTTAGAAAGTTAGATAGTTTTATATTTTAAATATAACCATTTTTTACAAAAAAAATTTCATTCAAAATATAAAACTACTCAGCTCTCTAAATAAGGCATCCGACTTAAAAATAAAACTTGGTATCAACTTCGGTAATTTTCTAAAGAAATATATTTTTCTGTATAACTTATAAGGAACTTTATTCATCTAACTTTAACAATCCAATTGTGTAGTATCAATATTTAAAAAGTGCTGAGATATGCTATTTTGAACATACGGTAGGTAGATAAAATATATACATGCTACATCATAAAGAGATAAAATTTACGTAGCGTAAGGTCACTATCAAGTGGTTTAATATACATATATGCTACATCATAAAGAGATAAAATTAGTTACGTATGCTTTACATAGCAAGTGGTTGAATATACATATACACTACGTCATTTGTTCCATACCATGAGGTAACAGTGTTACCTCTTCACTATGTAAAAATCACATGCACATGTTGCTGACATTTCGCAGAGTATGCACATATGATTATGCGTCACATTTTACATAGCACGTTACTTCTGCGAAACTTAGTTTACGTAGCATTTACGTATATGCTATATATTTATGTTTGCTGGGGAAGAACGTTCCCTGATACGTGTACACAGTATATGCGACTGTGAACATAAACTTTTCTGTATATTCTGTTTATATCGTATGTATAATCATATTGTATATGTGAAAATATTATTTATATGGGAATGTTGAGGGAACATACATGGCAAGTACAGAATGCAATTAGAACATTGGGAATGCAAAATGTACATTCGTGAAATAATAAATGCTATCTGGGAAGTAAATTTTTGAATCAGGGTCTACAGGTATCATTATATTTAGAATTTGTGATGCTTCTTTCTGCTCGTTTTTGTAATTTTAGTATTTTAGTGGCATGTGAAGATCCTCCCCAAAGTAAGATACCATATCACATTATGCTATGAAAAAGAGCATGATATGCCATTAAGATTACGCTTTGATCAACCCAATTAAGATTTTTTAATAGGAAGATGCAACTTGACAGTTTTTTGGAGATGCAATCTATATGAGCCTCCCAGGTTAGCTTACTATCAAAAATGAGACCTAGGCATTTTACTGGATTATTATTTTCGATGCAAATATGAGGGTTTAAGTTAAAAATGAGTGTTTGAGTTTTATCTTCATTTAATTTTAATTTAATATTGTTAAAATAACCTTTATATTTATGTTGAACACTAGTTTTTAACAAATATTAGTAAATCTATATATGTAGCTCTGTGTCTATGTATGTACAAAAAATTTCACTATATCTATCGTCTTATATGTATGTGTGTATATGTGTATATATGTATGTATGTATGTATGTATGTATGTATGTATGTATGTATGCATGTATGTATGTATGTATGTATGTATGTATACACATGTATATATTTAAAATCTTTTTTTAATTATTACGATTCTCATTTTATTGTGTATTATATATTGTATTTTAGAGAGATAGAGTGTGATGGTTGACCCGGGTGGGTCGCTTGCCGACCAGTCTGAGGAAAACAAGCAATATAAATGCAAAATTTGTGGAAAAAATTCAAGTAAAAGTGAAGTTAAATGTATAGGTGAAAACTGTGAAACAGTGTTGCATTCTAAATGCTTTGATGTTCTTGCGAAAGTTGTACACATCGATAAGAAAACATTTCGTTGTAAAATCTGTCATCTAAGCACGAAAAATAGTGATAATACTCAGGCTTCCATTGACAACAATAGTGCCAGTTGTGAAATAATGATACTCAAAAAAAAAATCGAATGTTTAGTACGTGAAAAGGAATTATTGAATAAATACACTTCAGAAATGGAATATTCAAATACGTTCTTAAAATCTAAAATCAAGGACTACGAACAACAATCTAGTGTGAGTAAAAACCCATCTTTTTTGCCTACTGATAGCGCTCCGGCGGCTTCATATAGTTCTATGGTAAAAAGAAATAATATTAGCAATGCAAATAACTCATCAGCTGTTTTACTTGTCAAGACTACGAATCAAGCTATTTCAAACAAACAAGTTGAAAGTGATATTAAGTCGAGAATAAAGCCAGGCTCTCTTAATGTAAACATTATAAACACCAAATTAGTCAAAGATGGGTTGCTTATAAATTGTAGTGATACAACTTCCTTACACACATTAAAAGAATGTTTACATCAGCAAGTGGGAGAAATATACCATGTCAGCGAGGGAAAAAAATTAAACCCTCGTCTCATTGTCTATAGTGTAGAGCCTTCTGCTATCCAAAACCCGGATTTTATAAAGGATATTATTAGTGACAATAACCTCGATGTCACTGAAAATGACATAAAGCTTACTACGAAAATGAAATATAAAAACGTTGTTAATGTAATTCTGGAACTCTCCCCCTCAGTTTTTCAGTCTGTCATAAACATAGGTTATTTATATGTTTCTTGGAAGAGATGCGCGGTGAAGCAGCACTTCAGCCTACCGAGGTGTTTTAAATGCTGGAAAATTGGACATCACAGAAAGGATTGTCGCAGTCAGTCGGTAGTATGCCCCAACTGCTCTGAAGCCCATGAAAAAAAGGACTGTGTATCGCAATCATTCGTGTGTAACAACTGTAAAATGTTGAATGCCAAATATAAGTTAAATGTATCCACTGATCACACGGTTAATGATCCACATTGTCATTTCTTTTTAAATAAAGTTGATCAACTTAAATCTAGAATAAATTATGGTAAATAATTTTCTAAATTCAAATCTTAAAATTGGTCATTTAAATGCACGATCACTGTTTACTGGCTTCGACGAATTTTTAAATCTCACTCTCGAAAATAACCTAGATATCATGTGTGTCTCTGAGACATGGTTGAATGAAGATATACCAAATAACGTCATTGATATACCTAATTTGATTTGATTTGCTGTCTCATATAACCCCTTTATATGATAATATTTTTATACTAGGTGACTTAAATGTTGATCAATCACATGATAATTTAGTGTCCCAATATATGACTGCTTACAGCTTTCAACAGTTGATAACTGAACCCACTCGTGTTACACATACTTCAGAAAAAATAATTGATGTGATATTTACAAATAATAAAGATTTAGTATTAAATTCTGGACTTGTAATTTAAATTTTTCAATAACTCGACCGCCCAAGTTAGCAACTTATCGAAATTTGAAAAATTTTTCTGTAAATGATTTTCAAAGTGACTTAAATAAGGTAAATTGGGATAATATCCTTTATATGAATAATATTGATGATAAAATACAATTATTTAATAGTTATATTATCGAGCTATTCGATAAGCATGCGCCATATATCACTTCTCGTATAACCAAACCTTATGCCCCTTGGATAACCAACAATATAAAGCAATTAATGAAACAACGCAAGATAGCACATAGTAAATATAAGCGTACTAAATCGGAAAATGATTTAAATTCTTATAGAGAATTGCGTAATCTAGTGAGTGAGGCTATTCGAAACGAAAAATCAGCATATTTAAGTTACCAACAGAACAATCCAGATAAAAAAGAAATGTGGAAGGCCTTAAAATATTTAAACATAAAGCAAAACTCGGTTAATGATATTCCCACTGATTTACGAAATGTTGATGAAATAAATGATTACTTTTTATCAGTATTTAGTCCACCTAATAATTGTTTAGAAACAACTGATTATTATAGATCTAACAAATATAAAGATGACTTATCATTTTCATTTCAGATGGTAACGGTTGACAATGTACAAAATATATTGTTAGACTTGAAATCAAATGCATATGGATGTGACAACATAAGTGCCAAAATGTTGCAACTTTGTTCTCCTACGGTTTGCCCTTATATAACACATATAGTCAACTGTTGCCTAGAATGTGGTTATTTCCCTGAATCGTGGAAATTGTCGATAATAAAACCTCTTCCCAAAACAAATATTCCCAAATCATATAGTGATCTTCGTCCAATCAGTATATTACCCGTAATGTCAAAAATTCTAGAGAAAGTCATTAAACATCAGATGTACGATTATGTAATTAACTCGAAGATAATATCAAATTTTCAGTCAGGTTTTAGGAAGGGGTATAGTACTACGTCCCTACTAATGAATGTATCAGACAACATAATAACATCCCTTGATAATGGCTTAGCCACAGCACTTGTGTTATTAGACTTCTCTAAAGCCTTTGACACTTTAGATCACTCTCTGCTTTGTGCCAAACTTAATTTTTATGGACTTGATCCTGTTTCGATAAATTTTTTCACATCGTATCTCACGGGTCGACAGCAGAAAACTGTGCTGGAAGAATCATTTTCTAGAACTGGTTATGTAACGTCAGGTGTGCCACAGGGATCCGTATTGGGTCCTTTGTTGTTTTTAATATACACGTCAGACATTTTTAATAAAGTCGAATATTCTAACATGCACGCATTTGCGGACGATACTCAAATTTCTTATTCGTTTGCTCCCAAAGATACTGAACGGGCCTGTGCTAATATTAACCTTGATCTTTTGTCAATAGCTGACTATTCTAAGGCACATAATTTGAAACTTAATTTTAACAAGTGTACCACTCTTCTCTTTTGTCCAAAACGATCAGAACAGCTAATAAAATCGCATATTAATATTCAAATAAATGACGAGCCAATACATATCACAAATGTTGCTAGAAACCTTGGGGTTATATATGATTGCAAATTAAGATTCCAAGAACATGTTTCTCTCTTAATAAGGAAATCTTTCTTAGCATTAAAACTTTTATATGCTAACAAAAAAATTATAAATTTCAGTTTAAGAAAAAAACTTGCCGAATCAATTGTTCTGCCGATACTTAGCTGCTGTATTATAATGTATTTCCCTTGTCTTGATAAAGTGACACAATATAGGTTGCAAAAAAATCCAAAACTCTTGTTGTAGATTTGTTTTTGGCCTGAAAAAATATGACAGAGTATCGGCAAAAATAAAAGAGCTTGGTTGGCTTAATGTTGATAATATTTTTAAATATCATCTGTCCGTTTTCGTTCATCGTCTTCTCTACACCTCCTCACCTTGTTACCTACGGGATAAACTTTCCTTTAGACATAATGTCCACCAATTAGATACTAGATATAGAAATAAATTATCGTTACCACATTTTCATTCAACTATGTTTACAAGATCGTTTACTTATAATGCCACTACGCTATATAACAACCTTAGTGATGATTTGAAAAATTTGTCTCTAAACAGTTTTCGTAAAACAGTTAAATCATTTTACTTATTAAATCAATAAACTTTTTAAAATTATTTTAACCGTGTGTATGTATGTATCTATGTATGTATGTATGTATGTATGTATTTTGTTAGGTTTGTATGGTCTCTCTCTTTGTTTTATTATATATGTATTATTATTTTAAGCAATATAACTTAACTATAATTTTTTAATTATTTAACTTTTCTTTCAAGTCTCTTTTCTTTCCTTTTTATTACACTGTAGTCAGATAGGTCCTTTTTAATCTAATTTGAAAAATTATATACATTTTTTCACACATATTTACGTCATTTGTATTATCTTTACTTAATTTGCTACATAACGTTTTTACGTTTATAATCGTTCACTCTGTTTTATTTATTTTCATACTGTAGGGTTAAGTGGAGTAGCTCTGCTAGACTTCACCCTATTGAAATTATTGTATTGTAATATTTATAATACTCAATAAAGGCAAATTATTATTATTATATTATTATTATATGTATGTGTGTATATGTGTATATATGTATGTATGTATGTATGTATGTATGTATACACATGTATATATTTAAAATCTTTTTTTAATCATTACGATTCTCATTTTATTGTGTATTATATATTGTATTTTATCACAAGTTACTGTTTTTGACTAGTCAGATAAATTATATGTTTGTATAATTTTGTCGATGAATAAATCTTATCTATCTATCTATCTATCTATTTATCTATCTATCTAGCTTGTAACAATAACAGTGTAGAATATCGGTTTTATTGAGGCATAACAAATATAAGATGTTGAAAGGGGTTTCGATGTTTGATTTCAATAGATTATTATACAATTCGTTAGTCGCATCGGTATGTTTTTTGCAGTTTAAAAATATATGGTCTAAGTCACTCTCAATGTTACATATGTCGCATAAATTTGTAGGAGAGAGTCCCATTCTATAAAGATGTACAGGGTAACAACCTGCCCAAATTTCATTCGAATGATCATCGTTATATATTTTCTAGGCAGGTTAACGTCATCATGCCAGAACTTGGATGGTATTTCAGGACTTATTATAGTATACCTTGTGGGGTTGATAAAAACAAATTCATTCCACATGTTTGAACACTTCTTTTTTAGTAACTTTTTACAGATGTTCACGGCGTCATCGTAACTTAATTGTTTTCTAGTTTCCAAACCGGATGAAACGCTTTGTTTAGCGATCATGTCAACGTTTTCGTTGAAATAAATGCCAACATGCGCTTTAACCCACATAAAGGCAATTTTACCCCCATTTAAATGTAGCTGCCGTATAACTTTTTTAATATTAGTGATGAAAGGGTTCGTAGGGATGTTTGGAGAATAACTATGAGATAACTTAAGTATGATTTATAAACTTTTCCGCTGCAATTGCAGTTGCAGTTGGAGTTGCCGCAGCAGTATCAGTTGCAATTCACGAAAATTTGTCATTTATAAACTCTTGCTGTTGCTGTCGTAGAATGTTTTTCACGCATGCACTTCACGCGTAAATCTCGTGACGATTTGTTTACGTTCTCCATGAACTCATTGGCTATCTGCTGGTAATTCCGCAGTGGTTGCCATTCAAGATAAAATTTGGTTATCTAACTGCGGAATATGAACTGCAAACGCAGCGGCAGCGGACTTTATAAATGGAAACATTGCTTTCGTATTCTTCATAAACACTACAGGTGCAGCAACTGCAACTGTAACTGCTGTGGCTATTTTATAAATTGAACTTTAAAAGATGTTAAAACCGAGGGAAGGAATCTGAAATTATGATGTAATGGCCATTATTGTTTGAGTCAACTATATGTTCAATTGCTTTGTATATAGCAATTGCCTCCGCTGAGAAGATGGATGTTTCATGACTTAGTTTGTATTTAGCGGAGATGTTATATTTGGGTATTATGTAGGCACAACCTGTTCCGTGCACGGATTTAGATGCGTCCGTGTATATTTCTGTGTAATTTTGCCACTGATTTAAATTTTGTTTGAAGATGTTACGGCTTTCCAGATGATTTTCACTATAGCTTGGAAAATTAATAATTAGATCATGGAATTCGTATCAAGGTACGCATGGGTATAATAGTTCAATTAATTTAAATAAGTCATATGTTTCTTGATAAGCATCACAGAGAGGTGGAGAATATTTCTTTTGCCAATATTTTTCTGTCAATTTGGAAATACTAGTTTTGTAGATTTTGTCCAAAAGATTGGAGTTCTTAACTTTGGATTTTAGGATGAATTTAATTCGAAGATATTCTTTTCTTAGTTGTAGAGGTGGTTCTAATGCTTCTATGTGCAGTGGTTCAATGGGAGTAGATGACAAAGCACCTCAAATTTAGAAGACAATCTAGGCAGGATGACAGAAATTCTACAGTCCTTGAAAGTGATTTTTTAGAGGCACAACCCATCTCGGGGATAACAAACTGAGTGGATCCCAAGAACCCTTACGTAATTTTAGGATATTGCACTTGAATATACAAAGTATCCGAAATAAAATAAATGAGTTTGAAATATTTTTAAATGAGCATAACTATAACTTTCTATTAATAAATGAACACTGGTGTACGAATAATGAACTGAGCTATGTAAGTATTAATCATTACAATCTAATCTCCAAATTTTGCAGATCAAATGCAGCCCACGGTGGAGTGGCTGTGTACGCATTTGAGCATTACACAAATTGTATAATTTTAGAGCAGGTAAACAAACTATCAATTGAATTGCACTGCGAACTAGCCGCTATCGAATTTGGTAATAACAAACTAATGACAATATACAGACCTCCAAATGGTGACTACAATCTATTCCTAGAAACACTAACTCTTGCTCTTGAAGCTTTCTCCAAGAGTGACAAAACAATGATTGTATCAGGTGATTTTAATGTTTATATTCATGAAGAAAATCAACAGCATACGATGCAGCTCGTAAATGCATTTAAATCTTTCGGGTTTTCTCTAAGCTATACCGGATACACCAGAAATAGCCACTGTCTCGATACGATCTTCACCAATATAAATTCTAATAATCTGAGCACTCGAGCAATAGATACCAAACTCTCGGATCATTTAGGCATACATTTAGAGACAAACATTGAATTTAAAATTCCCCCAAAGAAAGTAACCTATAGACCAATTCATGATCAAGGTCTCTCAGAACTTAATAATTTCTTAAGTAATGTTAACTGGGAATTCTTTCTGGATCCCAACATAGACATAAACAATCGCATTATTAAATTTATTAAAATCATTACTGATTCAATAGACATAATCTTACCAGTAAAATCTATTATAGTTAATGGCTCCAAGCAATCTAAATTATCCTGGTTTAATGACAATCTCCGGCACATGCGTGAACAATTAAATCTTTTATATGAATTTAATTAAAAAAAATCCCACAGAAAATAATAAGGCCTTATTAAATAATTTCCGTTCTAGTTACCGCCGTGAAATAAACATTGCTAAAAAGGAATGTAATGATAACTTTGTAAATAGGCATAACAACCCCCAACAAGCATTATGGAAAATTGTGAATAGCTATAAAAAAACTGCGAGTAATGTATCTGCTAACATCTCAAGTGAACAATTTAATAATTATTTTGTAAATGTTACTGACAAAATTATCGAAGAACTGCCACCATGTAATACAGAATATACAGACTACCTAGAAGAACGTATTCAACAAAGTCAATTCTATTTCACTCAGGTATCAGGCCAAGAAATAGCTGACACTATTACAAACCTTAAAAATAAAAAAAGTAAGGACGTTTACGATATCTCCACTAGTATCTTAAAAGGTATAAAAAATTCCATCATAAGTCCTCTCACCACTCTAATTAACATTTGCATATCTAATAACGTATTCCCAGAATCCTTAAAAATTTCCAAAGTAGTACCGGTTTATAAAAAATGTAACATCGATGATCCTTCAAACCACAGACCAATATCTGTCATACCGTGTCTTGCTAAAATATACGAAATCTTCCTGAAAAACCAGTTAACCAGATACCTAGAATATAATAAACTTCTCAGTTCCAATCAATATGGCTTCCGTAATAAACTATCCACTACATTTGCCATTGATAAATTAACTTCGATAATCAATGATGGATTTGAAAATGGGAATTACATTTGTTCTCAATTTTTAGATCTTACTAAGGCTTTTGATTGCGTGTCCCATGAAATACTGATACACAAACTAAATTATTATGGCTTTGGTGAACAGAGCAAAGCCCTCCTAACTTCTTACCTGAGTGATAGACAAAAATTCGTAGTCTACAATGGGATAAAATCTAATCTTCTTAACATAAAGCACGGTGTCCCTCAAGGTTCCGTCCTCGGCCCCGTTCTCTTTCTTATTTACATTAATGATTTTCCCAATTCAGTTACCGATAATGTACTAACCATATTGTTTGCCGATGACACCAACTTAACCATCTCAAAGAAAAATATTGAAGACATCCAGAATGAAATACCTCACATCAATTCAAAATCTCAAAACTGGTTTGTCTCAAACAAATTATGCCTAAATGCATCAAAAACAGAGACCATGATATTCAGCATGCGCAACTTACAAGAGGTTGTTGTAGGAGGCAATAATGATAAAAACCTGGAAATTCAAACAGTACCAAAATATATCTCGCTACATATAACTAGATTAAAACCTAATACAAAGCCAGAAGACATGAAGGAAATGCTTAGGGAGAATTTTCCAGAGGCAATTTGTGAAAATCACCCTTCTAAACGTCCTGAATTATATGCCTCTATGAAGGTTTCAATAATGCAGGAAAATTTCAAAAAAGCTTGGAGAAGAGAGATGTGGCTGAATGGAGCCCAACTATTCATAACAAAATGCAGGAAAATATAGAAAGGGATTTTATTAAAAAAAGGATTTTTTCAATGAATAAGCTCAGACAATACCGCCATGAGCTGCAGTATGTGCAATGGGAATCTGTCCTCAGCTCAAATGATACAAATAATGCATATGACCTATTTATAAATAAACTTACAACCGTAATGAATAGAGTTTTTCCTATAAAAAAATGTCGAGTAAATAGCAATAACCAATGTACAAAAAAATGGATAACAAGTGGAATAAGGGTCTCGTGTAAAAACAAGCGTCTACTATATGAACGGTTAACGTTAGGTCAGATAAACAAAGAAACCTATAATCAATATGCATACATTTTAAGAAAAGTTATTAAACATGCAAAGAGGTTATCAAATAAAGAATATATTTCAAAGGCGCAAAATAAGACTAAAGCCACATGGTCTTTAATAAAAAATATAACAGCGGAAAACTCTAAAACGACTAAAGATACAATTCTGAATCACTTCAGAAACACAGATTCCAGCTCGCTGGAGGTACTAAATGAGGCAAATAGGTATTTTGTAAATTCATGTCAAGACACAAATGCAAAAAATAATGTTGACTATAATATTATTAAAAGTTGTGCAACTAGTATTTTTCTTTATCATGTTGATCCTTGCGAGGTTTCCCAAAGAATAAAGCAACTAAAAAATAAAAAGTCGGCGAAGACGAGATATCAGTAGTTTTGCTAAAAGAAGTATGTGACTTAATAGCGGCCCCTCTTGCCCATATAATAAATTTAGCCTTCAACACTGGTACTTTCCCAGAAAGACTCAAGACTGCATATGTTAAAGCCATATATAAAAAAGGTAAAAAAGATGAGCTAAAAAATTATAGGCCCATCTCTCTTCTATCGAACATCAGTAAAGTCTTCGAGGGAATTATATATGATAGAGTCATGAGCTTTCTGGAGAAAAATCATGTACTATCCGAATATCAAAATGGATTTAGAAAAGGAAAATCAACAATAAGGGCCATATACCAGGCTATGTTAAAAATAATTGAATCATTAAATGACAACAAAAAAACTTTAACAGTGTGCCTTGATCTAACGAAGGCTTTTGACAGTGTTGATCATGGGATTCTATGTAAAAAGTTGGAGTTGTATGGCATTAGAGGGGTGGCGTTGCGTCTAATGCGATCGTATATAAGTAATAGGAAGCAGTGTGTTGTCGAAATGGATAAACATAATGAATTATTAAAATCGAATGTTATAACAATAAAGAAAGGTGTTCCACAGGGATCCATTTTGGGGCCGCTGCTTTATATTCTATATACAAATGAAATACCAAGGACTGTTGAGCAGTCGTTGGTAATGTATGCAGACGATACGTCACTGATCTTTAGCGAGCCAGATATAGTTACTAGCCAACAAAGTGTAAGCAATGCAATGTGCTCAATGGATGCCTGGTTTTCGGCCAATAATTTATCACTAAATATTGAAAAAACACAAATTGTAAACTTTAGCTATCGACCTAGTGATACTTTTAACATATATTTTGAAACAAATAAAATAGAAACTAAAAATAGTGTTTCCTTCCTAGGTGTACACATTGATCATAGGCTTGACTGGGGAGTTCATATTGAGGCACTTGCACAGAGTATGGCCAGATACTGCTTTGCAATAAAAATAATTTCGGATAATGTTGGACAAAAAGAAGCATTAATAGCTTATCATGCATATGTACACTCAAAAATGAAATATGGCATAATTTTTTGGGGAAACTCTGCAGAAATACAGCGGATTCTTATCTTGCAAAAACGTTGCTTAAGAAATATTTAAAAAAAAAACGCAGAGACAGCTGTAAAGAAAT
The DNA here is from genome assembly GCA_936432065.2 of Rutpela maculata. Taxonomy (NCBI): domain Eukaryota; kingdom Metazoa; phylum Arthropoda; class Insecta; order Coleoptera; family Cerambycidae; genus Rutpela; species Rutpela maculata. The sequence goes on along the minus strand of OW386287.2, from coordinate 111,299,801 downwards.
ATTTACTTCTAATAAATTGCTGACAGTAATTGGACTCTATATCTATGAGGTAGTAGTGTTTATAGTAGAAAACCCACTTTTCTTTAATAGTCACAATCACGTTTATGCAACACGAAACAAAGAAAACTTAAAACTTGATAAAGTCAATTATGCATATTTACAAAAAAATGTGCAATATACTAGTATAAAAATATGGAACAGAATACCTTTACAATTAAGAAATCTTCCCAAACATCAACTAAAAAATAAATTAAAACTCTATCTTCAAAGTAAAGCATATTACTCCCTACATGAGTTTCTAAATGATACTGATGTCTTTAATATAGGCCGTGAGTACTAGCTTAAAATACTTTATATATCTACATCCCATATAAAAAATTCTCTTCTCTTTCTTTTTATCAAAATAGATTGAAGTACTTTCAAAGCTAATCCTAAACTCTAAGATTTAATGTAAACTGTTAGTTATGTATCGTTTGTCTGCAAATTTTTGTTGAATGATCTTTGTTTGTTCTATACCATAATACTGCGTATTTATTGTGTATTTAGTGTGTTTTAATTAACGGATTCATACCTAGGTTAAGTACTATTTTTATTCTTATTGTCTATTTTATATGTATGATGTAATGTATGCTATTTGACACGTTCTATGTCCACATTAATTGGAAAATACTGAACAAATAAACACTATTCTATTCTATTCTATTCTATAAACAACCCAGAGTTCGTTAAATTCCTTGGGGTTAAATTAGATCCGAAACTAACTTGGGACAGTCACACCAATCAAGTCTGTAATAAAATAGCTACATACACTTACCTGCTTCGTAATCCAGTCGGAAAAGTATCACAAAATACCTTAACAACTGCATACCACAGCCTCATCCACTCTAGTATATCTTATGCTATACTAGTCTGAGGACATGCCACGAGTTCAATAAACGTATTTTCAGCACAAAGAAAGGTAATACGCATAATTTCGGGATTAAGATATAGTGATGATTGTAAAGAACAGTTCAAAAAATTAAAAATTATGACAGTTCCGTGCACTTACATATTCCAGAGTCTTTTATATGTAAAAAATAATGAAGGTGTATTTAACACAAGAAGTCAAATTCATTCTCATAACACCAGAAATAGAGATACCAACTTCCTAAGATTAACTAAAACTAGAGACGGCACTGGTTACTTAGGAATTCAGTTTTTCAATGCCCTGCCGCCTGAAGTAAGATCACTGAATGTTAACCATTTTAAATGGAAAGTAAAAAAATACTTGCTCGATAATGCTTTCTATAGCACAAAAGAATTTTTAGACATTAACCACCACATTATTAATTAAGTCTTGCCTCGTATATTCGGGTGAACTGTTCAAAAAATTACTTCGTGCAGTGTTTTATAACTCTATATTGTACATATATTTATTTATTTTAATATGTCATTAATTAAGTTTGTTCGTAATGTATTCATTTGTCCTCGTTTTTAAATTTCATTTTGATATTTACATATATTATCTAATTTTATATTATTCAGTCATATTATTTTATTGTATATCACATTAACTTTTTTGACGTGTGTAAACACTATGTGTATCTGACACCAATAAAACTATCTATCTAAACATATTCTGAGGGATTTGTTTTGAATTATATCAACCCGTTTCAGAGTTGTATTTGAGGCGACTCCATAGAAGATTGAACCGTAATCTATAATAGATCGAATATAAGATTTACAAAACAATAAAGCTGTTTTTTGATCAGAACCCCACCATACTTTCGTAGTAGTTTTAAGAAAATTCAATCCTTTGTCACATTTAGATGCAGTGTACCTTATATGAGGTTTCCAAGTGAATTTTTCATCTAAAATGATAGCCAAATATTTAACTTCGTTTTTTATCGGGAAATTAAATTTGCCTAATTTAATATTATAGTCATGTTCAATATTGTGCCTAGTAAAAATTGTTACCACTGATTTGCTTTCTGAAATTTCAAATCCCTTGTTCAATAACCAGTAATCACATTTGATGATTTCATTATTTATTGTGTTTTTACAAATATCCAATTTTTTATGTTCGTATGATAAAACAAAATCATCTGTGTACTGAGTGATACGTAATTTGAGATTTAGGGAGTGGAAGTCGGCAGTGTACACATTGAACAAAATGGGGCTTAAAACAGAACCTTGGAGTAAACCAAAAGATGTATAGTTTTTCATTATTAAAATGGCGTACATATATTGCTCTATTATGAAAAAGATTTGTTATAGTTGTAGCTATGCGAGGAGTGATGTTAAATTTACACAAACTGTTTTTAGTATATGAAGATTTACTGATTCATACATGCCTTTAATATCCAAAAAAATTGCTGCAAGGTAATTATTATTGGTAAAACAATCATGAATCTCTGATACTACATTGCCAACTGCATCTAGTGTTCCATACTCACGTTTAAACCCATACTGATTATTTGGTAGAGGATACTTATTTCTAAAGCCACTACTCCAGTCTGTTTTTATCATACATTCAAATGTTTTAAATATACATGATAGAAGAGATATAGGTCTATACGAGTCTGCTAAATTAAGGTTCTTATTAGGTTTAGGTATAGGAACAACAACAATTTTTTTTCACGATTCGACAGATTCACGTCTGACCCCAGACATCATTAAAAATTTCTAGTAAAAACTGTTTGGCATTTGGCGGTAAGTTACTTAACATAGGATATTTGATTTCATCAAAACCAGGAGCAGAATTATTAGACATCTTGTTTGCCCAGTCGAGTTCGCACATAGAGAAGGGGAGTGAAAGAAAATTGTCTGCCTGAAGAGGATCCTTGGGCATATCGGGTGGATAATTGACTGAAGGTGGGGATATCTGTACTAGAAAGTTATCTATTCAGTCATAATTATCACATTTTTTTATATTGAATAGGGACTCTTTGTATTATTTTGGCCTGTTTCCATAGGTCGGTATTGTGTTTTTATTTAAATTTGAAACCCATTTTATCCAGTTGTTCTTTTTTTTTTAATTTAAATATCTTTTTTGTTTCAGCCATAACGTTTTTGCATTTAATATAGTTTTCTAGTGTACTGTGTGTTTTATATTTTTCCCGTTTGCGCAGTAGGTCATCACATTCTGGATCCCATCAGGGGGCTGGAGTACTATTTTTTATTTTAAACGGTTTGTTAATCGAAATTGGGACTGTGGTAGCCTCATTGATGTTTACTAGAAAGTTGTATTTTCCTTCACAGTTTAAAAATTGATTTTGAATATTCATAAAGTTAGTATATATTAGATGTTCATAAAGTGTCCAATTAGCTCTATTAATATTCCATTTATTTTTGGGATAAATAATGTTTTCAAAACTAAAGGGAGCCTTGAGTTCCATGAGAATCGGAAAATGGTCAGATCCTAGAGTATCTGGGCATACCTGCTAGTTAATTTGATTAGAGATTAGAGCAGAGCTTATTGTAATGTCTATAGCAGAGATCTGAACATTAGGAGCTGAAAGTCTTGTTTTTGCACCGTTATTTAACACCACTAATTCTAAATCATCACTCGCGTTTATGATTTGTGTCCCTACAGAGTCATTTTTAAGTGAACTCCACATATTATTATGTGCATCTAGGTCTCCACCAATGATGGAGGGAGACTCGACGCTTTTAAAAATATTTGTCCAATCAGCCTTTGATGTACTTATGTTAGGTGGTCTATAGATTGATAAAAATGAAAATGTTTCCTTATTAATTGAGATTTGTACACCACAAACTAATATTTCATTCGTGAAATTATCGACCATGTCAGTCTCGTTAAAAGGTATATTTTTTTTAATGAATATAGCGGCACCTGCTTTGCCATCATTCCTATCTTTCCTTACAATATTGTAACCTTGGAATATATACATTACACCGTGCTTAAACCAGGTTTCGCTTATGATTGCTACGTCAATTTGATTTGTAGTTATAAAGTGCATTAAGCTATTTTTATTGGACACAGCGGAACGTGCGTTCCACTGCATAATTTTCAAATTTTTCTTGTTACGATTGAATTTTAAGACTATTTAAAACTGAAGAAAATTCAGATTTTAAAAATTGGTCATCTATTTGTTTTAAATCCTGCACAGATTTTATTTTCGACAACATGTTAGGAATGCATTTTGTAAAGCTGTTTATAATTTTCTCTTTGTCAGATTCTATATCAGATTTTTCTCTAGGATTACTTGGAAGTGGTTGGGAGGGTCCCGCAATAAATAGAAACATTGGAGAGACTCTAATGGAGAGGTAGTGATTTTTCTTTTTTTGATGGGAGGTTTATTGATACGGTTAGTGCACTGAAGACCTGGTAGGTTGGGATAGACTTGATGCTCGTGAAGTACTAGGAACAGGTAAATTTGGAAAATTGTTGTAGTATTCTACATTATTTAACGCGTCATATGTATTATTTGATATAAAAATGCCAGAATAAGACGACTCTATGTATTTTTTTGCCTCAAAATAAGACAAATTCGAGGTAGCCATATGTTTTTTAATTTGGTTTTGCTTCTGAAAATGGGGGCAATCTTTAGAAACAGATTTGTGATCCTGATTTTTACAAAAATAACAATAAACATCTTTATCCTCACATTTATGGTTATCATCCAAAGGTTTACTGCATTTTATACGGATTATTACTACGGCACTGGCTTGACACATGACAGAGTGCCTCGTTGTACATATGATTCCTCAGGATAAACTACACTATTTATGTAGACCTCATTAGGTAATTTATTTCCCTCAAAGGTTAATATGACAATTTGTCTAGGTACATAGGAAGTTCCATTTTCATTAGTTATTTTTCATTTTAGTCTATTTACTGCTAATATTTTACAATCAGATTCTATATTGTTTATTAGGTAATCATCATCAAATCTTGTATCAACAAATTTTATAACTAGTAAATTATTTGGAATAAAGACTTTAAGGTCCTTGAGCTGTAATAATTTATTCTTGACTAAATTGTTTTTAGACCCACTTTAATTCGATTAAAATCAACCTTTTCAATGGTCGTTATATTTTTAATATTTAGTTTTTTATGAAGGATATGCCCTATGTACATTGGATGTAACCGTCTAATGTTTTGTTTATTAATTTTTTCAATATAAACGTAAATATTTTTATCATTATAGTACTTATCTTTATTTAAGTTGAAAACCGTAGGTAGTGGGTTTTTTGAGGCGGTGGTAGTTTGGCTCAGCATGTCAGGTGTGCGGTCCTCAGTGCATTTTTCATTGTATACACTCTCAGTATCTTCCATAGCAGAATCCTGCGGCTTGCTGTGATTGTAACCTGTTCTATTTGTTTCTTCTTTGTATGTTAAATCAAGGATTTGTACATTTGGAATGAGTTTTGTTGTACCCCCTTTGTCTAAAGGGGATGGCTTCGAACTAGACATTTTAAATAAAAACCTTCACCATACACTTTACAACTAATCTTTCAAAAGGGTTTAAAGAAGTTATAATATACGTAGATATTTCAATTTATGCGGATTAACGTCACTAGCACACTTCTATACTCGACCGTTAGACGCGAACTGTGAAGAACGAAGTCGTGTGGGGTATCAAATTTAGGGTAATCGGACCCAAGGAATCGATTGCCACCAGTTTTCGGCCGATCCGACCCCACTGTTCTGGGAAAAAGTGTGCTACAAGGCCAAAGTAAGGGTCGAAATTGAGTAACGCTGATACTAGGTTGTAGTCCGGACCCAGATATACCATCTGCACCAGATTTTGCCGATCACCCGAATTTCGCCCGGAATACTTGAAGACCCCGTAGTTTGGAGTTACTAGGCAAGTGAGCCCTCGTGAAATAGTAACTTTGGGGTGCTGAATCGATTGCCACTAATTTCAGACTGCTCCGACCAACCGTTACGGAAAACCGTGTACCACAGCAACCTGGGAGGTTGAAACTGAGTAAGATCGACGAGATTGGGTAACTGGCATCTCAAGATACCATCCAGTTCGGTTTCGCCGATTCTACCGATTTTCCGGATTATCCCCGGAGTTCTACCAGTTCCGGTGATAGATTCTATCCGATTAGTGCCTACCCCCACCAGTAGACCTCCAGTGTGCAAAACATCTGCACATAATTGCAATAATTGCAACTGCATAATCAGCAGCCCAGGAGTCAGAACAGGGGGTTCTGCTTGAGAACTCGATCGAGAAGGACCTCTCAGAAGCAGCACTACCAGATACCCTCTGTTACCTGCCATCCCAACACATACTGTCCACCATCACCGCCACCGTTCATCGCTGACGGTTACCGTACAGAGTCGTAGTGGTTGAGGGTACCTCAGGGAAGCAAACATGTCCGACAGCGAAGAAGAACCGAAACAAGAGACAGAAAACCCGGAGGATGGAATTCCAGCAGAATCCACCAAATGTCGCTTAAGCTGGATATATAAGTTGAAGAAAGAGCAGGTTGACATCGAGCTCCGCAAGTTCCACCTGGACCTGTCTGTCTGGTACCATAGAGGAGAAGAAGAGGCGCCTTGTGAAGTTCATTATCATGAAGTTCATCATCACTTCCTCACCTTCCTGCCACCGCAAGCCCAGGCCATAACATCTGTCCTGCCTCCGCCCACGGCTGCTGGTAATCCGATTCTGGATCCCCTCAAGATCCGTAAATGGGGTATCCACTTTAATGGGAAAGGAGACCCTGCCACCTTCCTAGAAAGGCTAGAAGAAGTATGCTCCTATACTGGGATGCGGCCAGAACAGCTGCTACCATACTACCGGAGCTGTTACAAGGAACGGCAGTATTATGGTACCGCAATAACCGGGCACGTTGGACAAGTTGGAGCGAATTTACACCGAGAAAATTAGCCTAAAGAAAATCTTTGCTACCACTTTTTTTGCTATTAGAGCATATATTTTTTTTATAACAGTAAACACTCTATGTTGCAGTTAAAAAAATCGGTATGCTGCTTCACAGTAACAGAAACATTTTTTGCTGGAATCATAAATAGTCTATACTGTAACACAATAAGATATTTTATAAAACTTTAATTTACAATCACTAAATAATTTCTAACTACCATTGAAATGTACTTTGTTACTACAGAAAGTCAAATTTTGTATAAATATTTTAACTGCAGTTGAAAATTTTATTATTGTTCCTAAAAAAAACTTAGCTGGTACAAAAGATAATTCTTTAAAAAATTGAGCTAACGCATGCGCTTTGCAAAAGTAGACTCGGTTCTCGTCATAAGAGGAGTGAATTTCTAATTTAGTCTTATTGTTTTCGTTGGTTATGCTCCGCGGGCTGGAAGAAGAATCTCATTATTGCATTATTCTCTCATTCCTCACAATACAATCATATTTGTATTGGGGCTTGCGGCCATTGCATCGCCATAATTGCTAATTGGTGCGCTAATCTAGTGCTAATTTGTGCATTATTATTACCGTCACCCAGTGACCACCACTGACCGGAGTGGCGTACGTGCCACGTGGTGTGGTGTGGTATACGTGCTAATCTTTGGGTACTTGTCGTGTGTCGTGTACATAAATTATGTATTAATTAGTGGTGAAGATATACTTTGTGATTAGTGATTACTGATTAGTGGTGCAAAGCCTTTCGATTCCAATTATTTTCGAGTTGTGCTTATCGTTATCCGTGCTTTGGCAAAATTTCTAGTATAATGGTTAATGAAAAAAATGACATATTTATTTATCAAAATGTTGTTTCAAAAAGTTTTAATGAACATTTATTTTCCTTTCTTGTGGAAATCATTGACATAGAGAGTTGCATTTTCTTTCAAGATTTGAAAACTTATGATACGTACGTTATAATTACACGAAATGCAGATAATTATGTATCAGTATGATTAGGTTAAGATACGTGAAACTGATGTCATTTATTTATTTTCTGTTAAGAATTTTCAATTTTCATCTGGCAATGTTCATTCGTCCTTTGGAAAAATTTTTAGTATAATTGAGGAGCTTCCAGTAGAAAGAGACTAAGTGCCAAAAGTAAAATTTAAACAGCTTCTTATTGGCAACTAACTTTCTGCATATTAGTAGGTGGTATGTAGAAATTTTTGATTGTAATAACTTAGAAATTTTACTTTCGACACTTAGCCCCCTTCTACCGGAAACTCCTCAATTACATATTATTTATTTATCAAAATGTTGTGTCAAAAAGCATTTTTTTTTCTTTTGTTGTGGAAATAATTGACATATAGAGTTGCATTTTCAGTAGGTGCCTATAGGTTAATAAATGTTAAACTGATTTTATTTCTTTTTTTACATTACATACAGCAGTGTATTTTTAAATAAACGACTCGGACATTAAAAAACGTTTATTTTCCTTGTCCTGAAAAAATGAATCATGCACCTAGTTAATTTTGTCTATTTAATTTAGAAGACCTTGTACAGGCCTTTCAGGATTAACCATCAAATTTTAAATTTGGATGGGACACCTCAAAATATGAAAAAAAATCCTATATGTATGAAGGTATGTTCAGAAATGCAACGTTGAAGAATTATACCACAAAAATGGCAGCTAAAAATGTTGAAATCGTATAACTCCTTCATGAGGCATTTTCGGATACCTATACCTCCATAGGAAATATTTTTCATATTTAGAAATACCTATTCCAAATTTACAATTTAACCGGTTAATCCTGGCAATAAAAAATCTTACTATGGTAGCAAAACTATTTTATAATGTCAGCAAAGTTACTTTACAGTAACAGTAAACACCCTGAATAATGGCAATAAAAAAATCGTGCTAGGGGAGCAAAACTATTTTATAATGCCAGCAAAGTTACTTTATAGCAATAGTAAACTACTTTACGACTATAGGCAAATCAATCTACAGTGACTCCAAGTCTCTTTTTTGTGGTAGTGAAGTCAATTTATATTCCATGCAAGTTACTTTATACTGACAGAAATATATTTTGCCAACAACAGCAATTGCTCCTTAACAATAGTAGCAATGTTATCTTCCTGGATCAGAAAAGTTATTTTTTATGAAATAAGTATACTGTGGTTCTAAAGTACTGCCAGCAAATCAAAATTTTCTACTACAGCACAATACTACACTGGCGCCTATGTTATTAGAGTTTTCTGCTACTACAGCTTATTTTTTCGCTATGATGGTGAAAAAATTTTTTCGGTGTATGAAAGATTTCTGCATCTACTTCCCAGTCAAGTACCAGGAGGATATCGAAGCTCAGATCAGCCGCCGCCTATAGAAACCGGAAGAAGCTGCTAGCAACTACCTTACCGACATGCAGACCCTGATCCGGTGGCATGGCGATTTCTCCCCACAAGAGGAGCTCTGCTGGGTCTATAGAAACCTGCTCCAGATTACCGACAATACATTCCAAGGACCACAGTGAGCGACATTTCCACCTTGACTGCCAGAGTAATGGAATATGAAACTCTACGCCGGGAAATGCAGCAGGTGTACCGCACCACATCTGCTACCTCACATCTAGTTATGTACATGACCGTCAACACCACCCATCGACCAGCACCAACTTACCGCCCTGATTCGTCACTGCCAGTATCGGCAGGAGAAACGCGAATGTCGCCACCACGCCACAGCCGCCCCCGGGAACCCGCAGAGCCATTGAACCTGCACCCACACCTTCAACAAGTGGCACGACAGGAAGCAGACGGTTGGAAAACAGGCCACCAGAAAATAGACCACCAGAAAACAAGCCACCCGCCAACACTGGAACCACCCAGGACCTCAGCAGTATCTGCTGGAGATGTGGCAGATCTGGATACTTCCGCAATCAGTGTCGATTTCCGCCCTAGCTGTTCTGCTCACGCTGCGACTGACCCGGTATCATGACAAGGGATTGTCAATGCCAAAGGAGGGAAAACTAGTCCGGAACCACACCGTAACGAGGCCAGTACGGTTCCCCCTACCTCCGCCACGAAAGATACCGACTACAGGGATAATGGACAAAACCTGGACATTGATCTTTCAGATCACAAAGTACAGATGTCCACTTGTACTCTTGATCAAATAACTCTACCTAACAAACCTAAAGACAAATTAACAAAAATAAGAATATTCAGTCAACACAACTTAACATCTTTGTACGATTTATTATTAAATTCTGATTTCAATAATGTATATAACCTTAACAATACAAATGATGCATTTGGTTACTTCTGGGAAATATTCTATTTTTGCTTTGACACTGCTTGCCCCATAATTAATGTCAAAAAAATAATGAGTTTAAGGAATCAGTATGGGTAGACGAGGTGAAGTTAAAAAGTAGTGAATTAAGAGATTTATATTGGCTAAGTAAGTCTTTGAACAATAATGAAATCACAACTAATTATAAGAATGCTAAGCGATTATTTACTAACATGATAAATACAAAGAAACGAGACTATTATAACTCAAAGATCTCAAAGGCAAATATAACATGTAAAGAGGTTTGGAAAATAGTCAATGACAAATTAGATTATAAGAAAATATCACCCACAATTAGCTCATTAAATATCTCAGGAAATACAATCGATAATCCCACTGAACTGTGTGAAGCATTCTGTGAATACTTCACAACGGTTGCTGAAACTACTCTGTACAATCACTTCCCGGTCCTTGATTATGACAACAGTGAAATAAATGGAATATTGCATTCAATTCTTATTGACGACATAACTACTCAAGAAATCAGAGATGTAATAAACATAATGCCCAATAAAAAATCTAGCGGACCAGACGGTGTCCCAATCTCTGTAGTGAAATCCTGCTTAGAAATTATAATAGAACCCCTTTGTTACATATATAACCTATCGATTAGAACAAGCACATTTCCCGATAAATGGAAAATAGCTTCTATCATTCCCATTTTTAAGCAAGGAAGCCATGAATTAATTGAAAACTTTCGACCTATTACACTGGTGTCTATCTTTAGTAAAATCTTAGAAAAAATTATACACAATAGAATAACAACATTTTTAGAAAACTACAAGATACTTAGTTCAAGACAACATGGATTTAGACCAAATTACTCAACAAATACTACCACTTATGACGTTCTGCAATTTATATATGAAGGATTGGATAAAAACAAATTTGTCCTAGGCCTTTTCTTCGACTTAACAAAAGCATTTGATTGTGTAATTCCGGACTCCTTAATAGACAAACTCCATAAAATAGGAATTAGAGGCCAGTTAAATGGCTGGATAGAATCATTTTAAAAAAATCGCGAGGTATTTGTTAAATTAGATGATAGTACCTCTCACAGTCGGGAAATGAATCTCGGTGTTCCACAAGGAGCGGCGCTGTCTCCATTACTATTTACAATTTTTATCAATGATCTAGATGCACATATGAGGAACCCAGTCTCACTCCTAGTCATGTTCGCTGATGATGTAAGTTTACTGATATCAGCCACATCTCTAGAGACTCTTCATAAAAACGGAACGAATCTACTCATCAGATTCGAGGAATGGTGTATTAGAAATAAATTAATAGTTAATGTATCTAAAACCACATATATCACATTTCATAAAAAAAAAGTAATAGAACCAATAAAACTTCTCATAAATCAAAAAATAATATCACCATCAAAACATACTAAGTTCCTAGGCATTACAATAGATGAGACACTCTCATGGTCAAATCATATTGACAATGTTGTGAGTAAACTCAACAGTGGATATTTCGCCATTAGAAACCTTAAATCCTTTTTAGATCGAAAATATCTGATTAATGTTTACTATGCATTAATTTATCCACATCTAAAATACTTAATCATATATTGGGGACAGGGAACTGATTGGAACAGAGCCTTTATTTTACAAAAACGAATTATAAGAATAATTTTTGGGCTATCACCAAGAGAGTCTTGTAAATCTACTTTTAAAGATAACAAAATATTATCTTTACCAAGCATCCTCATATTAGAAGCAGTAATGTTCACCAAGCTAAAGCCAGAGTTATATAGTCACAGGAATGATATTCCCAACTACACTACACGAAATAACACAAATATTCAAATAGACCAATTCAACCTAAGTACTTTTAAAAAAAGCCCAAAATACACCTGTAGCAATATATATAATAATCTCCCTCAGCCGTTAAAAGAGTTAGGTAGAGCTAAACTTAAAAAAAAATTACTAGAGTTACTTCAAAACGAAGCTTATTATTCACTAGGTGAGTACTTTGATCAGGCGCACAGGTGGAATTAAATTTTTTCTATAAAATACTATTTTGTATATTTACCTTATATGTTATTGTCATTATATTACAAAATTATATTTAAAATTATTTTACTTTATATTATACTTTATATGTTTTACTTAATAGCTGTAGTGTCAATGTCTCCACAGTTTACAATTATTCACTTGTGACATTTCATATCCAATGTATTTTGGCAATTGAAATAAAGCATATTATTATTATTATTATTATTATAATAGACCGCACATACCAGTGGCCATGTATGGTAGAATGTTTTCCGCCCTGATAGACACCGGTGCCGTCGGTTCCTACGTGGGAAACCAGGTAATGGAACTCTGCAAGCAACAAGGAATACCCTCCATTGGGATATCCACTCCTTCCGCCCAGCTAGCCGATGGAAAACTAGTAAATGTCACCAGTGCCTACGATCTCGACTTCAAGGTAGAGGAAAGTTCTTTTTCTGAAAGACTACTCTACCTACCGAACCTGACATCCGAAATTACTCAACAGGCTCCTAGATGAATCAGGAGCAAAATATAAATTATTAATAAATAATAATAAATTATTAGAAGAAAATAAAAAACTGAAAAGAAAAAATAGAAGGTATAAAGAAAGAAGTGGAAATGAATATAAAAAAAGTTCCAAACAAAAACATTCCAGAAAATAATGAAAACAAGAACAGCTATAGTTCAGTCACAAGGAATAACAAACAGGCATCAAACTTAACTGAAAAAAAAAAAAGGTAAATAGCCAAAACAGGGAAAATAATGATAAGGCCGCAAAAAATACTTCAGAACATGGGATGAATCTGCGTAAAATGAATGAGGTTATCAACCTAGCAAAAGAAGACGACAATTTCAGAACTGTGTCATATTGCAAAAAAAACTAAAAACTTAACAAAAAAATATTTTGGTGAAAATGAAAACAATGATTTTGCAATGGAAAGAAAGGCTTGGCTGTATCTATATAGAATCAAGCGGCATGTTACAACAGATAAAATTAAAAAACTTATTACTGATCAACCAATATTTAAATAGGCTAATATCACTGTTAAGGAACTCCCAACTAGTGAACATCAGAATAAATGTTTTATGTTCGGTATAGATTGGAACTTAAAGGACGAGATTTCTACATGGCCTAAGGGTATGGCATTTAAGAGGTTTGATTTTAAAAAGTACCATCATTATGAAAGTAAATCCCCCGAGGATTTTTAAATCGAGACCTACCTAGTAAGAATGAACATCTACGTAAAGTTTCCTCCAAAAAAATCGGAATTCCCAAAACACGCTTTTAAAATCCTACATCATAATGTGTGCTGCTTAGGTAACAGTACAGATCTACTCAAAGCCTTTATTGAAGATAAGGATATTCAGATATTGTGCATTTCTGAACACTGGCAATGCCAGGAACAATTAGACGTAATTAACATTAAGAATTACGTATTGGCTTCAAGTTTTTGTCGGCCAGTTTATCAACATGGAGGAGTGGCAATATATTCTTCATTAGGAATCCGAACAAGACCACTTAGAGAAGTTAACGACATATCTGAAAGTAAATTATTTGAGAGCTGCGGTGCAGAAATATATTTTGGTAACAAACATTTTAGTTGCATGTGTATTTGTTTTATACATTGTCATTTTTAAAATTTAGTAATTTTATACGTTGACATTTTTAAAATTTAGTAATTTAGTAATAGATACACATATGACATGTTCAACACCCACTGGGTATTTTGTAATGTTTTAACATTATACATTGAACTAATAAAGACTAATCTAATCTAAATCTAATCTATGATGGGGATATTAATATGTTCATGTATAAATTTAATATTATGCTTGATGTTCTATTTCAAAAAAATGCCTATTCTTTGTAGCAGGGGATTTTAATATTGACTTATTGACTAATACTAATATTAAGAATGATTTTGTAAACTTAATTCTATCATATAGTGTGTATTGTACAATCAATCAGCCCTATGATGGAACGTTTACGTTAGTAATAACGCCTATGTTACGGTCACCTTTCTCTCTCACTCTCATATATTTTTTGGTCAGCACTCAACATAACAGATACATGTTAGATAACGTAAACGTTCCATCATAGGCCTGAATGAGTGCACTCGTAAAGGCAAAATGAGTGCAACATGTTTAGATAATATTATTACCAATTTTGAAAACCATTTTGAAACTGAAAACCTTCTTACTTCTATATCTGACCACTCAGCACAAATTCTAACCACTAATATTGCTAAAAAAACATTTCAGTCAAGTAAGAGAAGAATATTTTCTGAAAGCGCTATTAAAGATTTCTGCAAAGATCTCGAAGGGGAATACTTCCAAGTAGTTTATCAAACGACAGATGTTGGCACTAAATATAGCAATTTTATTAATACTTTTCTACTATATTTTAATAAACACTTTTTTCTCAGAACTGTTAGTAACGAGACATAAGCTTAACTTAAATAATAACTCCAATATCTTGGAATGCAAAAAAGCTATGCTACTTTATCAAAACATATCTTATGATGTTCCAGAATATAAAAATATGCTTGAAAACTATAAACGGAGATATAAAGACTTAATAAGAGATGAAAAAAAAAACACTATGAAAATAGACTTGAAAAATCCAGAAATAAATTTAAAGCTAGTTGGGAAATTATATCTGATATAGTAGGAAATGTAAAAACTGACCATCAACCTCCATACCAGGACATTAAGGAGTGTGTTAATGACATGAATGTTTATTTCAATAATATAGCACAAAACTTAACTGCTAATGAACAAGTACCAACAAATTACACATGTAGTATACCTATAAATCCAGTCTCGATTGTATTTGAACCAGTCACTATAAGTAAATTGTGGGCAATACTGAATAAAATGGAGGCAAAAAAGAGTTCAGGCTATGATGAAATTTCTGGGTTTATACTTAAAAAATGTTTCAAATATATCGTAGCTCCATTATGTGATATCATTAATAAATCATTAGAAATTAGCATTTTCCCCTCAACTTAAAATTTGCAATTATTAAACCAGTGTTTAAAAAAGATGACCCAAGTCTTTACGAAAATTATCGCCCTCTGAGTTTACTCAGTGTTTTTTCCAAATTTTTTGAAATAATCATTTATAATAGAGTTATAATTTTTTTTAATTGTCATAAATTAATTAGCAAGTCCCAGCATGGCTTTCTGGGAGGCAAAAGCACAGAAACTGCTCTTTTTGAATTTACAAATTATATATATTCGGCATTAGAGGAGGACTGCATTACTTGTGGAATTTTCCTGGATTTGTCCAGGGCTTTTGACCTCATCGATCACACTATATTACTTACTAAACTATTCCATTATGGTATAAGAGGTACAGCTCTAAATTGGTTTAAATCTTATCTATCAGATAGGAAACATGCAGTTAAAATGCTCAATATTAATAATGGTAATTATGTGAGTTCAGAAGCACTGAATGTAACCGGGGGAGTTCCACAGGGCAGCACATTAGGACCATTACTCTTCTTGATATTCATTAATGATATTCTCACACTTAGCAGTGAAAAAATCTCCCTAATTAACTATGCAGATGATACGAATATAATGATAAAAAATCATGGATCATTTATTGACTTAGTTATTGATGGTACAAGCATTATGCAGGATATGGAAACCTGGTGCAATGAAAATGAACAGATATTAAATCAGAATAAGACTAATGCAATATTTTTCAAAACTAATCAAAGGCTTGATACGCTTTCTAATATTATTCTTAATTCTCATAAAATTGTTTTCTCAAAGCATATGAAGTGCCTAGATATATATTTAGACGAAACATTACGCTATAATGAACATATCCAACATATAAATGCAAAATTAAGTCAAACCTGCTATGGACTGAGAATACTTGCTAAGTATGCTAATGATAATATAGCCAGAACATTCTATTATTCGAATTTTTATTCACATATTCATTATGGGATAATTCTATGGGGCGATAGTACTAATAGTGATAGCACATTTAAAATTCAAAAAAGAGCAATTCGTATTCTAAGAAAATTGGCACCTAGAGATTCATGCCGAGGACATTTTAGGGATGTAGGTTTTTTTAACCCTTAGTGGTTTATAATATATGAATGTATTAAATTTTTATATAATAATAGATATAATTTTCAAATACACTTAATGAACCCCAGGGATGGCTCTAGGTATTTTGCCGCCCCGGGCACAGTTTTTATTTTGCCGCCCCTCTCTTATATAAATAACATTATGGCCAGGCGGAGTAAAAATGAGACAAAATGACATCTTTCAATTTTTAGGTTGCTTAGAATCAGTCATATTTAATGAAAGATTGGTATCATATGTAAAAACGACAGGAAAAACTATATTTTTTTACTAAAAAGTACCGTTAATTGATAAACAAACAGTGTCTCATTTTTACCCTCTAATGGGGTAAAAAAAAGACAGTGGAGGGTAAATAAAAGACACGTGATTTATTCCCATTCTTATTGACGTCGTGCAAATGGAAGTGCAAAAATAAAATAAAATAAATGTAATTTATTCAGATTTTTTACTAAACAAGAAGGGGTTTGCAGAAGGGCTAGCTTCTAAATTAGGAAGCTGAAATGTGCCTGCTTTAGTCTGCCCATTTGGTCTCTTTAAGTCTCTTTTTTACCCCGCTTTTAATTTTTTTGTTAAAATCAAATTTTTGATTATTTAAAACTAGCAGATTAATAAACTTGATCACAAAATGTGAAGTATGACGTATGACACTTCTAGTTGACGTCTGCCAAATACGGACAATGCAAATAGAGAAACTATAAAATCCCAAAAAAAGTACTAAGGTGCGTTAAAAAAATTTTAAACTGAATAATATTTTTTCCCGCATTAACAGTAGGCATAGGACCTGATTGGATGACATAAAACAGATCTGAATGTACAAAACAAACTTGAATAAAAAATTAAGTTTAATTTATTTCAATCTGGGTTAGATATCACCTTGTCTTTTTTTTACCCCGCTACCTGTCTGTCTCATTTTTACCCCGCCTGACCCCGTTATTTTTTATAACATTTTAAGAGTCACCTACTGAATATTCTTGATGGTTTGTTTTTTTAGTTATAAGGTTTACAGCAATTTTTGGAATTTTAGCAATATGATTACTGTATTTAAAAGGATAAAATAAAATAATTCAAAAAATTAACCATATTGAAACTTAAAAAAAAATACCCCACCGCAGAAATTAAACAAGAAATAAAATCACATATAAGAAACAGAATGTATGCATGAAACCTACTTTATATACAAAAAAAAACTAACAATAACAAATTATTTATATAAAGTTAACATTACTATTACTATATTAGTGAAACAATTGTTTCCTAGCTTTTTTATATTTTTTGGTAACTGTAGATTTGAAGAATTTGCCGCCCCGGGCAGCCGCCCGCTTCGCCCCCCCTAGAGCCAGCCCTGATGAACCCGATGCATAACACTAGACATGGGGAGTGGTATACTTGTATACTAAGTATACCACTACCATAGGCTCACACTTACCAAAACTAGCCCATTATATGCCTGTATAAAACTTTATAACCATCTTCCAAATTATTTAAAAGTAATAAAATTAAAAAACTGCTTTTATCACTACTTTGTGAATTGGAACCTTACACTGTGAATGAGTTTTTAGATAACAGGATTAGATAGTAATATTGATATAGTCTCCTTATTTTTATTATTTTAATTGTTATATTTTAAACTACAAATAATAACATTTAATTGTAATAACTGTATAGTATTTTTTAAGATTTTTACGATATTTTAACTTGTTTTATATAAGTACGTGATTTTTTATTCATTCTGTTGACTGGCTTATACAACTGTAATGTATATTTTAAGTGAAATAAAGTGTTATTATTATTATTATTATTGTACTAGGTATGGACATCCTCAGTACAAGGGAATTCACATTCACATTCATACATCTGGCCACCGCCACTGTCTGTCTGAACCGCTGCCCCTGTCTCATTACTGCTGCCAACCAATCCGCTGACTGGAATTGCCCTAACTCTATCTCAGAATGAGGAAACCCGGCTACATGAATTTTTGGATATGGAACTGCCAAGCTTTCAGGACATAACCGGAACCACCCGATTAGCCCAACATCATATCCGCCCATCACAACCGGAACCCATGAAACAGAGATACCGTCCACAAAATCCTCGGAAGCAGGAGATCATCAATACCGAAGTTGACGAGATGTTAGCTAATGGGATTATCGAACTGTCCAACAGTCCTTGGAGTTCTCCTGTGGTCATAGTCCATAAAAAGGATGGAAAGCCCCGTTTCTGCATAGATTTCCGGAAGGTAAACGAGGTCACGGAGAAAGATGCATATCCCTTACCATATATCAATGGAATACTGGACAAACTCTGGAAAGCTCTTTACATTTCCAGCATAGATCTGAAGCAAGGGTACTGGCGAATCCCACTCTCTGCCGAAACCAATCCCATTACAGCTTTCACCGTACCAGGACGAAGACTTTTCCATTTCCGAACTATGCCGTTTGGACTTCATTTCGCACCTGCTACTTTTCAATGACTCTTGGATCGAATCATTGGACCTGACATGGAACCATATGCTTTCGCATATTTGGATGACATTATAGTCCTGGACAAAACTTTTGAAGATCGTCTGGAAAACCTACATGAAGTATTCCGCCGACTGAGAATGGTTAATCTACAGCTGAACCCCGAGAAATGTCAGTTCTGTAGAAAGTCGCTACGTTACCTAGGACTCGAAACGTGCGAGATATCCGTCGTTTTCTTGGTGTTGCTTCATGGTACTGACGATTTGTACCAGCATTCTCCCAGATTGTGACTCCCCTAACTCGACTCCTGAAGAAAAACCACCGTTTTAAATGGGACACCGAACAGGAAGAAGCTTTTGGGCAATTGAAGAAATGCCTTACTGAGGCTCCAGTTTTGACCTGTCCCGATTTCAAGACGCCGTTTACCCTCCAGACTGATGCGTCAGACCAAAGACTTGGGATAGCCCTGTCCCAGGAGATCGAGGGTCACGACCAAGTGATTGCCTACGTAAGCCGAACCTTAACTCCCGCCGAGAAGAACTACTCCGTGACGGAAAGGGGTTTGGCCCTTGTGTGGGGCATAGAGAAAATGAGACCGTACCTCGATGGGTATCACTTCACCGTCTTGACCGACCACCAATCCCTTCGCTGGTTACACTCCGTCAAAAATCCGACTGGCCGCCTAGCCCGCTGGAACATCTTTTTGCAGCAGTACAACTTTGAGATCAAATACCGTAAAGGAAGCTTAAATCGTGTGACCGATCCACTATCACGTCAACCGTTGGAAGAACCTTCTCCCGCTCCTGGTGCTGAAGAACTATGCTGACGATCAACAGTTCCAGACATGAATCAATCGGATTTTCTCCCGCGTTTTTTAATTATGGCTGGGAATTAACTCTACCAAATACAGTGTACCAAACCATGACCCAAGAAAATACCTAACCCAACGAAGACGAGGCCAACCAGATCCCTACCATCCATATCGACCGCCTAAAACAGCTACATTAAGTATTCGAACTGGTTAAAATAAATCTTGCTCAAGCTTACACTTCCCAGAGCAAATATTACAACCTGCGACGCCGGGATATCCAGTATCACGTAGGTAGCCTGGTTATGAAACGGGAGCATCCCCTCCCTCCGCTATCAAAGGTTTTGCCTCTAAATTGGCTCCAAAATATTCCGGTCCATATACTGTAACCGCCGTCCTGTCACCTGTCGTTTACAGTCTAAAGTCTGATAACGGGAAGAGATTAAACTGCATCCATATTAAAGACCTTAAACCATATTTGTCTTCTAGTGACTGGAAAAAGACTACCGCCACTCCCACATCGGGAGAAAGGCGAACCCCCCCCAGAGGCTCCAAGGTACCACCGGTCTGTATCTCACGAAAAGATGCCGCCATCAAACGAAGGATTGGACTAATTCGTCAAGCATATGTGCCATTGCGGGCCCAAACCCTCGTGACCGGAGAGATGCGCCGTCCCACATGACCTCCTCGACTCCGACTTCTTAGCAACTCCCAAAACTTCCCCTAGCCATTCAGGATATACCGCCCACTACCCTAGCCTCGCCCAACGCATTATCCTGCCTGTCACTACCGCCACCCCCTCCCCCACCGAAACGCCCCCCCCATCTCTAGAGGACCTGACACACGGAACACCCATCGCCGTAAACGACGACGACCTCATCGCTCTAATCCGTCGCCACTCCAGCATCCACGAATGGGAACCCCTTTATTTTTATTTCAAACAGCTTTTGAGATATGATTATTTGAAATAATTTTTGCGTAAATTGAGGTGCTCTTTATTTTAGCATTAAAATTGGTATTTTGTTTTGCATTTGTTTTTGTGAAGTATGCATACCTAATTATAAGTTTGCATACTGATCAACTCTATGGTTGGTTGCTAAGCGAAGCTTAGAAAAGATTAATTAATAAAAACAATATATAATGTTGACATTGTCAGAAAAGTATTTTATAATTATGTCCAGAAGATAAATGTATGTTTAATCTACAAATAAAACAATAAGGCAAGAAATAGCTTATCTGTGTATTTTCGTAGCTTCTAATATATAAGAATTTCACAACAAATCACTTAAATTTAACATGGTAGCAGAGCGTGGTTGACGTTACGAGTTTAAGTGAGTATCCTTGTTGAAAGAAAAATGTTTAGCTTTAAGGTTGACCCTCTTAAAGGAGAGAATTATGACACTTGGGTAATACAGGCTGAAGCTGTTCTAGTGCGATCCAAATTATGGAAATACGTCCAGACTGCGGGTGATGAAGAAGGAGACTGATTGGCGAAGTCTGAACTCATCCTTATAATCGCTCCTTCCGAGCTTAAACAAATTAAAAAATGCACTACTGCTAAAGCTTTATGGGACAAAATGAAAGAAATTTATGCCAGTAAGGAACCTGCCTGTAAGGCATCTCTATTAAAGCAACTCATCTTAAGGAAACTAGAAGGGCATGCTGTACACATCTAAATAAGTTTATGGACATAGTTGACAAACTGGCAGACATGGACATAACAATCAATGAGAACTTGTTAACAATCATGATGTTATAGTCTCTCACCCGAATATGAGAATTTCAGAGTCGCTACAGAATCGAGGGACACTCTTCCTAAGCCAAATGAGCTAAAAACTAAAATAATTGAAGAATGCGAAGCACGTCATAACAAAAACATGACCAATAACAATGAACCTGAATCCTCTATTCAAGAATAAGCACTATATGCATCCTGTAAAATTTGCTAACGAGGAGGTAACATCTTCAAAAGTAAGAATCACAAAATTTGTACTAACTGCTGGAAGAAAAACAATGAGAAACGTCACAAACACAACAACGATTCTGATAAGAACAATTTTATTATGCAGTGCCTCCTCACACGTAACGAGAAGTCTGATAGCAGCATTTGGGTCTTGGACAAGGTTGTATATCGCATATGACATATCGATGAGATTTATTTAAGACAATAGAGAGAACATCCAGAAAACTGAACTTCGCAACAGAAGAACACACTGCAGGGATTAAAGGAATAGGTACAGCATCGAAAAATGGTGAT
This sequence comes from Rutpela maculata, assembly GCA_936432065.2. Classification (NCBI taxonomy): domain Eukaryota; kingdom Metazoa; phylum Arthropoda; class Insecta; order Coleoptera; family Cerambycidae; genus Rutpela; species Rutpela maculata. The sequence continues at coordinate 111,277,986 of OW386287.2, read as the reverse complement.
GGCATCGTGCCTACACACCTGCAAAACACGCTGTACGTGCCTAGTCTGTGCACCAATTTCAGTAAGATGACAGATGCTGGCAACTCTGTCCACTTCACCAAGTATAAAGCGACGGTCAAAAATCCAAAAGCTGGAATAACTCTCACCGCATTTAAACAAGAATCTAGTCTTCACTGCATCAAACACAATAAACATGAGAACAACAATATGGCCAATGAAAATGATGACATACTTCCAACCACAACAAAGGAAGCGAACTCATCAAACATCTACGACTGGCATAGAAAATGTAACGGGATTTTTGTCGAAATTCCGTTACAGTTCCTTTTTATCATAATTAACTCATTAATACTATGCATTCTTTGTATATAACATAGTTCAATTTATTAATGCAGTCTATTGAAACACCAAACTTGCGCCCGAAATTGTCACGTGATAGCTCACCTAGTCTGAGTGCCGCTGCTTAACATCTTGTAAACTGTACCTTAGCTAATTCAATTTGAGTAAAACGGCGCGCCCGAGACTGTGTCGCCTGGTGGAAGGAATGCAAAAGAGCGCGGTGGGGAGGTATTAAAAATCGGGTCTGATAACTTCTTCCTTCTTCTTGTTGTGTGTTCTCCTAGAAAGTCAGGTATGAATACTCTAGTAATTATAATTTAATAATTTATGATATTAATCTAATGATTAGTTGTTAATCTTTGGCTGGTAGTAGTTTCAAATTTGAGTGATTATCCGTATAAAACAATTTCTTTATCTTTGCTTTATTGAAATATAATTTACCGCATAAATTCTTTACTAGCACGTGGGTATATTCGAAACTCACCGGTGCAGTTTTTTTTTTCGAGGCGGAATGTTAGACGGGGACTCCGTTTAAAAATTTATCTTTTGTGTAGAACAATATCTGCCGTCTATTTTGTATTTCTAGGTGTGAAAAGAGAAGCAGTGCGGATCTAGACTTTACTGTTTGAGGTGCCGACTATTCTGGAACCTACGAGGAAGGGCTTGGCTGTGGAATTTTCTGCTATATGCGAGGTGAGTGGTTTTCATTTTCCTTAAATTTTTTCATTGTGAAAATAAATTTGCAACCGAAATACCACTCAGCTCGTGTTAAGGCCTGGTTTTTTTTAAATTTTGGGTAGAGTCTAGAATCCTGGCGATTTTTTTTTCTCTTTTCACAATACCTAATTATCTTTTTTTGCTGGTGCATTTTAGAATACCTAATTATCTTTTTGCTGGTGCATTTTAGAATTCTAATTATCTTTTTGCTGGTGCATTTAAGCATATGTTTTAGAGCATATTCCTTGCACGGGTACTTATTTATTTTTTTTATAGAAACATACTATTTGTGCCATTGATTAACGTTGTTTTTTTGCTAGAGTTTTTATTCACCAATGCTTTCTAGGAAGCCATTTTCAGTTAATTTTTGAAGCCGTCTGAGTCACAGACGTAAAAATTATTCAAAGTCTTTTGGATGAAAACTTTTGCATCGTTTATAAAATATTTAATTCATTTTTTCTTCTCTCGATATAGACTAGTAAGGTCTATTAATTTGTGTATGATTAAATATTAAATACCTCTCTTGTTTTTCCTTGACTTTAATCATTTAGTTGAAATGTCTTAAATTTCTTAAATCGTACCTAATTATCTTTGTTTAAAATACATCATTTAATTAAATTTTGTGCAGAGAAATTCAAAAGTTTTGGTCTTAATTTTTTGTATATATTTGCTATCGAACATTTTAATTTTTTACAATTTCTTATTGAATTCAAATAGTAGTTTTTATTAGAGTTACGTAATTAATTTAGAGAGTTTGCTACCGAAGATAGCTTTCTCAATATCGAAGTTGCTTCACAACTTTAAGTTATTTTTATTAATATTTCCCTGACTGGTTTTAATCATTTTTTTTCCCCCTTTTTATGTAAACACTTGGACCAAGTGAAGAGGAGAGACCCAGTACATGTTTTCCATCTTAATTAAGGAATTTGGTGGTCGTGGACAGCAACATCGTTGGAGTGGACAGAGCTGATACTCCAATATAAGGAGATTGTTAGTGGGATCCCAGCTCTAAACATACGTCCCTCGAAATCATAACCATCGGAAGCTTCCCGCCCCATTCTCCTGCTGCAGCAGTTACGTAAGAACTTATTTTTTGGAAACTGTACGGTCTAAGTTTTATTGGTCAGAAGAAACCTTGTACAAAACCAGTCAACTTTGCAAATTTTTCTCAATCTTTATTATCAATTTTTTATAATTTTTTTATTTCATCAACTTGTTGAAATTTGTTCACACTTATTTTAATATCATTTGTTTTTCAAGTAATCTTAAATTCTATTTATATATAAATTATCCATTGTTTTTAACTCAACTTGTAAAGAAATTGTAAATATTTGTTTAAAAAAAAAAAACATTATTTTCTTGTAATATACTATTAACTTTTAATTATTTTTGTGTTCTTATTCCTACTCTCCCGATATTCAAGAACAGACTACCTAACATTTGTAGATATTTATTTTTGATATTAAAATTGATAATACTTGGTAAAGAAAATACGCTGGCGTCCAAAAGGCCCAGTACAACTAAGGAAAAAAAAACTTTTCAGTGCATCTAAAAAAAAAAAATAATAACCTACTGACCCGTGCTGAGCTAGCAGGAGCTAGATTTCTGCACCTCTTGATTGGGAATTTGAATCAATCCAAAAAAGTGTAGTTAGAAAAACTTGGTCACATGAATATCAAAGATCTGAAACTTGCACTTAAGAACAAGCACGTAGTTGGCTTGAACTTTGATGCTTCCGAAAGTTTGCCTGACTGTGAACCCTGCATCCAAGCGAAACTTCATAGACTACCTGCCCCCAGTGAGAAAACGACTCAACAAACAACAGAACGCTTAGAAATCGTTCATAGCGACGTATGTGGGCCTATCCAAACACCCACATTAAGCATAAACAAGTACTTCGTAACTTTTATTGACGACTACAGTTGATACAGTCAAGTTTACATGATTAAAAACAAGAGCGAAGTCTTAGAGAAATTTAAAGAGTTCAAAGAGTTAGCGGAAACGTACACTGGCAACAAAATCAAATTCTTACAATCAGATAATGGCACTGAATATGTAAACAAAGAGTTTGATGCCTATCTAAAATGTAGCGAGATACAGCGAAGGATCACTGCACCCTACACGCCCAACCAAAACGGAGTTGCTGAATGGAAGAACCATACCCTTGTGGAGAAAGCAAGAGCAATGATGATTGACACGAAGGCGCCATTAAAATTCTGAGGTGAAGCAGTTTTTACTGCAAACTACCTATCAATCAGGAGTATAAATAACGCCATTCAGAACCAAACACCATTTGAACGATGGGTTGGGAGAAAGCCATGTATTAATCATCTCTATGTGTTCAGTCGCAAGACTTATGTTCTGATGAAAGGATCTAAAGGTCACAAATTTGCACCTAAGGCAATTCCTGGGATGTTTGTGGTTTATTCTGAAACATCCAAAGCTTTCAGAATTGTCATACCTTCGAAGAACAGGACCATTACATCGAAAGATATTCGTGTAACAGAGACTATGTTCCATGATAAACTGAACAAAAATGGTTTTTTTCAACGAAGTAAAGTTTCAACAAGAACAATCTAAACAAACATCATCGCAAGACGCGCAAACAAGTGGTTATTATGCTAGAAAATGATGACAAAGGAAATAATCAGCAATATGACAGCGATCAAAACAACAATGAAACGTTGCAACAAAATTTGGTCAATAGCATTGAAGACGTTCAACAAGCGGAATCAGCAAATAATGAAAGCGACTATGAATCACTTTCCTGTTCTGACAATGTTCTCGATGATGATAAAGATGTACACATTGCTGACGCCAAAGAAAACGCTATTGTTTAAGCGAGGTCTTATGGAGAGGTCAAATATCAATGCTCCTAAGCGCTATGATGATTATATTGGCAGCAGCTGAAGAAATCAAAAACCTTCACAAACCTAAAAAACCTATGACCTTCAAAGAAGCAATAGAAAGTCCCGAGAAAGAAAAATGGCAAGAGGCCATGTATAGTGAAATAAAATCACTGAATGATCACGAAACCTGGGAACTGGTTGATCTACCCAAAGGACGAAAAGCCTTGCCTTGCAAATGGGTATATAAAGTAAAAATGAACCCTGATGACTCCATCGAGGGGTATAAAGCCAGAATGGTTACTCCCAGCAACCTGGAGTGGATTACGATAAAACATTCAGTCCAGTGGTTCGTCTGAGCACCGTACGAGCACTGCTTGCCATATCAGTTCAAGCAAATTTAAAACTATGTCAGTTTGATGTGTCAACCGCCTTCCTAAACGGCACAGTAAAGGAAGAAATTTATATGAAACAGCCTGATGGCTATCAGGATGGCACGAAACGTGTCTGCAAGTTGAAACTTGGAAACTATGGTTTGAAGCAAGGGTCGCGTTGCTGAAACACCTGCATTGCCGACTTCTTAGAAAAATCTGATTTCCAACAGAGTGAAACGGATCCATACTTGTACGTTAGAATCGGAGAACAATCCAAAGTCTTTATTGCTCTTTATGTTAACGAATCGATGAATTAAAAGCAAGATTCAAGATAATAACCAAGCCTGCGTCATACTTCCTTGGAATGGAAATTAACATGCGCAAAGACAAAACCATCACACTATGTCAAAAGGCTTACTCAAAGAAAGTTTTAGAAAAATATGGAATGTCCAACTGTAAATCAGCATCATCAAAGAAAATGAGACAGGAGTGGAAGGAACCGCCGATACGAACTTTCCATACAGACAAGCCGTGGGTGTTTTAGCATATTTATCAGTAGGTACCAGACCTGATATTTCATATGCTGTGGGTGTCGCATCTAGAAACCTTCCGGTATTTGAAAGGAACCCAACATAATGGGTTGACTTTCACGAAAAAGGCCCCTCCACACTTAGTCTGCTACAATGATGTAGACCATGCAGGAGATCAGACTACTGGAAAATCAACATCTGGAATGGTGTGCTTATTCTCTGGAGCTGCTATTAGCTGGAGAAGCCAGAAGCAAACGATGGTCTCCATCTCCTCGACTGAAGCGGAGATGGAGCAGCTAGTGAGTCTGCACAAGAGATTTTATGGTTGACTCGCCTACTCAACAACCTGATTAAAACTGAGAAACCAGTGTTGAATCTGGACAATGAATCATCTGTGAAACTTGCACATAACCCAAGATACGAATATCACAAACGCACTAAACACATCAAGCTGAAATATTTATTGATAAGAGAATGTGTTAACAATAGAGACTTCAATGTCAAGCAAGTTCCCTCGGAGCTACAGTTAGCCGACATGCTGACTAAACCGCTGTTTGGTCCCAGATTGCAAGTTTTGAGTTCCAGAATGGGACTGAAGAATTTATCCACAAATTCTTAAAAATTTCCGAGATGTGATGTGCATACCTAATTATAAGTTTGCGTACTGATCAACTCTATGGTTGATTGCTAAGCGAAGCTTAGAAAAGATTAATTAATAAAAACAATATATAATGTTGACATTGTCAGAAAAGTATTTTATAATTATGTCCAGAAGATAAATGTGTTTAATCTACAAATAAAACAATAAGTCAAGAAATAGCTTCTCTGTGTATTTTCGTAGCTTCTAATATATAAGAATTTCACAACAAATCACTTAAATTTAACAGTTTTTCACTTTATGACATTTCTGTAATGTGTTTAAGATTATCGTGATTAAGTTGAATTAATATTGTTAAGTAATATTTAAAAATATGAATTATAGTAATTGTCAACAAGATTTGATATCTATGGTGTAAGTTATTGGTGAATGTGATTGAAATTGTTTATTGGCATCAAGAGTGTATCATCAAAAATATCCTGATAGAAGGTGTCCTGATATGAGGTCTCTAAGAAAATTTGAAAGAATGTTTTGAACGTACTGGAAGTGTTGCATTTGAAAATAAGGCGAGACGACGAAATATGTTAAGTGAAGAAAATGAGCTGGCTATAACTTTAGCGGTAATCGAAAATCCTACAGCAAGTGTTCGGGAGTTAAGTAGGGATTTAGAGGTCAGTAATTCTAGTGTTTCCTACCCAAGCAGCAATTTTAGTAGTTTCTACGTAGGAGTTACTATTAGTGGAACTTTTAAAGGTTTCCGCAACTAAGGATTGTTATGTAATGGGAACCATCCTTCTACTAAGCATTCACCAAAATGGGGAATAATAACTACGTAGCAAGTAGTAACTTGCGGTAACGGTAGAACTACTGGAATAGTAATTCCGGTACTTCTACCACTACCGCGTCGAGGACTAGGTTATTACGTAAACGGGATGTAGCCAAGTAATAGAAATGACTAACTTTTGGAACAGCTCAGCTGAGCGCAAACTATATATTTGGCTCTCTGTTATTCGAATAGCAAATTAATGACTTATTGAGTTTGAGCACATAATATATCCAAGGTCCAAGTTAAGGTGATTATATACAACATGCATAAGCATATATATTATAAGTCATGATGTTTTGCATTTACCAGAGGTGTGGATATTAAAACCACCACTTGCATTCTGTAAAATGTTATCATGATGCTTCGATAAAAAAGACGCCCCCTCGAGAAAATGATTTTTTCGGAAAAAAATTTTTTTGCAAAAATTATGTGTACAAGCAAAACTGCAAAATTTTTTATGGAAAACGTTTTTTTTTTTTTAATTCTATATATTATAAAGTAATCTATTTATAAAACATATTTGCAAATGACCATAATAAAAAAAATTTTTTATTGAATTATATTTTTATCTGTGTCTTCGTTCAACAACAGAAAAATGGCGATTTTAATTGCAGTCACTTTGTAGAGGTAAATATGTCAGCAAAGTATTTGTCACATATTAGAAGTGGCAAAAACCAAAATTATTTCCCTACTAGTTAGATTTCCCAAAAAGTAGCAGATGCCACCAACATTATAGTTGTTGCTACTTTAAAAGTGGTGACGGGAACTACAACAATTTCACTGTGTAGTTATATTTACCTAGATATAGCAAATGGGACCAATGACGCTATAAGATCTTGGTAACTATTACTACCAACTTATTTTCATGTTGGCAGATACGAGATAGGTAATTTTATTTTTTTTTGAATAACTGTTAAAGTGTCACGGTGTGTGATACTGTGATATGTATTAAAAATAGCAATTATTATACTTTTACCAAGTACTTTTTATTATCTGATATTATTAATTAAGTTGTTAATGAACTTGTGCAAATAAAATATTTGTTTATTTACTGAAAACGTACAATGTATGTCTTGTAAATATATTTATTAACATAAGGTGTGTAATAATGGAAAAAATACATAAGAGTTTTCATATTTTAGTGATCAGTTTACATTTAATTTAATTCAAAAAATAGTAAGTAAGTATTTATTTGAATAGGAAAATCCTAATATACAAATTCGCTTTTCTAATGTAATTACAAAGGATCATATAATTTATACATAAATAAATAATACACGCACTTACACACTCAGACTCTAATACATATACAAATAAATTAAAAAATGACGAGGAAAAAATATATAAAACAAGTTAATCAATCGATTTATATAGCTTACAATTTTACGTTTGAATACAGGTAGAGATAGATTCCTTTACATCCTCTGGTAACTTGTTATATTGATCGAGGCCATTATATAACAAAATTTTCATAATTTGACTTAGATTTTGCCTTGGTATATAAAATTTGTTGTTATTTCTTGTGTAGTGTTGATGTATTTGGTTTGCATAAAATTTAAACTTATTTAAATACTCGAGTATTAAGTTATTTAAAATTTTTAAAATAAATACCATAGCCATGAAAAGCAATCTATCTTTTACAGACAGCCACTGAAGAGAAGAAAGCATATGTTGGATTAAGGTATATCGGCTGCATTTCAAAATCACTCTCATTCCTCTATTCTGTAGTTTTTGAAGAGAAGTTATTTTATTTAAATTGAAGGAATATAATAGGCTGGCACAGTAATCGAAATGAGGTTGGATAATGGTGTTGTAAACTGTTATTTTTGTAGTCACTGATAATTTTTGAGATATTCTAGAAAAGAAATATAGTTTTTTTTGCTATTTTTTTTGTATATATATTCAATTCAATTTATTGAACACAAACAATGTCTTATGCCGTTTATACCGATATTGTCCGTTCCCTATCGACACAATATTTATTAAATTTGTAGTTTTTAATCGGCAAATTCATTTAATATGCTCAGTGGATCACTAACTGAACTATTACATTTCCCATACGATGTACAATGAATATTTTGTAAATATCTGTTTTAAAGACAAGTTGTAACTTTCGTGCAGTACACAGTATCACTAATATCACTGCAAACTGTTATAGTTTTCAATTACTTTTCTTCTTGTGTTGATGGGAACACTTTTGCACTTGTTGCCAAGGATGATGGTTTTGCTGTGGCGAAATAATCTTTCATGTTTGCATCATATTCTGAAGAATCACTATTTCTACTACTGTTTAACTGTTTCTTCAGTTTTCTATAAAACATGGACGAGTGCCGATAAACTTTATTTCGCTTTTACTGAGCATTTCAGATGCCGCCATTTTATTCAATGCCAATAATTATATAAATTTTCTTAAAAGTTAATATTACTTTATAGTAGATTTCCAAGGTATATGTAACTTTGTAGTCATTTTCAATTAGTGGGGAGTAGTAAAAATAACTTCAAAACCCCTATATTCGTAGAAATAACCTCATTTTTACTCGAAATGTCACTAATAAGTTAGAAAACTTTGAAGTCCCAGAAAATTTCCCAACAACAAACCGGGGGCTTAAAATTGCACACTTGAAGTTATCGTTACTTTGAAGTGGTCCTTTGGTAACGCTGTGCGGTCGGCATTACTAGCAACTTTCACTTTACAGTTGAGGATGCTTCAAAGTAATGCAGAGTAGTGTCCGCGACGTTGCAGATTCTGCAGCAGTTACTTGAAAGTCTGAATTCAGTAGAATCTACATAATTGTCACTACAAATGCATACCACAAGGTGAATATTACCTTAAAGTAGCAAATTTAGTAACAGTTATGTCATTCCTACTATATTAAAGTTCCGATGCCTCAGATGCCAATTCCCATCACTTTGAATGCTGCTTGGGTATGTTTTCGTAAAAATAACTTTCACCTCTATCGAGTACAGCTGCATCAAGAGCTCTTGAACATGGATTTAAATCGCAGATAAAATTTTTGCCAGCGGGCTGAAAACCAAATTGGAGAAAATGAATGATTTTTCAAATGTGTGTTGTTCACGGACGAATCGTTTAATCGCAATGGATTTGTGAATAGGCACAATTTCCATTATTCTGACAGAAAACCCTCATGTTGCACAGAAAAATTATTACCAGCACAATTGGAGTTTAAATGTTTGGGGAGGAATTGTACATGATTATGTTATTGGTCCTCACTTTTTTGAGCGAAATGTGAAAGGAGCAGTCTTCTTGGATTTTATGCAATATACATTTCCACAAATGATTGAGCATATTCCTGATTATATTACAAATAGTATGTGGTTACAACTTGATGGTGCACCGAAACTGTTAAATTATATATCTAATTTATTATCTTATTAAATTATGTTAGGTCCCCATTCGTGGATGCCCCATTCCCAGAAAAGGATATAGTCAAATGGAGGGCGGTAGAAGTGGCTGTGGTCCTTCTGCTCACAGAGGAGGAGCTGGAGGCAGCATGTGCCAGATATAAAAGTGGAAAGGCTTCAGGCTTAGACGAGATTCCGCCTGAAATAGTCGAGCTAGTTGCGGACATCTGCCTGGACATCTTAAGAGTAATGAACCGTGCCTTGGAGAATGGCCAATTCCCAAGCAGATGGAGGAAGGCCAGGGTCATCCTGACCTGGAAAGGGAACAAGCCGTTGGAAGAACCGTCATCATCCTACCGACTGCTACGTTTACTTGACACGAGTATCTCATACTGGGGAGATTAGAGAAGGAGATAGCCGAAAAGGGCGGCTTATCTGAAAGCCAGTTCGGTTTCTAGAAAGGAAGATTAATGGTAGGACCCATTAGACTACTCAAATTTTGTTTTATCATATGGAACTTGGTTCCCGAGTATGAAAATACTGTGGTCGCAGGCTAAAACCGGTAGTAGCCCTTGCCAACCCCATAAAAAAAGGGTTCCAAAATAACATGTTTTGCTTTCTCTGCAATAATTCATCGAATGGGCAAATGTTTCACGGCCATAGCGCAACGATTAAAGTGAGGATTCCCATATGTATTTTTATCACCGTTGTAAAGCAAATAGGTATCTTTATACTTGGGAAACTGAGTTCTTTATTAAACAAAATTTGTGTTGATAAGCGATGATGGTTGTAACGCCACCTTTGTTGAGTCGTTCCAACACATAATAAATTCGGTAGTAATGATGGAACTATTTAGTAGTTTTCCGTAAATGTAGGCTAGACGTAGAGTTTCTCGGGTAGTTAGTTACGAGGTCGACGCAGCACTGTGATCGCCCTGCGGTGATGCGACCGAAAGAAGACGTGAGCGAGGCTCTTTGGTTTTACGCGGCGGTAGAGCAAGCAGCAAATGGCCCGCAGTCATATTTAAAATTAGGTGTTCAATATCTTTACTGGAGATGGGATGTAAGTTAATTATTTTCTACCCCATTTTTCCAAAGCTAATAACGTTTCATTTATTTTAGGTTTCTCAAATTGAACTCTTAGAACTCTTACAACTCTTGGAACTCTTAGAACTCTTAGAAACTCATAGAAATTCTTAAAAATGCTTAGCAAATCGTAGATTCTTAGACTCTTAACAGTTAATGCTTCGAGATTTATATGATTAAATAATGCTTAAATACTACCTATACTTAGGCTCTCTTTGAATAACAATTTTATACTACTGAAGTACCTATTTCAATATGGTTGCTACATATTACTGACTAATTTCGTCGCTACTTGCCGACAGCCATGTTGCTTCCACATCAATAGTAGTCAATTCCGTCACACTCGAAAGAGATGTTATAATCGTTATTACGAGGAGACAGTTGCGACGTTCCAGCAATAATTATTGGGAACTACGTTATAAATGGTTTAAATTTGCTGTTTAATGTCACTGGGTGGATCACGAAGAATTTTTCTTTAAACGTAGGAGCCAAGATTGTATTGCAGCCATTTTCTCGTTACGGGCGTGGGAGCCACGAGGTGTGTCGATATACCGATTCCAGCTAGAGGGATCTCTCCGAATGCATGCGGAAATCAGCTGTTTCACGAAGTTAAGTACATATTAGCAATCTATTTGTTTCCGAATATCACCTCTCTAACAACTTGTAAAATTTAATTGGCCTATGCCGGATTTTATTATTCATTTAATTAAAATCATGCGAGCTACCTAATCGTCGCCATAACCTAAGAGCAAAACTTTAGAGTGTCCTATGCATCTGCTAATTTTATTGATGTTAAAATTTTATATATGTTAAGATACAGGGTGTCTGTAATCTTTGTGTTAGACGTCAACACAAAGCCTACAAGGGGTGGAACTTGTCGCCTTTTGCGTCCACTTCCCTTATTTTTGAACCTTTGGTTATTACCAATTTCATTGTGTGTACGTATTGCTGTTACGTCTCATTTTTTTGCCGTGTGGCGTATTTTAGAAATATTTGTTTGATCATTACCAAATTTTACCTTGTGTAGATTTTTATTATATTTCATAATTCTGCCGTGTGGTATATTTTATGGTAGAGTACAGTAAATCTTGTTACAATTTTGTAATCTTGCCGTGTGGCGTAATTTAGAGATTTTTTGTCATTACCAAATTTTTACCTTGTGTAAATATTTTTATTCTATTCCATATTTCTGCCGTGTGGTGTATTTTGTAGTAAAGTAAATTGATGTTATTACTTGTACAAATTTTTTTGGTCGTTACCAAATTTTACCTTGTGTAAATATTTTTATTCCATTTCATATTTCTGCCGTGTGGTGTATTTTTAAGTAGAGTAAATTAATGCTATCACTTGTAATTTTTATTAGTTATTACGGTTAAGTCAGTGATAAGTTTTTTTCAATTGATTTATAAAGGTTGCGTAACTAATCACAAATTTGTGACCATTATATTATTTATTATAGATTTTTGATTATTACGTAGTGTTTATGAATTCACTAGTTATTGCTAAAATTGTTGGGTATCAAGCAACAGACTGTGGAATTAAATTGGCTACTAAATTGTTATTTTTATAGTAGGGTTTGTTCGCCCGGTATTTAGCTGCAGTATCTAAGTGCAGATTGTAGATTCTTTCGTCATTAACTATACGGTAATACTTTTTCTTTATTAAAATTTATTTATACCCTCGGTTAAGCATTCCGCCTAGCTTAAGATTACTTTAGGGGTAATAAAATTCTGATTATATCACCACCATTTTATTGCGACAAATTCTAGCGTAAATCGAGTCACATCTTAGTATTATCGCGCCCTCATTATTTTTTTGATCCCATTTTTTTGCTTGAACCCCTTTATTAACCACACTGTATATAGTAGCATTTAAATTAAAATCTCTAACAATTTTTATTTCGATTGTATATCGAATCTGTACTATTATCCTAAATCGATATTAAATCGATACTATCTTTACCTCTCGTTTTATTTGTGTTGTGTCGTATATTCTTTATTTTCACGGCTTACTAATAAGCCTGGCGCCCATAAAGTTTTGAGTTTTTGGCGTACCAAAATTTGTTTTTTTACTAAATTAATTTGTCAGTTCCTAACCCTAACTCACGCCCTTGCCTCCAACAACACTGACTAGCCAGGGCCTAGTCTAACTTGAGGTTGACCTTAGTTTACTTGGTAACAAACGGCAGCCCCAATTAGATTAGTTTTTTTGTCGTTCTTATAGGTCCAAGTAACTTGATTAAACTTTATTAGTAGAGTCACGTGAGTGCTATATTTTTTTGATGTTGTAGTTGACTTATATCATATATTAGAGTGAATCCTTTGGACATTTTGATTTTTGTCGAGTGTTAAGCTACGAAGACATTTTAATTAGAACTGGGAGCCATTTTTATAAAATGCTAGGGGACCACAATACAAATGGCGCTCTAACGCGAGGCGTGGTTAGGATTTAGTGTCTTTTGGTTAAAGCAAAAAACTCAAAGGTTTTAAATCTTTCTTTTCTATTTTTCTAAATTTTTGTGTTATTTTCAGTATACTTACTTTTTTTCATTGCTTGTTACTAATTAGTGTTTTCCCTAGTGTAGATAAATATTTCACGGAATCATGGAGCCAAACTACCTGTCAGTAGAAGAACTAAACTATGAGCTTTATATACGGAATACGAATGTTGAGGGAAACTGTGACGTCAAAAGGGCGATCCTGAGAGGACATCTACAAAGCGAAAGATGCCAACAAACATCTCATCCAAAGGTTCCAATAGATAATGGGATGGAGAGAATCATTTGCATTGACAAGGTCAACACTCTGGAACGCTTGGTAAACCATTTTATATTTGATAAACGTCATCCTGATTATAAAAGGTTAAAAACTAAACTTTTACATGTTAAAAATAGAGTCAATTATTTGCAACCGGTATATCAAACCGAGGCTGACTTCAAAACTGAATTAATGGCTAAAATCATGTTGCTTTTTGATTTGTTAGAAAGTCGATCTAATAATGCACCAGAGGTCGATCTTATTGGGTTAAATAATATTAATAACAACAATTTACCTCCTGTAGTAACAGAAAATTCACCATTAACAACTTCCCAACCTAACATAGTAACTAGTGGGGAAAGTTTTTATTCAATTGCCAATATTGTGTCACCAGGTACGGCAAATTCAAATATTTTAAGTTCGCCAACTGATGTAAATGTTACCGCCATCAGCTGTCAAAATAATTTAGCACATGGGGCCTATCAAACTTCTAGCTCTTTCAGGTTACCCGAATTAAACACCACTAACGTGTACAATAATGTAACAATACCTAGTCACCGTAGTTTTCAGGGTGCGATCCCTAGAACAACTACGTTTTCACGTTACCAAAATTTCAATACCATCTTAGCTAATCATAATAGTCAAACGTTTCCAGAAATACCCCACCATTCCACCACTAAATTAAATCATGTACAGTTTAGAGAGCCGCTAGATAATTTAAATAACATTAACCAACAGTCGTATATGCCTAGGCACGAAGATATTCCACCCTATATGAACAATTCATACCAATTTACGAATAATAATACTTCTTTTACAAATAACCCTCATTTATATGCGCCCCGGAATAATTATAATTTACCACATTCAGACAATTACAATCAAGGACTTTTTGCATACAGTGGTTTGCCACAAACCACGCCTAGTGTACCTAATTCCGATTATAGCAAGGCATTTTTTAGACTCTCCCAGGCAAACAGAAACTTATTAAAATTTGATGGTAGAAATCAAACTCTACACTGTTTTTTTGATCGAGTTGAAGAATTTTCAATGTCACATAAAATTAATAAAAATGATTTGCACATGAATTTTTCGAGGGCGACGCTCTAATATTATTTAGGTCAGTTCGTTCGAGTTGTCACACTTGGCAAGACTTAGAAAACCAACTAAAGTTAGTGTTTTTACCCTGTGATTTCGAAGGGGAACTCTGGGACGCTGTACGAGACCGAAAACAAGGTAACTCTGAGCGGGTTTTGATTTTTATCGCCGTCATGGAAAATTTGTTTAAACGATTTAGTCACCCTGTGGCCGAGTCGACACAATTAAAAATCATTATAAAAAACTTGAGACCGTATTTCCAAGACCGGTTGTCATTAAAATACCCTTATAATATTTCCGAACTAAAATATTTGTGTAAAACATTAGAAGATGTAAAAATTAGCAATTCAAACTTTAAAGAATCGTGTGGAAACTATTTTAACATTCTAGGACCCGATTTATCGTTCAACAAAACAGTAAATAATAATGTTAACCGCAAGGGTTATATAAATGAAATTCTCGATGAGTTGTCTAGCGAACAGCTACCTAAAAGTTATGAAAGTACCTTAGATGTACCCAAAACTCCTGTAATGTCTTCTGAATGACCTATTTTAAATGTAGACGCTGTCAAATCTGCAAAATGTTGGAACTGCGATGTGCTGGGCCACGTGTATACTAAGTGTCCCAAACAAAAAACTGTTTTCTGTTATTCCTGTGGAAATAAAGGCGTAATTAGACCTAAATGCCCTAAATGTAACCAAAAAAACGAAATAGCAACAACTCTGCAGTCGGGAGACGTTGTTGGGGTAAATTCAAATCTGGCAAAACCATAAATAATAAGAATAATGTTCAGGTAGTTAAGAAAAATTTTTCTCGCCCTTCTAACTATTTTAAATCTAATTGTAAAGCCAAACTTTCAAAGCACAGGGCAAAAAATAACATCTCTAATCAACTTTCAGTGACCCCTAAAAATATCAATAATAACTGGCAAAACTGGTTACAAACAGTAGAAAAATTTTATAAGAATAAATCGGTTTCACCTTTGTTTGTCACTAAAACTTCTGACAAGCGACCTTTCTTAGAAGTTTATGTAAATAATGTCAAGCTAGAAGCACTCTTAGATACGGGGGCTAGTCAGACAGTACTTGGAAAAATGGGTTTTAATTTTGTTCTCGGAACTGAGCTCGAAATTGAATATAATAATACAAATTTTAATGTTTCCACCGCAGATGGTCAATCACAGAAAGTTATCGGCACCGTTTTTTTGCCTATTACACTGAATAATAAAACTAGGACTATAAAAACTTTAATAATACCTAGCATTAAAAACAACATTATTTTGGGAATAGATTTCTGCAAATTATTTGGGTTAAATTTAAATTTCAGCAATGAATCTTTTGATATTTGTGAACTTCCTACCGACTTACCTTTTAACAATGAAAATTTCGTTTGTTCTATTATGAGTGAAAGTGACTTATCTAACTCGCAAAGTGAAATCTTAGAGTCCGTCATAAACAAATTTAAGGAGATAAGTTCGAACTCAAATACGTTAGGCTGTACCACATTAACAGAACATAAAATTGAATTGACCGATCCAGAGCCGTTTAAACAGAGAAATTTTTCAATATCACCCTATATGCAACAACATTTAAATAAAGAAATTGATAAAATGTTAGAGTTGGGAATCATCCAACCCTCAAAAAGTCCTTATTCGAGTAATGTCATTTTGGTAAAAAAATTCTCGGGCGAATACCGTTTATGTTTTGATGGAAGGCGACTCAATTCTATAACAAAAAAAGATTCCTATCCTCTACCTAATTTAACTCAAACACTTGATAAAGTCAGGGATGCTCATTTTCTAACGGCAATAGATCTCAAACATGCCTTTTGGCAAGTTAAATTATCTCGGGACTCATGTGAAAAAACTGCCTTTTCAGTAATAGGTAAAGGACATTTTGAATTCACTAGGATGCCTTTCGGTTTGTGTAATTCCGCACAACAACTGCAGAGACTTATTGACCGATTGTTTGACCCTTCTATAGAACAGCATATTTTCACATACTTGGATGATTTAATAGTTGTCAATAAAACCTTTGACGAACATGTCAACACGCTTTTAAAAGTTTTCAATAGTTTAAAGTCAGCGAACTTAACGGTAAATGTAGACAAATGCAAGTTTTGCAAGTCAAGTCTGTCGTTCCTGGGTTATGTCGTCGACAAGCAGGGCCTTCACACCAACCCTGACAAGGTTAAAGCTATCATTGAGTATCCTAGGCCTCGAAATACAACTGAAGTAAAAAGATTCTTAGGTATGGCGTCTTGGTACTGCCGTTTCATACATGATTTCTCGGAGTTGACCGCCCCGATAACTGAATTAATAAAAGGTAGACAAAAACGTCAATCTATTCAATGGTCAGAGGACGCCGATAAGTCTTTTATGGAACTAAAACAACGCTTGATTACAGCCCCGATCTTGGCTAGCCCAAGGTTCGATGAACCATTTGTGTTGCAGTGTGATGCAAGTACACACGCAGTCGCCTGCATTTTGACTCAAGGAGAAGGGGAAAATGAACGAGTGATATCATACGCCTCTCGTACGTTGACAAAGGCCGAGCGTAACTATACCGTGACCGAGCTGGAACTTTTGGGCTTAGTTTATGGAATGTCCAAATATCGCTGTTATGTACAAGGTGATCACCGATCATTTTGCTTTATTATGGTTAACCGAATTACAGAACCCCAGTGGTCGTTTAGCCCGGTGGGCGGTACAATTGTCACAACACGATTTTGACATTGAACATAGGAGTGGTAAACTAAACGTGGTGCCTGATGCCTTAAGCAGAGCCACCATAAACATCGACAATATTCAAGCTAAACCTGATAGATGGTACTCTAAAATGATCACAAACGTTAATAAAAATCCTGAATTATACCCGGTGTGGCACGTCAAAGATGGGAAACTTTATAAATTCGTTAAAAATAAATATAAATTGCGAACTAATTTTAAAGAGTGGAAGTTAGTGGTACCGAAAGGTGAAAGATTAAATATCTTAAAAGAATGTCATGATGAACCTTTATCGTCTCATTTCGGCGTTAACAAAACATATTACCGTGCCAGCAATAGCTATTTTTGGCCGGGCATGAAAGCCGATGTTAAAAAATATGTGTATAAATGTGAAATCTGTCATGAGCAGAAAGTGTCGCAGCTGGGCCGAATAGGTCTCATGGGGTCTCCCAAAGATATTTCTCAACCTTTTCAATTACTATCTTGTGATATATCGGGACCCTACTCTGAGTCAAAATTAAACAACTGTTACCTCCTAGTGGTAGTTGACTGGTTTACGAAATTCACTTTCATCCATCGTATGAAACGGGCTATGGCCAAAGAAATTTGTGGCTTTATTGAGAATAACGTATTTCTAACTTTTGGTGTTCCACAAATTATGGTACAGGATAATGGGTCCCAATTTACTTCGAAGGAATTTAAAAATTTGTTAACTAGGTATTCAATATCCCATGCATGGTACATTGCTAAGTACCACCCACAAATAAATGGCGTTGAAAGGTCGAACCGTGTGATTGGCACTGCCAATAGGTCATACTTGAAAGAAAATAATCACCGGGATTGGGACAAACTTATACCTCAAATCGCTAACGCTATTAATACTGTTGTCCACGAAGCTACCGGATATTCTCCAGCGGTACTTAATTTCGGTAGAGAACTCCCTACTTCCGGAAGTTACTACGGTGAAATAACCTCGAAAAATAATGCACCCATCCATTTTGCGGCTCGAAATAAGCTTGCCTCTGAGTTGCAAAAATTAAAAGACCTATACAAAGATGTTGCCAACAACCTCTCAAAATCCTATCAGAAAAACAAAAAGCACTATGATCTTAGAAAAAGAAATATCGAATTCGATGTTGGGGATACCGTGTACAAAAGAAATTATGTACTATCAGATGCTGCCAATTATTTTTCAGCTAAATTGGCCCCAAAATTTATCAAATGTACTATAGTTAAAAAAATTTCTCCTATTATCTACGAATTGGTAGATGAGCATAAAAAAGAACTGGGTAGATATCATGTCAAAGATCTTAAACAAGCCCCAGACGATGAGCCCACACGTATATAGGGTGATTTAGTTTATCTTTGCCCAAATTAGTTTGTCTCCCTGAAAACTGTATACATGTATTTATCTTGTACCTTGTACCTTATGTATGTTCTATTTTTATGTTTGAAATCTTTGTCTCTTTAAGTATCTTGCCTTCTTTTGTGTAGCTATTTTTTTGTAAGATTTATGTAAGTATGATATTGTTTATTATGTTTAGTTTTGATTTTTAAGTAGTACCCTGAAATGTTAGGAATATGTAATGGTAATGGCGCATAGGTAACTCTAACTTTGGGAAGTTATGCTCTGGATATAAAAAAATTTTTTTGTTGGAGAGGGGTATTTGTAACGCCACCTTTGTTGAGTCGTTCCAACACATAATAAATTCGGTAGTAATGATGGAACTATTTAGTAGTTTTCTGTAAATGTAGGCTAGACGTAGAGTTTCTCGGGTAGTTAGTTGCGAGGTCGACGCAGCACTGTGATCGCCCTGCGGTGATGCGACCGAAACAAGACGTGAGCGAGGCTCTTTGGTTTTACGCGGCGGTAGAGCAAGCAGAAAATGGCCCGCAGTCATATTTAAAATTAAGTGTTCAATATCTTTACTGGAGATGGGATGTAAGTTAATTATTTTCTACCCCATTTTTCCAAAGCTAATAACGTTTCATTTATTTTAGGTTTCTCAAATTGAACTCTTAGAACTCTTACAACTCTTGGAACTCTTAGAACTCTTAGAAACTCATAGAAATTCTTAAAAATGCTTAGCAAATCGTAGATTCTTAGACTCTTAACAGTTAATGCTTCGAGATTTATATGATTAAATAATGCTTAAATACTACCTATACTTAGGCTCTCTTTGAATAACAATTTTATACTACTGAAGTACCTATTTCAATATGGTTGCTACATATTACTGACTAATTTCGTCGCTACTTGCCGACAGCCATGTTGCTTCCACATCAATAGTAGTCAATTCCGTCACACTCGAAAGAGATGTTATAATCGTTATTACGAGGAGACAGTTGCGACGTTCCAGCAATAATTATTGGGAACTACGTTATAAATGGTTTAAATTTGCTGTTTAATGTCACTGAGTGGATCACGAAGAATTTTTCTTTAAACGTAGGAGCCAAGATTGTATTGCAGCCATTTTCTTGTTACGGGCGTGGGAGCCACGAGGTGTGTCGATATACCGATTCAAGCTAGAGGGATCTCTCCGAATGCATGCGGAAATCAGCTGTTTCACGAAGTTAAGTACATATTAGCAATCTATTTGTTTCCGAATATCACCTCTCTAACAACTTGTAAAATTTAATTGGCCTATGCCGGATTTTATTATTCATTTAATTAAAATCATGCGAGCTACCTAATCGTCGCCATAACCTAAGAGCAAAACTTTAGAGTGCCCTATGCATCTGCTAATTTTATTGATGTTAGAATTTTATATATGTTAAGATACAGGGTGTCTGTAATCTTTGTGTTAGACGTCAACACAAAGCCTACAAGGGGTGGAACTTGTCGCCTTTTGCGTCCACTTCCCTTATTTTTGAACCTTTGGTTATTACCAATTTCACTGTATGTACGTATTGCTGTTACGTCTCATTTTTTTGCCGTGTGGCGTATTTTAGAAATATTTGTTTGGTCATTACCAAATTTTACCTTGTGTAGATTTTTATTATATTTCATAATTCTGCCGTGTGGTATATTTTATGGTAGAGTACAGTAAATCTTGTTACAATTTTGTAATCTTGCCGTGTGGCGTAATTTAGAGATTTTTTGTCATTACCAAATTTTTACCTTGTGTAAATATTTTTATTCTATTCCATATTTCTGCCGTGTGGTGTATTTTGTAGTAAAGTAAATTGATGTTATTACTTGTACAAATTTTTTTGGTCGTTACCAAATTTTACCTTGTGTAAATATTTTTATTCCATTTCATATTTCTGCCGTGTGGTGTATTTTTAAGTAGAGTAAATTAATGCTATCACTTGTAATTTTTATTAGTTATTACGGTTAAGTCAGTGATAAGTTTTTTTCGATTGATTTATAAAGGTTGCGTAACTAATCACAAATTTGTGACCATTATATTATTTATTATAGATTTTTGATTATTACGTAGTGTTTATGAATTCACTAGTTATTGCTAAAATTGTTGGGTATCAAGCAACAGACTGTGGAATTAAATTGGCTACTAAATTGTTATTTTTATAGTAGGGTTTGTTCGCCCGGTATTTAGCTGCAGTATCTAAGTGCAGATTGTAGATTCTTTCGTCATTAACTATACGGTAATACTTTTTCTTTATTAAAATTTATTTATACCCTCGGTTAAGCATTCCGCCTAGCTTAAGATTACTTTAGGGGTAATAAAATTCTGATTATATCGCCACCATTTTATTGCGACAAATTCTAGCGTAAATCGAGTCACATCTTAGTATTATCGCGCCCTCATTATTTTTTTGATCCCATTTTTTTGCTTGAACCCCTTTACTAACCACACTGTATATAGTAGCATTTAAATTAAAATCTCTAACAATTTTTATTTCGATTGTATATCGAATCTGTACTATTATCCTAAATCGATATTAAATCGATACTATCTTTACTTCTCGTTTTATTTGTGTTGTGTCGTATTTTCTTTATTTTCACGGCTTACTAATAAGCCTGGCGCCCATAAAGTTTTGAGTTTTTGGCGTACCAAAATTTGTTTTTTTACTAAATTAATTTGTCAGTTCCTAACCCTTGCCTCCAACAACACTGACTAGCCAGGGCCTAGTCTAACTTGAGGTTGACCTTAGTTTACTTGGTAACAAACGGCAGCCCCAATTAGATTAGTTTTTTTGTCGTTCTTATAGGTCCAAGTAGCTTGATTAAACTTTATTAGTAGAGTCACGTGAGTGCTATATTTTTTTGATGTTGTAGTTGACTTATATCATATATTAGAGTGAATCCTTTGGACATTTTGATTTTTGTCGAGTGTTAAGCTACGAAGACATTTTAATTAGAACTGGGAGCCATTTTTATAAAATGGCGCCTTAATGCTAGGGGACCACAATACATGGTAAAAGCAGTTTTTTAAGGGCACCGGAAGTGATCCCCTGCCTATATAAATGGCAGCCCATTTTTATTAAGCAACAATATCGAGACATTTGCGTGAATTTTGAAATGTATGGCTCCAAGCGAAAAGTGCAGATACAAGCAAGAATAAATTTAAAAAACTTAAAATCAAATGTTATGCAACCCCCAATAACAGCACATTTTGCAACTGGTGCAGTTATTCAAATTTTTTTATTCATTTGTTGAAATTTTAAATTGATTGACGATAGAATGCTGTTTGGAAGTGCTTTAATAGTCATTTTAAAATAAAAAAAACAAATTTGCACATAGTGAAAACACCTAAAAAAAAAATAAATATCTTGCATTTCTGCTTACATTCTGCTTAGATAACTTTCAAAGAAACCATTTGTTTCTCTCATATACTTTGATCTAAATCTGATCAAGCTAGAATATCAACAAGAAGTTTCTTTACGAACCAACTTGTCAACTTCTTTCATGCACTATATTTATGTATTTATTTATTTAACAGCATAACACCAATTACTGAATGGGTACAATACAGAGTAGAGATATTTATAACTATAGGTACTAACTAACAATGTTAGTAACTAATAATCAGTAACAAAAGAAATACTAAAAAAGAGAATACTAAAAGTGCTAAGGACTAAAAACTAAATGCCGCTAAATTATTAGTTCAGATATAATAAATGTCGGTACACACTATAATTTTAGGTTTTTTATCAAGGTTATACTGCAGTTGAACAAATCAAACTTGGTTTGGACAGAGTTATAATTGTTGCAAATTTGATGAAGCGCTGAGAATTTCATTACATTAATACGGAGTGTTTGGAGATTGAGAGTAGGGGATTGCCGTAGGATTACATGGGGAATTGAGAAATTCAACTGGCTGAGAATTTCCTCACTGACAATGTTATTTGCTATTAGATTGCGTAAGAAAACTAGTTGGGCTATAATACAGCGATTTTCAAGAGTGTCGAACGAGTGTCTAGACAGTAATTCATTATGTGGGAATCCGATTGGTGGATATGTAACATTCAGTATGAAAAACAAGAAAATAACCATTTTTTCTATATACTGATGATCTAAATCTGATCATGCCAATATATTATAAGAAGCCTCCCTTATGAGGAATTATTTCTAGTATCTCTAGCCCTACCTAGAGGATACTCCATTATAATCTAACATTTGTTGCATTTCAAAGCCAAGAACTACTAAAAGGCACAAAGAAAATAGGTATAAAATTTCACTCACGTCTTAATAAATAAAATATTTCCTTTTGACTGAATAAATCCTCTAAAAATTGTACAACTTTTTTCATTCTCTTTAGAACTCATCAGGAGAGATTATATTCAATTCGAAACAAAAATTACTATTAAAAAATAATAAGAAAATATTTTCATGTAAAAAACTGAGAAGAAACCATTTATTTACTTGACAGATATATAAAAAAATAACAAAGAGTCACTCTTTTAGAGCCCCATAGCTCATCTAGTTTTTTCTTTTCTTTTAAAAAATATTATTTTGGGTATTCAGCAGATAACTTTCAAAGAAACCGTTCGTTCCTTTTATATACCGTTCTTATAATATATAAGATGATCAGACTTAGGTCATCAGTATACAGAAGGAATGGTTATTTTCTTGTTTTTCATACTGAATGTTAGATATAGTGTATGAAAGAAGTTGACAAGTCGGTTTGTAAGGGAGCTTCTTGCTGATATTCTGGCTTGATCAGATTTAGATCAATGGTATGTGAAAGGCACAAATGATTTCTTTGAAAGTTATCTGCTGAATATCCAAAATAATATTTTTAACCTAAAAAAACATTAAATAAAATACAGCATTATGACTAGTGTGAGTTGTAGTTTTCCATTCAAAGCTATTATATCCTTTCTTATTCATGTAATATGTATTAAGAAACATACTTTAAATAATTTTAGCAACAAAAAAAACCTTCATTCTTCATTATCATTTTCTAAACTTTGTTATAGATAAAGTAGTAGTGGCTATAATTTTTTTTTCATAATATAGCGCTATACAGGGTGTACCAATAAAAACTTCCAAAATATTTTAAAAGGATTTCTGAAACAATATTATAATTATAATTCATTTGAAAGATCTTAATTAATATCCATTAAAAACGTTTTGGGTGTATCCAAATATATTTAACTCTAGAGTTTATAATGGTCTGCAGTTTACATCATATTTTAGGGGAATTGTATTATTATCAATGTTGAGACCACTGAATTGTCTTTAAATCAATTCCTTCTTGTACCATTTCCCAGAGTGGACTCATTTCTCTCAACCTCGTAACATGGTATATACATTTTTTTGTTGTATAATCAACTTCGGACAATGTTGTAAATCGACCAATGCCAAACCTTATAGAACTATGGGCAAGATCTTCATCTGCTCCTATGGCTCTTAAAACATAAGAAGGTTCCAAAGATGCTGATGTGCAAGCTGATCCACTTGATAGTGCTACATCTTTTAGTGCCATTAATAAAGATTCACCTAAAAATATACAGATAAAAAAATTCCAATAACAAAATCATATAATCATCAATTATATAATGGTGTATCATTGGTCTAAGTATCAGTAATTAAATAGTCATAGCTTAATTCTTAGGCCGTATCAAAAGTTAAAAATGTTTACCATCAGGTTTGTTGTGTTATGTGTTAAAAATATTATTGGTACCACTGGAATTAAATAACGGATAAATACTGGTGATATTTTCTCGAAATTGCTCAAAAATAGGCTCATCTATATTAAGAGACCAAGAGATTTACTGTAACATGGTGTAATAATCATAATCACTTTATTAACCTTTGTTGCCATATTAAAATGAATAAGATAAGTTACACAATTTATACATTATAACACACAATATTTAAAATCATAAATAAATACCGGGTGTCAACGAGATTGCTTTTCCAGCCGAGATGTGCCACATGTTACTAAAATGACATTTTTCATTCATCTCTCAAGTTTCAACAACTTCCGGTTTCACTGGCACTACTTTTGATTTTTAAATGTATATTTTTGCATTTTTGGAATCTAGAAGTCATTCCGCACGCATATGGCTGCTAATTTTATGATTCTTTCCCATTTTAAATGTTTTGCAGCCAATTTTAATTTTCAAGCCATGTGTCATGACCCTCCAAAATGTGCTGATACATCGTTATAGTTCACAGTACAGCGCCCTTTTTTATTAATGCTTACTAACAGGCTGAATTTTCATGAGTAGCTTCGTTTTGATGAGATGCCCAACTTTTCTCTCTGCGAAAATTTTCAACATTAACTGCGCTTGAGTATACAGTGTGTCCCCGGATGGAGTTGACAAGAGGAAAAACATCTGTATTATTGATTTTATGACGAAAAGTCATTCTTTATAAAAAATTTTGCTTATCAAAAAAATGAATATACCATATAAAAATCTTAGATCAGATGTACCGGGTGTTAATAAATTAAGAAAACATCAAAATGCCTCAAGAGAGATTTATTATTTTGGACAAAATGTTTATAAAATAAGGTTGTTTATAATCCAAAATAAAGCCTAAATACAAATTATGAAGTCTAAATTTTGACTTTTACATTTATGTCAACTTACATTTTTTTTCAAACATTAACATAACAACATTAACTTCAACGATTGTGGAAAAACAATTTATTCTATATAGCCGCCTCCAACCTCAACACATTTCTCCATTCTTTTAATAAATTCACCATAGACCTTAAAAATGGTTGAGGGTACATTCACTTCATTCACCGCGTCTTGTATTCGTGCTTTTAGTGTTTCTTGATCATGCGCAGGTCATCTGGATAAACTTTCTGTTTTAAAACACCCCACAGAAAAAATCCATTGGTGTAAGGTCTGGCGATCTTGCAGAAAAATTAATTGGAGCATATCTTCCCATCCATCTGGCTCCAAAGTGATCTGTCAACCACTGCCGTACCAAAACTGAGGAATGAGCTGGGCAAAAAATGTTACGCCTTACTTCCGGTTGCAGAATGTTTATAAATGTCAATACAAAGTTTTCCAAAAGGTCCAAATAAACATGCTGATTTAAATTTTCTTCTAAGAAATATGGAGCAAAGATTCGATCATAAAAAATCCCACATCATATATTCACTTTTTTATAATGTTGACTTTATTTGTGAATGACATTGTTTGGATTTTCAAAAGCCCAATATTGACTGTTTTGTGATGAAGGTGGCCATTGGTATAAAATGTTGCTTCGTCAGTAAAAAAAAACATTCTGTGAAAACTTCTCTTCATCTCAAGTGTATGTCTGAACCTTGGCTTAAACGGTCGAACTTTGTTTTCCATATAAATTCTCTGTAAATGATTTTTACTTACTTCCAGTCTCTGTGAGCGTTTCCGTAAAGATAATTTCGGGTTTTCTATTACTGAATTTATTGCCAAAAGTGTTGCCGCATCGTCTTCATTGTACTTTTTCGTGGGTTTTTTGACATCCAATACAGATCCAGTTTCATTGAATTTTTTTACAAGTTTGCGCAATGATTGGCACGATACCGCCCTGTTAGGGAACTTTTGGTGGAAAAGGTTAATTGCATATCGATAAGAGACGTCTCCAATCTCATAACATTTGATCAAATAAATTCTTTCTTGTTTGGTAAACATTTTTTAAAGATCAATAGAACACTAATAAATGCAGATGTGAGATAGTAATATTCTACACAATGTCACAATGACGTTTGTCAGTTCAATTTTATCGACAGCACACTCTGTTTCTTAATTTGATTTCAATTTCATATTAATAAATTCAACGTAAAAAGATAAACACAATAAAAACATAAAAGTCAAAATAGAGACTT
The DNA here is from genome assembly GCA_936432065.2 of Rutpela maculata. Lineage (NCBI taxonomy): Eukaryota > Metazoa > Arthropoda > Insecta > Coleoptera > Cerambycidae > Rutpela > Rutpela maculata. Next base: position 111,251,493 of record OW386287.2, on the reverse strand, counting down.
CATAATTTGTATTTAGGCTTTATTTTGGATTATAAACAACTTTGTTTCATAAACATTTTGTCCAAAATAATAAATGAAGGTCTCTCTCTTGAGGCATTTTGTTTTCTTAATTTATTAACACCCGGTACATCTGATATAGGATTTTTATATGGAAAATTTATTTTTTCGACAAGCAGAATTTTTTATAAAGAATGACTTTTCATTGTAAAATCAATAATAGAGATGTTTTTCCTCTTGCCAATTCCATCCGGGGACACACTGTATATTCAATTCAATTCAATTCTTTATTCATGTTAATACAATAAAATGTTTACACGTCAAATTAGTAGGTTAGGTTAGGTTAGGTTGATATGTGAGTGGGCTAGTAACAGACCCTCCACTGCAACCATCTGGTCTATTTTGGCTCACTCCTAATTATATTTCACCCAATAGATTCAGCTTTTTGATAAAGCCGACTACCTTATTGGGTGAGAGGTTGTCCAGGTCCTCTGGCAGCAGTTGCCCCTTGCCAAAAAGTGAGAACCTGATTATTTCTGCAGCAGGACAGGTACATAAAACGTGCGCTGCCATTTCATTTTCCTCCAAACACAGTCCGCATTCAGCAGTGTCCGCTATTCCGAGACTGTGTAAGTGGTGATTAAGTCTGCAGTGCCCAGTGTATAGGCCAACTAGAGTTCTTAGGTGTAACCTGCTGAGCTCTAATAGTTTTTTAGTTCTTGATTCAAAGGGTATGTGATAAACTCCTTTGAATGAACTAATCCTGGTAGTTCTTGCCAGTACTGGAGGATTTTCCCCTCAGTCCAGGCTAAGATGGTTGTTTTCGCAGTGCTTGCCAATATGCCAAGCACTGGTTCCGGTCCGATGAATTTTGATACCGCACCGTCTCTGAGTAAGGAGTCGGCTATTTCGTTGCTCTCCATGCCAGAGTGACCCGGTATCCAGACCAGAGTTAATTTGTTGTATCTGCCCAATCGGGCTAGAGCCTTTTGGCAGTTCCAGACCAATTTAGAATTGCAGCGATGAGAGCCAAGAGCTTTGAGAGCTGCTTAGCTGTCTGAAAATATTTTTATTGATCTGCGTCTAGGATGCATCTGCTCAAGCCTCCTTGTACACAGTTCAATGGCATGAACTTCTGCCTGAAAGACAGTCGCATAGTTACCCAGGCTCGAAGTGATTTTTACCTTTGGGTTGCGACTGTATGCTCCAGCTCCAACTCCCTCAGGAGTTTTGGAGCCGTTTGTAAACCAACAGATGTCTGCTCTTTGTAAGTCAGTTTTGTTCCAATGCCATTCGTCTCTACCAGGAAAAAGGACGGTAAAGGGCAGTTCATAGTTGGTCACGGTAGGCATCACATCTGAAAGCATTCCCAGGATGTCATGACACTTCCTGTCATCTGACAGCCTGTTGCGTTCCATAATGCTAGCCTGCAGCATATTATGAAGTCTGTATGTTGCCCACCTGGCCTCTCTCTCCAAGTAGATGTGGAGAGGGGGTAGATCCAGGAGGATTTCCAGAGCTGCTGACGGTGTGGTGCTTATCGCACCAGTTATCACCAGGCATGCTTGTCTCTGTAGACCAGAGAGTTTGGCTTTGGTCATTTGTTGTAGCCCTTTCGACCACAAAATTATGGACACATACGCTACCATTGGTCTTATGCCCGTAACGTATATCCAGTATATTTGTTGCCCCAGGATTTTCCACAAATTCTGCGATATGTCCACAAGGAGAGTCGTGCTTTGTGGATTACCTTTTCCAGATGGGAGTTCCAGTTGAGTGATTTGTTTAGTGTATCACCTAGATATTTCACTTCCCCCGCAAATGGAATCGTTTCACCTGCTAAGGAAGGCGGCACTAAATTGTTCAGCTTCCTTTTTCTGGTGAAGGGTACTATTACAGTTTTGTGGGGGTTTAGAGTCATCTGCTCCTTCTCACACCAAATGTGGACTGTATTTAGCACCTCCTGAAGGGTATTAGAAAGTACCTCTTCGGATTTTCCTCTAACCATAATGACTAGATCGTCCGCATACGCCTGAACCTCGACTTCCCACAGAGAGAGAATAGCCAGCAGGTCATCCACAAGCAGTGACCACAGAAGGGGGGAAAGAACCCCACCTTGTGGGCACCCTTTTGCGGCCTTAAATCTGACCGTCTCTCCCTGTAGAGAAGTCATTATGATTCCGTTTTCAAACATAGCTTGAATCTAGCTAGTTATAGTTAGCTCAACCCCTCTAGCAGCCGCCGCTGTATATAAGGAGTTGGGCAGTGCATTGTTGAATGCTCCTTCAATGTCGAGGAATGCCGCCACCGCAATCTCTTTTTCCTCAAGATATTGGGTGATTTTCCCGACTAGGTTTTTTAGTGATAGTGTTGTTGACTTTCCTGGTTGATAGGCATACTGGTGAACATTCAGAGGATGAGTGCTCAGGATGTTTCCTCTGATATGTCCATCCAGAACCTTTTCCAGGCCTTTCAACAGAAATGATGTCAGGCTGATGGGTCTTAGCGATTTAGGGTCTGGTTCTGTCCGACCCAATTTTGGTATATATACCACTTTAAGCTCACATATAAATACAACGCTGGACGAAATGCGTAGTTGGTGTGATCGTAACAAATTGATGTTAAATGGGAACAAGACGGTATTTATAGATTTTAAAATTAGGAGAAATATTGTGCTTAAAGATATCCCCTTAAGCGAAAGCTCAAAATTTCTGGATACATTCATTGACAGTACACTGTCGTGGGTTCCACATATCGACTGCGTGTGCAATAAACTAAACAAAGCATATTATGCAATCTTCCAATTGATAAACATATTAAATGAGGAAGGCTTACTAAATGTCTATTATGCTCTAGCCTATTCTTATATAGCCCTAAATATTTCTCTTTGGGGAAAATCTAGTGAAGGATCAAGAGTTTTTATACTTCAAAAACGGCTGATTAGACTTATTTTCAAATTAAAGTATAGAGAAAGTTGTAGAGATACCTTTATCTCCAAGAGAATATTGACAGTTCCGTGTATATGCATATACAAGTGTTTAATACATCTAAAATCCAATCTACATAAGTTTCATATACAAGCTGAAAACCACGACTATAACACGAGACATGGAAATTTACTAACTATTCCCTTTCACAGAACCTCTACTTTCAAAGAATCTCTTTATTATAACGCAATAATGCTACACAATAGCCTTCCTGAAAATGTTAAAAGTTTAAATCTCTTGAGATACAAAAAAAAAGGTTAAGGACTTACTACTTGACAATGGCTACTACAGCGTTAATGAATTTTTACATAGAACTACAGGGACATAATTCATTGTCTCTTTCTATTTTGTCTTATTTTTAATTTGTCACTGTTGGTCTAGTAGATTAAGTTGTTTTTTTAAACATTTTTACTGGTGTTGTAATTTAGATATATATTCATAGTTTATATTTTTACTGACTTACCATATATACGTATACTGTATCTATACAAAAATGGTGAATAAAGATTATTATTATCATTATGCGTTAAATTCTCCATCCTATTTACTGGTGGGTAAGTATACAAGTGTCGGCCGTGGCAAGACACTTGGAACTGGTGCATTTACGAGTGACAATTCAGAAAGGAACGTACGGTTGATGTAGTGCAGAGTATCACTGTTTTCTGTATGGCTGCGATTTTATTTGCTAAGCCTAGCTTCGTTAAGTTGATTACGAGATTTTTAGGGACCACTCCGGTTGTTGATATGATCAGTGGAATCACACTCACCCTCTCTTGGTGCCACATTTGTTGGATCTCTTGCCCAAGTCTTTGATATTTACCGTCTTTCTCGGCGACATAGTTTTGGATGTTATGATCATTGGGGATCCCTATATCGATTATGCTAGCCTCCTTTGCAATTTTGTTGATTAGGATTATGTCCGGTCTGTTGTGGACGATTGTCCGATCCGTCAGCACAGATCGATCCCAGTATAGCCTGTGGGTGTTGTTTTCCAAGACTGGACTTGGGACATACTGATAGTGAGGCATCTCTTCTTTCAACAAGCCGTGTCGCTGTGCCAGCCCTTGGTGCACTATTTTAGCTACTTGGTTGTGCCTATTGAGGTATTCAGTAGCTGCTAACATCTGACAGGCGCCTGTTATGTGTTATTATTATTATTATTATTATTATTATTATTATTAACCGCCGCCCAACTGGATGGGACGTAGTTCCATACCAGACCACCTCTGTATAATTTGATGAGGAATGGTAGCAGTATTTCCAGTCGGTTTTGTAGCAGCACTGGAAAAATGCTATCTTCACCAGGCGATTTGAATGGTTGGAAATATTTGATTGCCCACTCAATCGCAGGTGCTGTGATAACCTTTTTGGCCACCAGCCAATCGTCTTTGTGAGGTCGTTTGATTCGTCCTCCCGATGGTGGTGGTTGTTGGTTATCCAGGATCGAACTCCCTGGGAAGTGGTTCAGTGTAAGGAGCTCAAGGGTTTCCTTTCCAGATCCAGCAAATGAGCCATCTGGACGTTTCACCATACCAAATTCCCTTGCCGGCTCTCTGGAAATGATCTTGTGGATTCTAGTGCTGCCAGGTAGCTCATTTTATCTAGTTTTTTGTTCCACCAAGATGCCCCTCTATTGTCTGTTTTCGATTTCAGTGAAGAGTTTTCGTGATATGCTGAAATGATTGCGCTCCGGGTTTGTTCCGCCGCAATTTCTATTTCATCACGATTCCTGATTGTGGTGAGAGTGGATTGAAGGTGTGACTGGATGGATTGTTTGTACCCACTCCAATTGGTACACCTAGGATCCCTATATGTCACCACAGGTCTAGGCCCAGTTTCTATGTTAAAAAGAATGTGTCTATGATCTGAACACGAGGGTTCAGAAGATACCTTCCAATCAGTAATCTTGTTGCTCACAAAGCTTGAGCTGATTGTTAAATCTAGTACCTCTCTTCTATTTCTAGATAGACAGATAGATACTTTATTCATCTATAAAGTTTACATTTATCAGACTGGTCATACACAGCATACTCATTACATCAAAACATTTAAAGCAGGCTTACACAAATAAAATATATAATTAATGTATAAAAATGATAAAGTAAACACACAAATAAAATATATATTAGGAGTGCAAAAACTCATCCACAGAATAAAAAGCCTTATTTACTAAATAATTATACAATGAATGTTTAAAATTATTAAAGTTTTCTATTTCGCCTAAAATACTTACAACTTTATTAAAACATATTATACCTTGATAAACATGAGAATTTTTACCAACGGTTAACCTTGAAAATGACTGGTACACTTTATGGCTGTTTCTTGTATCATAATTATGAACTGCACTGTTTCTTATAATTAAGTGTTCTTCTTTTCTTACGTTTATAACAATTGGGTATATATAGAGAGATGTTAGATTTTCGTTATTATTTCGATAACTATTTACCCGATTTAAACAAAATATATATCAAATGCTAAGTATTTTAATGCCTAACAAAAAATGTTAAGCAACTTTTGTTGTAAATATTTAATAAAAAAAAATATTTAACATAAACTTGTTTTTCATACAAATTATTTTTATTTATTTCCAAAACGGAATATAATAATTATATTTGGACAAAATTCAGATATAAAAAAATTTTGCACATTTCTGCACTATACAGGGTGTCCCACTTAAAACTCCCGACGCCATTTTCTCAATAACCAAAAGCGATATTTGAATTCTGTCAAAGGTATCTACTAGAATATATAAATGACTTCAGTTTTGAGTAAAAATCGTTATTTTACACATTGAGGTACAGATGGCGTTGCGATGCAAAGAAATTTTTCGATCGCAGGAACGATGAAATGAGTTGCATGAGATGGAGAATTATATTCTGAGTAACTTTTACGATACAAACAATTTTCGAAAAATCACTGGTTCTCGAGATATTTCAACTTCAATATAATTTTTTAGAATATAAAAATCGTCATAACTTTTTTAAAATACATTTTAGACAATAAGTCCTTTGGGACATTTTTCATAGTGAATCAGGCTCATTTAGATGGTAATGAAACATTTATTTCAAAATACAAAATAATTTTTTTTTTTTTCAAGTAAAACATTGGGGCTGTAACTGCTATTTGGAAATTAAAGATTTTGACATTTTTGTTTATTGTGTATTGTCTAATTTTTGAGTCATGTTTATGTTGTATGTTCTACTTACACTGTCGCTGTCGTTCTCCCCTCCACGTTTTACTACCTGTTTAAGGTCCCTACAACTCTTATTACACTCAGGTATCTTTGAAAGATATTCTTCTATGTATATTTATGTGAAATTCAACGTATACATAAAAAAATATTATTTAAAACAAAATTATATGCTAAAATATTAATTTTTTTATAGTTTTTTGTTCAAATAATGATAAAATCAAAAGCACAAAAAAATTTTTGGTAAACTTTGAAATTTATAGTATTAAAAACAAAATCCCATCTCAACCATATGAATTCATTCACTGTAACAGAAGTCCGAGGTCAAAACCCCCAGGCGCTCCACTATCTGTAAGATATGATTGTCTTTGTATAGCAACAAATGCTAATAAATTTTCTCTCTCTCTCTCTCTAACTAGAAGGACGGTTAAGCATATCGGTGATTAAGAACTCTCGTTGCTTTTTTACTCTAATCATAAGAATTGTCATGAGATTTTTTAGCAACTAATTAACTTAGTACACAATGTAAGAGCAAATTAAAAGGCGATTCTAAAAATAATAAAACAATAATTTATCAATCTTTACTGCTTGCAATTGGGTTGTTGCACTAAGTTAAAATTTGAGGAGAATCTATGTTAAACAATAACAATTATTCATAAAAAATCATTAGAAACATGTAGAAGTTGAAAAGAAAGTCTTATAATATTATAATATTAATTACAAAAATACATGCATTTAAAACGGAGATGACATAATAACGGCAGTCTGTAGAGAAGTTAGTTATAAAACGACGAGAAACGGGTACTAATTTAGAAACTCGCTGATAGCGACGGAGAAAAAAGACAATCACGACAGTTTAATCTGACATTATATTTAACGTCAAATTCAACTGACGTTCATAGGTTACAATTCGGTATAGTTTAACAGCATCTAGTTATGGATAAATATAAGTACAGATAGTGTTTTCTGCCGTACTGTGTAAATAATACCACCAATTCACCAGAAAAACTGTTGTGTTCCAATAATAAACGCTGAACGTAATAATGAATGATTCAAAGCCACCAGAGAAGGACCAAGTCTTCTTATTGTGGAGACCATTTCAATGTCAAGTAAAGTAACAAATTACAATGTATTCTAAGCATTTTATTTGTGGTAAGTTGTATCTTAATGTAGGAATTTGATTTTTAATATGGATTTATGTTGTAGGAAAAACGGCCGCATTATAAGACTTGTGTGGCGTTCTAGCTGTTACAAATTTAAATTACCCGCCAAACTGGTGGATAAAACAGGGTGTATTACTGTATTCTTAACGGCTCTAGATTAGAATGTTATTCATGCTTTGACTTCCTAAAAGGACGGAAATGGCTTTAATCTGCTTTTATGTATTTTATCTAGTTTATGTTGGAATAAAGTGCAGTTGTTGTTGTTAGCTATTGATTATTTATGAAGCTCCCTAGACGCCCCATAATACTAGGATGATCAATAAATTAAGAAAGGAAATTTTAAAACTCGCCGTTGAAAAACTATATCAAACAAACTGTGAAAGTCGTCTAAAGTCGATGAACACAATCAGTCGGAAATGGCTACGAATGAGTTGGATTGTAGTTATAAATGCCCTTTGAATTATGTGTGTTATAAATACATATCATTGTTTATTGCTTAGATAGATACTAGCATAAAGTACTTACCTATTTATTATTTTTTGTTATAATACAGACCTTTCTTGATATCTTCGTAAGTCTCATTCTGACTCTTCTTAGAAGTGAGTATCAATGGATAATAAATAATTTCTTTAGTAGATAAACTTATTTTGTTGTTTTCAGTTAGATACGCATGTATATAGTTAATATGAAATAAAACAATGAAAAGGAAATATTTAATAAAATACAAAGTATAGTTAACAAATTCATCTAAATTAATTAATAAAATACATATTAGACATATTATGTAATATTAATAAGATAAGATAAAGGAAGTTCTTGCAGAAATTACAATAGTTTGTACTGTCTATAGCAGCTGTAACGTAAGTACCTTGCAGCTTTTGCACTTCCAACCATTGCAATGTCAAAACGATCGTCTCTTTTTAAAAATTCGCTGACCATAAATATATCTACCGCAAGTAGAATGTCAGAATTTGCTTTTACAGATATACTGCCTTAGTCGTTTTGTAAAAAAATATTAACAATAACTGCAAACATCAATCACTGCTAGCTAAACGTCAAATTTACTTTTGACATATGAGGTTATTTTCTTTCTTGTCAGCAATGTCAACTTATTCGTCTTCATCTGTTCTGCTTATAAGTTCACATCTAACTGCCGTTATGATGTCACTACCGTTTTCGTGGCACATTCAAATAGTCGAAGTTTAAAAATTTTTTAAAATATGTTGTGCTAAGAATTTTTCTTCCAAATTAAATATATAACTAAATTAAGTCCTCCACTACCATATTTCACCATTTTTGAAAATTCGTCGAAAACCCAATTATAATGCAAAATCCAATGGTGCCATAGAATGGCTTTATTTGTCGATATGTCATATTGTGACATAAGCTAAGTAGTTTACATTTTAGTGTTGAATTCAGACTTCAAATAATTGTGATTTCTAATACAATGCCAGAAAATCGTTTATCATTCGCTGAAAAAGTTGAGATTACTAGAATTGTAGGAGAAAATATAACAGTAAGAGAAGCAGCAAGAACTTTTAATGACCGACATCCTAACCGGCCTCCAGTACGTTTTAGCACAATAGCTAAGATTAATCGAATTTTTAATCAAACTTGGAAACGTTACAATATTAAGACCAACAAATTATAATCGGAATAATTTAAATGAAAACAGAATTTTGCAAGCATTCCGTAATAATCCAAAATTAAGTATAAGACAAGCCTCTTTGAACTTAAATCTAAACAAAGAAATAATAAGATGTCTAAAAAAAATAACATAAAACCATTTAAGCCTAAAATATTATAGACACTCTTAGAAGGGGATTTTGAAAGAAGATTGGATTATGCACTTTGGATGCAGGGTGAATTTTTGAACAACAGAGATTTTTTGAAAAATATAATCTATTGTGACGAATCTACTTTTACATCAAATGGTGTAAGATCCACCCAAAATATGAGATACTGGGCGTCAGAAAACTCACATTGGATAATTAACAGTAAAAATCAATACTTATTCAAAGTGAATGTTTGGTTTGCTATTTTTTTTGAGAATTTGACTGCTCAAAATTTTCTGAATTTTCTAGAAACAGAAATTATGGATTTTCTTGATAATTTACCGTTAAACGTGAGAGAAAACCTTTACTTTTGTTAGACGGTGCCCCAGCACATAGTTCTCGTATGGTTAGAAATTGGCTTGACACCAATTTTCCTATGAAGTGGATTGGTCCCCGTAGCCCATTACATGAGTTTCCTCTAAGATCCCCGGATCTCACCCCGATGGATTTCTATTTTTGGGGTAACATAAAAAATAAAGTATACGTTAATCGGCCTCGTACTGTGGAAGTATTGCGGCAACGAATTACAGAGGCATGTCAAAGTATCACAAGGCACGAACAGATAAAAGTGATTCATCATGTTAGAAAAAGGGTAAAAGCATGCATCACATTGGATGGCGGTTATGTTGAAGTTAGAAGAATTCATTAGTATAATTAATTAATTAAGTTATGATGACAAATGAAAAGAATAAAAATTCCATTATTTCATATAATTCCTTCAACAATTTATCATTACCACAAATGTATTCTTAATGTCAATTGTTTTTCTGTTAATACATTTATGTGATGTTTCTGTGTGTTATTTTTTTCTGTAGTACGCATGCCATAAAGAAGAAGTAAATGGGACACAATGTTAACATGAAATTACATACGGGAGAAAACATATTTCTTTATTTTCTGAGCAACCCTGCGTAGGATTTGGTTGAAACTTGTTTCAGGTATGTTTTCGAAGGTGATAAATAAGAATATGACATCGATTTTTTTCTATCCGATTCGCTAATAAAAAATCGTAAAAGTTTGCCCCTTTATTTATTTCCTGCAACGCACGCCTATGATTAAAATGTATTCTATTAGGTTCTAAATATGCACTACCATGGTATATGTGGCCTGCCCAAATTAGAAAACGATCCGTCAAGTAATAACATAGATACAGGCTTGTGTCCACGAAATTGTAGCCACACTGTATATATAAAAAAATGGAATTCGGATGAATAATAATAAAATTATAACAAATGAACCGAGATACAATGTTAAGAAGAAAAGTTTATTTTTTTTAAATTTTTTTAAAGAGGCCCTCCTCATGGGCTTCCAATGAAACGTCAGACTCTTACTGACCAAAGCCCCCTCCTCCCGGGCTTGCCTGTATACTACCTGGGGGCACTGCAGCCTTCTGGGCTTATTGATAAGAACAAAAGTTACTATCCATGGTCATAAATAAAGTCTTCTCTTGTCGCAGTACTATGCTACTGCTATTGCAGTAAATCAACATCCTCGAGTTTCATATTGTACTGATTAAAGCATTGCACACCTACATTGCAAATATCTTCTATGCATTTTTGTTTCCGATCAGCAAATCCACAATGGGACGTCTTGCAATTACATGAAATCAGTTCCAAATTTTTAAGAGAAATAGGCTCCTGTAATGATGCTGTGGGAAGTAGTTGCCCATCCTCTAATTTCCAACCCTTATCAATAGGCTGAGGTAAGTTTTCAGTATGTTCAGTATTATCACTTGTAGGCGACTGGCCGGGCAGGCCAATGCAAACGACGTCGGTCAGTTGGGCGCGGGTAGAGGGTAGCGGCTCGCTTAAAATGGTCACAATTTCGTTATTTTTTTTTGCAATTTGGAAAGTTCAAAGTTTTAAATGTACCTTAAAAATGTAGTAATTTTTTTACTGCTTGAGTTTTGGTCAAATTCAGATATTACTTGCATTATTACACATTAAACTTACTGTGTTGGGAATATGTTTCTATTTTAAAGTTAGTTTTTTAAACATATTTTTTTTTCATTTAATATTTACAATAAAAATGGCTTAACATTTTTTGTTAGGCATTAAAATACCTAGCAGTTGACATCTACTTTGTTTAAATCGGATGAACAGTTATCGAAATAATAGACAAAATCTATCAGGAGGCACCATCTTTATGACGTCATAGGTACTCACTCCACTACTTTAGAAAGTGACAACATGCATTTTGATGATCAGCAGACCACACTGATTACGACAATATCACTTGTCGGTATAAACCTTCTCGGTCCTAGGAAAATCGTTATTATGCTAGTTTCTTGAACTTGGCCTCTCTACTAAAATGACTCGTTAAAAAGATTGCATATTTTGTTCATGTCTGTTATTTGTTCATTATTAATGTTTAACTGACTGCAGTTATTTTTATTCGTAATACCTTTCATTTCGTTTATAATCTTCCAGCTTCCCCTGATAACATTTGTGGTGTTTTTTAATCTATTATTATAATTTTCTGCTGCATGCTTTACTTTCTCTCTATACCGGGTGTAAACAAATAGTGGGCCACCCCTGTAACTTCCTTGTTTTTGAATATATCGGGATGAAATTTTGTATGGTGAAATTAGGTAAGATTTACAACTTTTTGAGACCCACTTCCGGTTTCACCGGAAATGACCCCCAATAGTCTTTTCTAAATGGACCACCCTGTGTTGAAATAAAGATCACATTTTAGATACATCTATACTATTTTGAACAATTTATACAGTGCTGCACAAAAAATAATTCGAATTTTAGTTATCAATCTAGATGGCTGCGAATATGTTAAAATTAATTTTGTTCCAATGTAATTAAAAAAAAAATACGAAAACGTCAATGTCCAATAATACATCATACAGGGTGCTGTAAACTCATTAAAATCACATTTTTCAAAATGACTCATTTGTTTTAAATATTATGACATGGGCCACCCGGATATTCAGAAAGCTCTATTTAGTAGGGGTTAAACGGTACCAAAAGTTCCGTAATGTGTAATCGTTCCGGCAGGAATCACAATTTTTCTTAAGAAATTTATGACTTATATCTAACTTCAATTAAATTTTTATCAACCCTGTATATTTGTGTTAATATTTTATGATATGAACAAGAATGAGCCAGAGGCCCATTCTGTCTCCTGTGGAGGGTGGCATATCACAGCACTTTTTTGATTTTGACTTTTTGTTGTAACAGCTTGTATGACAGACTGATAAACAGTTTACACAATTTATTTTTTTATTTACAGCTTCTTACAAAATCCACAGACTTCTTCACTTGTACACTCATTGCCCGCCATATTTAATTTTTTTTTTAATACTAGTGACGAAGGTTGATTCCGTTCCAATGTTATTCACAATTAGCCCTTCACCTAGTATGTATTCAAAAAGTGACTCGACTCTTTGGTTAATGTCTGTGCTGCCCCATGCCGTATGGTGAGAATTTGCATCACATCCAATAACAAGGTGAATGTTGTTCCTCTTGCTGTAGGCGATTAACGACCTAACCTTGTCTCCCGGGAAGTATGCAGAACAGGCTATTACGTTCATCTTGCTTTCCCCCACCCGTAGCGATAAGCGGATGGCTACAACATCCTGGGTGCAGTAACCTGAGAGTACAAAGTAATCAATGTTATTTCTGATCAAGATGCAGGATCTGGGTCTTTCTCCAGAGCCGTTTACTCAGCCTGTATTAGCTGTCCAAGGTTCTTGGATAAGGGCAATGTCAATCTGCCCTTCCTTGAATCTTCTGCCAAGGACATATGTGGCGGCCTTGGCATGTTGTAAGTTCGCCTGTGGGCATAGACTTCAGGTTGATTCCTTCTGCAACTACCTTAAAGGAGAGTTTGATAGTTTCACTTTCGCAGGGATTCTTTACCCGCTGGTCATGTGAACTGCTGTCGGACTGTAGATGTTTTCCCATTTCAGCTCGCTCAGAGACGTTTGTTGAACCCTCTCCGGCGGCCGGTTGGTGTCACATCGTTCCAACACTGACTGCAAGGCGGTTTCATACGGTATTCCGCTCTTGAGTGAACGGCTAAGGAGCTTTGTTGTAGCCCCCCTTAGCCGTTCTCTTTCATAAACATAAACACACCACAGATAGTAGACAACCCCCAAATCCAAAGCTAAGGCTGTCAGAAAAATGCAGACATACATCCACACCCACCGGTGTTGTCAATAGCGGGGCTGGGGGTTGAACCCAGAGCTCGGTAGCGAGTCGATCAGCGTATTCGCAACTCAATATGCCTTAACCGATTGAGCTACCGTGCCGGTTTCAGAGGAGAGGTTGTCCAAAGCTTTGGGTTCCTCTTCCCTTCTTCGGACTCAGGAACCGGCTTCAACAGCTCCCTTTCCTGATCCGATGGGATCGGACATGCTTATGGAGCGGGATTTATCCCAGTCTCCAAGGGTTCTTCAACTTGAAGATCGAGGGTTGTACCCTTCTCGTAGGGTTTTTTAGAAGAGAGATTGCCCAAAGCCTTGGGCTCCTCCTTCTCTGATTTGTCCTCACCTTCGGACTCAAGAATCGGCTTTAACAGCTCCCTTTCCCGATCCGGTGGGATCGGGCATGCTTGCGGAGTGGGATTTATCCCAATCTCCATAGGTTCTTCGATTTGAAGATCCAGGGTTGTTCACCTCTCGTTGGGTTTATTTTTGTTAATCGTTTTCACCATATGGTTCCCACGAGTAGCAAGGGAATGTTGGTCCGCCTGCATTGCTGTGATAAGGCAAAATACTCTGGAAGATTGCCCAGTTTTCCGGAGGCCCCATTAATGACACCTTTCGCCCCGGTACTATTCGGCACGGGTTGCGTGCACCTTGGCTTGGAGGATTTTATCCACTTACCCTGTCTAGATCCGCCGTGTTTAGCCGAACGCAGGGTCACCTCCAGCAGGATGCGACAAGGAGCCACGCACGGACAATCCTGAGAGAAGCTACATAGAGGATGGCTATTTCCCCTCAGCTTTTCTCAGTGGCCGAGTAGCTGACTCCTTGATGTCAAATTAGTAAGTAAAGTAATAAAATTAATAAAAGTAATAAAACCACAGTAACGATGATGTGAACAAACTAACAATAAACAATTAATGTAAAATATAAAATGGAAGTAGTTGTAACTTTTAATTTCCTATTATAAAATCTGAAAAATTATTATTACAAAATTCATTTAGTGAATAAAAACATTTATTGAGCAAATACTCCTTGATTTTATTTTTAAATAATCTTGGTTGCAGGTTTTTGATATTACTTGGGAGGAGATTGAAAAATTTAGGTCCAAAATAGGAAATGCTTGTACGTGATTTATATACTCTATGATAAGTAAGTAAGTAAGTTTTATTCCGTGTGATTGGACATATTACATTAGCATAATAATATGTATAAAACAGGTCATTAGAAAACAAAAATAAAGTAAATTCAAACAAACATTACAATATATAGAAAATAGACTTCAGTACATTATATTCCAATTAAGAGAATAAGGTTCAATATCACAGATATACTTGAAAGCTTGCTGTGGCGATCAGTTCACTTGCTGAGTAAATATAAGTTTCTATCGCCTCAAATAACCAGGGAAAAAAGAAAAAACAAAATAATAACAATTTTTAAATAAAAACAGAATAACATGTATTATTAAAATGTTAAACAAAAAACACCTTTAGTCTTCGAAAATACACATTTTAAATATGAACTAGAACGGGCTGAAGCCCGTTCTAGCTCCTAGCGGAGGGCTTGAGTGCTTCGCGCTCAACTTTATTTTTTTAATTTGACATGTGAATCGATAGATGGCGTTGTGAAGCTTGCTTGTGTGTGTTGAACGTCTGTCCAATTTCCGTGATTTGAAAGTAACCCTCATTTATATATTTCATTAGATAAATAAGCATTTGGTGTAATGATTTGGGGTACATTGCTGATTTAATACACTATAAATTTAGTGAAAGTGTAAATATGTCTTCACAAATTATAATAGTAAAAACATATGTAATAAGAAACACGTTATACTTGTATATACAATTTTACATATAAAAGACTCAGCTATAAATGTTACGTATAAGTGACTCTCGTGAACGTGAAGTATGAATTAATTACTGTGACATTAGCTGTGTTTGTTTCGTCCAGAATGAACTGACTGCAATTACCAAAGAACCAATCAAATTGAGTTATTTTTGAAATAATTAATCTCTCTTGGTTGCTTACTGATTATGTAATGAAGTTAGTGTTAGCTAGAGGAAGAACCTTATTGTTTTTGAGGAAAGTCAGTCAGTAAATAAGGAAGTTATTAATTATATATTTTTTTCACAATAGAATTGGTATCACAAAATTTAGGATGCCCAAAAAATAACATTATTTACAAAAAAAAAAAAACTGAAAAGTATCCTATAGAATGTGTAACAGTTATAAAAAACTCAGAGGATTGGTGAAGAGTACACATTATTTTCCTAATTTTCGTCGATTGCATTTAAATAGTAGGTGTACTTTTGATTCTCTCGAATTTCGTTTTTTCTTCAATAGTGTTATCTACTTTTCAACTATGAAGTCATTATCTCTATCCGTTCGTGCGTAGTAAGAAATTTTATTTTTTGTGACGTAGGCGTATTTTTGATTTACTCGGATTTCGTTTTTTCTTCAATAGTGTTACCTATACTTCAAATATGAAGTCATTATCTTTATCCATTCGTGAGTAGTAAGAGATTTTCTTTTTTGTGACGTAGGTGTATTTTTGATTCACTCCGATTTCATGTTTTCTTCAATAGTGCCAAATACATTTCAAATATGAAATCAATATCTCGATCCGTTCGTGCGTAGTATGGGTTTTTCTTTTTTATGACGTAGGTGTATTTTTCATTCATTTAAATTTCGTTTTTTCTTCAATAATGCTACCTATATTTCAAATATGAAGTCATTATCTCTATCCGTTCGTGCGTAGTAACAGATTTTCTTTTTTGTGACGTAGGTATATTCTTGGTTCACTCGAATTTCGTTTTTTATTCAATAGTGTTATCCATATTTCAAACATGAAGTCATTATCTCTATCCGTTCGTGCGTAGTAACAGATTTTCTTTTTTGTGACGTAGGTGTATTCTTGGTTCACTCGAATTTCGTTTTTTCTTCAATAGTGTTACCTATATTTCAAATATGAAGTCATTATCTCTATTCGTTCGTGCATGGTAAGAGATTCTCTTTTTTGTGACGTAGGTGTATTATTGATCCACTCGGATTTCATTTTTTCTTCAATAGTGTTACCAACATTTTAAATATGAAGTCATTATCTCTATTCGTTCATGCGTGGTAAGATATTGTCTTTTTTGTGACATGGGTGTATTCTTGATTCACTCGGATTTCGTTTTTTCTTCAATAGTGTTACCCATATTTCAAATATGAAGTCATTATCTCTATTCATACGTGCGTGGTAAGAGATTGTCTTTTTTGTGACGTAGGTGTATTCCTGATTCACTCGGATTTCGGTTTTTCTTCAATAGTGTTATCAACGTTTTAAATATGAAGTCATTATCTCTATTCGTTTGTGCGTGGTAAGATATTGTCTTTTTTGTGACGTGGGTGTATTCTTGATTCACTCGGATTTCGTTTTTTCTTCAATAGTGTTACCTATATTTCAAATATGAAGTCATAATTTTTATCCGTTCGTGCATAGTAACAAATGTTCTTTTTCGTGACGTAGGTGTATTATTGATCCACTCGGATTTCGTTTTTTCTTCAATAGTGTTACCAACATTTTAAATATGAAGTCATTATCTCTATTCGTTCGTGCGTGGTAAGATATTGTCTTTTTTGTGACGTGGGTGCATTCTTGATTCACTCGGATTTCGTTTTTTCTTCAATAGTGTTACCTATATTTCAAATATGAAGTCATAATTTTTATCCGTACGTGTATAGTAACAAATGTTCTTTTTCGTGACGTAGGTGTATTCTTGATTCACTCGGATTTCGTTTTTTCTTCAATAGTGTTACCCATATTTCAAATATGAAGTCATTATCTCTATTCATACGTGCGTGGTAAGAGATTGTCTTTTTTGTGACGTAGGTGTATTCCTGATTCACTCGGATTTCGGTTTTTCTTCAATAGTGTTACCAACGTTTTAAATATGAAGTCATTATCTCTATTCGTTCGTGCGTGGTAAGAGATTGTCTTTTTTGTGACGTAGGTGTATTCTTGATTCACTCGAATTTCGTTTTTTCTTCAATAGTGTTACCCATATTTCAAATTTGAAGTCATTATCTCTATTCATACGTGCGTGGTAAGAGATTGTCTTTTTTGTGACGTAGGCGTATTCCTGATTCACTCGGATTTCGGTTTTTCTTCAATAGTGTTACCAACGTTTTAAATATGAAGTCATTATCTCTATTCGTTCGTGCGTGGTAAAATATTGTCTTTTTTGTGACCTGGGTGTATTCTTGATTCACTCGGATTTCGTTTTTTCTTCAATAGTGTTCCCTATATTTTAAATATGAAGTCATAATTTTCATCCGTTCGTGCATAGTAACAAATGTTCTTTTTCGTGACGTAGGTGTATTCTTGATTCACTCGGATTTCGTTTTTTCATCAATAGTGTTACCCATATTTCAAATATGAAGTCATTATCTCTATTCGTTCATGCGTGGTAAGAGATTGTCTTTTTCGTGATTCACTCGGATTTCGTTTTTTCTTCAATAGTGTTACCAACATTTCAAATATGAAGTCATTATCTCTATTCGTTCGTGCGTGGTAAGAGATTGTCTTCTTTGTGACGTAGGTGTATTCCTGATTCACTCGGATTTCGGTTTTTCTTCAATAGTGTTACCCATATTTCAAATATGAAGTCATTATCTCTATCCGTTCGTGCGTAGTAATAGATTTTCTTTTTTGTGACGTAGGTGTATTCTTGATTCACTCGAATTTCGTTTTTTTCTTCAATAGTGTTAACTATGTTTCAAATACGAAGTCATTATCTCGATTCGTTCGTGCGTGGCAAGAGATTCTCTTTTTTGTGACGTAGGTGTATTATTGATCCACTCGGATTTCGTTTTTTCTTCAATAGTGTTACCAACATTTCAAATATGAAGTCATTATCTCTATTCGTTCGTGCGTGGTAAGAGATTGTCTTTTTCGTGACGTAGGTGTATTCTTGATTCACTCGGATTTCGTTTTTTCTTCAATAGTGTTACCAAAATTTCAAATATGAAGTCATTATCTCTATTCGTTCGTGCGTGGTAAGAGATTGTCTTTTTTGTGACGTAGGTATATTCTTGATTCACTCGGATTTCGTTTTTTCTTCAATAGTGTTACCTATATTTCAAATATGAAGCCATTATCTCTATCCGTTCGTGCATAGTAACAGATTTTCTTTTTTGTGACGTAGGTGTATTCTTGATTCACTCGGATTTCGTTATTTCTTCAATAGTGTTACCTATATTTCAAATATGAAGTAATTATCTCTATCCGTTCGTACGTGGTAAGAGATTGTCTTTTTTGTGACGTAGGTGTATTTTTGATTCACCCGGATTTAGTTTTTTCTTCAATAGTGCCACCCATATTTCAAATACGAAGTCATTATCTCCATCCGTTCGTGCGTAGTATGGGTTTTCTTTTTTGTGACGTAGGTGTATTTCTGATTCAATCGAATTTCGTTTTTTCTTCAATAGTGTCACCTACATTTCAAATATGAAGTCATTATCTCTATCCGTTCGTGCGTGGTAAGAGATTGTCTTTTTTGTGACGTAGGTGTATTTTTGATTCACCCGGATTTAGTTTTTTCTTCAATAGTGCCACCCATATTTCAAATACGAAGTCATTATCTCCATCCGTTCGTGCGTAGTATGGGTTTTTCTTTTTTGTGACGTAGGTGTATTTTTGATTCAATCGAATTTCGTTTTTTCTTCAATAGTGTCACCTACATTTCAAATATGAAGTCATTATCTCCATCCGTTCGTGTGTAGTAAGAGATTTTCTTTTTTGTGACGTAGTTGTATTTTTTATTCTCTCGAATTTCGTTTTTCTTCAATAGTTCCACCTACGTTTCAAATATGAAGTCGATATCTCTAAGACTGAGGGCGCTTATGCAGATCGATGGTTTATAAAATTGTCCTTGGTTTCAATCTGCATCGCACAAAAACACGAAACAAATGTCAATGTAGACAAATCGCCCTGTATATGACTTTTTATCGCCTCGCAGATTGACAGCAGTGGACGAATCTGATTGGACGTTTCAATATTTAGCTATGACGTAGGCACGGTCGGGACGAAAAAAAATTAAAAGGAGCCTCCACTTTGGCCGTCCGCAGTTAATTAATTCTTGAAGCAGGACAATTAAAAAAAAAAAAGACTTTTAGATAATTTAATTCTGTACAAATTCGTTAGGGCGAAGTTTTTTGGCCTAGGAGCCACCGTTTAGGAGTTATGGAGGTTTTAAGTGAAAAATGTACCATTTTGAGTCGTGCATCGCCATACATTTAGGTCGATTTCCCCGAAACGAAAGTATTTAGGACAATTCTGATGGAACTGGGCGATTTCCCAAGAAATTATCTGGACCCTTGTGAAAATTTATTTTTGAGCTAGCTGCAGCCGTTTCCGAGATATAAACGAAAAACGGCGGAAAAAAAAGTAGTGTTTTGGAGCCGAAAAAAGTGCATAAACATGCAATCTTAAAATGTTCATATTTGTCGAAATACACCAGCGGAACGACCGTACGAGGTCGCAATGGAAAGTGGAAGAGTTCTAGTTGAACCGCATCGTAAATTTCATAGGGCAAATAGAAAATTCGGCCCGGCACGAACGTATGAAAAGTGACATTTTTTGACATTTCAACAAAATTGCAAAATACAACGACACGACAAAGGGAGCATCGTGAATAAAAATTGAGGGTTTCAAAAATTCGTCCAGAAAGAGACGGACGAATTTAATCAGTTAATTAAGAAGTTAATCGTTAAATGGATTCGACGAAATATATCCTAATCCAGTAAGCATTTTATTGTGTGTCCGTCAATACCGTTTCGCGCTCAGAGAATTGAGCGCGAAAAAAGCCTTTGCTGCAGTAAATTTGGAAAAAGTAAGGGGTACAGCCCTCTCAGATTTTAATATATTGTAATTGGAGCTTTTAATTATAGATATATATATTTAATAAACCCATATGTCTATAAATTGGTGACCCCGAAAAAGAATACCCCGAAAAAGAATACCTCCAAAAAGGAATACCTATAAATTGGTGACTCAGAGAAAAAATACCTTTAAGTCAGTGACCTCGAATAGGAACGTCTATAAATTGGTATTTCTCTGGCATGAAGTATGAAGTTATATTTTTAAAACAAACAAAAGCATCTATAAATTAGTAACACCTGAGGAGAACATCTACAAATTGAGTATCTATAAATTGATTGAGCATCTATAAATTAACGGTATATAAGATAATATTCCCTAGTGATTCCTGCAAATTGATAATCCCAACATTACCAATAAATTGATTATCCCGACGGAAGGTCTAAACCGGAAGACTTAAATTACCTTACCTTGAACACCTTCACTCATAACTCTTGAATGTATAATTTGGAATAATATATATTTATAAATGTCCCTGATTCGAACATCCTAAGAAGCGTAGAATAGGATACCGCATGCTATAAATTGATTTTTGGAAATATCATATACCTTAATATATAGTCATCTGCTTGGAAGTATTAGCCTGAATCAACACAATATTTTATTGAAATCTATTTCTTCAACTCCAAAGAAAATATATTTGGACGACTCCTCAGGAAGATTGCTCCCAAAACTTTATTTATTTGGTAAGTGAATTGTTTTGCCATTTGTCATTATTCTCCGTTATTTAAAAGATTCAGTCAGTCATTTCAATGGCACCTCCTACAGAAAATATTTTATTGGATGACATACCAGTTTTATCAGGTGCTGGGACATCTCGTGGTAATTACGTCAAGACCATTAAACTGCCACCTTTTTGGGTATCCAAACCAGAAATATGGTTTACTCAAATTGAATAGCAATTTTCTATTCACAGGATCGTTAGCAATCGAAAAAAATACGATTATGTCATTGCCAGTTTACCCCCGGAAATTATTACGACGGTGTATGACGTTGTCACTAATCAGCCGGAAAGAGATCTATATGATAACTTGAAAAATATTCTAATTTCTCGTTTGACCTCAAGAGAGGAAAAGCAGTTAGAGGACCTGCTCTCTGGTTCCCAGATGGGGGACCTGAAACCATCAGGTTTTTACCTGTCGATGCTATCAACAGTCGGAGGTTTCCATGTGGTGAGCCAGGAGCTCCTAGTCAAATTATGGAAGCGGCGATTGCCTAAAACCATTTTCATCGCAATCACCGCATCCGGGAAAACCGAAATTAAAGAGTTAATTGACATCGCCGATCGTATATGGGAGTTGTGTCAAAATTCTATGACTTCCCTTACCTCCAATTCAATTTGTAGCGTTGATCCCACAGTTTCTACGTCAAATTTGATCGCAACATTACAAGATACGTTAAATCAGGTGTTACACAAACAAGAAATCTTTACATCTCAA
The DNA here is from genome assembly GCA_936432065.2 of Rutpela maculata. NCBI lineage: Eukaryota > Metazoa > Arthropoda > Insecta > Coleoptera > Cerambycidae > Rutpela > Rutpela maculata. Next base: position 111,229,798 of record OW386287.2, on the reverse strand, counting down.
TTACATGCTATTGAATCTAAAGTTTCTTCAATAACTTCCGCTGCTCCTACAGTTTCTAGCACCTTTTGAGATAATTGTAGAAGTCAACACGACTGAAGTGGTACCAGTGTTAGATATAATCCTTCTAATGCCAAAGTTTGCTATTACCATCAAATTTATGGTCGTAAAGCATTTAAATGTCTCGGAGATTGGTGCACTTTCCCCAAAGATGTCAAAACCAACAATCAAAGATGACTAAAAGTCAATGATATTTTAACAACTGACGTTAATATTTCAGATACTAAACGTCGACTCTTTATTAGAGTGGCCCTAATTGATATGAGCAATTTATTTTTTTTAATTTTTTTGGCATGCTACCCCCTAGAACCATTCTCTATTATGAAAAAATGATCAGTTGAAAATTTCAACCGAAGAGATACAGTTTAACCCGTGCCGAAAACGCTAAGATTATAAATAAAATGAATTCTTTATTGAAATAACAAAATATAAACCATTATAATAACAAAATTAGAGAAAAAAACAAAATTAAAATTATTGCGTTATTGAATTATACAGCATTGACACAATCTATTTATCTGAAGAAGTACCCGTACACAGAGTAGATGTTTTTGAAGTCTGGATACTTTTTTCGGTAGTCAGATACAATTTTTACGATGAACTGTTTCTGCTCATCGTTTGAGCTCAACTTATCATTGTAAGATAAGATAAGATAAGATAAGATAAGATAAGATAATTTATTGGTGTTAAGTATACATCAGTATTTACACAAGTCAAAGGATACAACAAACATTTAGTTACATGGACATTTAAAATTCTTAAAAATATTTTGATAATATAAAACTATCTAACATAAAGAAAAAACAGATAATTTATATTTGTAAACGAATGAATTACAACACAGAGATTAAAAGAGAACAATAGAAAAACATTTACATCCATTTTTATCTTCAGTTGAGTATTATTTATTTATATTGTGGTCAGATTACTATTTAAGAATTCCTGTAAGGTATAGAAGGCATTACGTAAGAGAAACTGCTTAATTCTATATTTGTAAGGTGTCTGTGAGAGAAGTTTAATTTCTTGGGGTAGAGCATTATAGAGCTTGATGCCCCAGTATGCAGTACCATCCCTGGTTTTTGTTAATCTTAAATAGCTAGTAGTTAAGTCATTTCGATGACGTGTTTGGTATGAATGAATTTAGTCACGAGTTGTGAGTGTGCCTAAATTATTTTTTATGTATAGTAAACATTGCAATATATATGTACATGGAACAGTTAAAATATTAAATTCTATAAACTTTGATTTACAATCATCTCTGAAGTCCTGTTATTACTCTTAGTGCTCGTCTTTGCATGGCAAACACACTGGACGTGGAGCCACATGTCCCCAAATGAGGATAGCATAAGATATCACAGAATGTATAAGGCTGTGGTAGGCTGTGATGAGAGTTTCTGTTGATATCCGATGAGCCAAGCTGCGAAGTAGGTATATATTTTTTGAAATTTTTTTACAAACATGATCTGTGTGGTTTTCCCATGATACTTTGTGGTCTATATAGACACCAAGAAATTTGATTGAGCTTTGATTTTCTATTTGGTCCATGTTTCGGAGGCCAAACACCATTGACTCAGTCTTAGAAGTATTAAGCTTCAGTTGGTTCGAAAGAAACCAGTTTTGTATCTTAGATTCAGTTTTCAACATTGTTTCTAATAAAACATCTATATTATTATCGCGTTTAGTAAGATTTGCATCATCAGCAAATAAGATGATAGAAGTTGAATTATCTATTGTAAGAGTCAGATCATTGATATACAACGTGATCTACCAGGACATGCGGAAAATTTAACAGTAGGTTGTCCCCACCGAAAGGAGTAAAAAAAATGAAATTTTTTTTAAAAAATGACCAAAAAAATTACCTTATTTTTTTTTGTAGGAATGCGCCGCCAATGACTTCAACTAATCTAACGTAACGCGGTACAACCATATCACTTTATCAGACTTGGGATTGACACTACTGACAGCAAAGCTTGATAATAAGATAGAAGTGACTTTTGGTTTTAATCAAATCACACTACAAAAATACCGAAATAAATCGAAATAAATCGAAGACGTTGATCTTATGTTGAAATGGAAAGCAGATATATGAGATATTTAGTTAAACCGGTCAATGACACGACCGGAAGCAAAAAACGCGGCTGTCTAGGGGTCTACACACGATCCAGTGGCACGGAGCCAGCCTTGTCGGCATGCTTTGAACTCATTCGTAAAAGTGAATTGGTCCGCTGGAATTCCAATTATCTTCAAAGCGTACCAACAATGTTGACTACCTGCCGCTCGATCTTTTTTTGATCTCGCCGGCCGGCTCACTTTTTATGCCAATTAAGGAAATGTAAACAACTCGAATACGTTATTTCGCCAGTAAGTTCGTCGACCTCTTCAGAATTAGGTCAGGACTTACTCAACATCAGTAGTGTACCTTCGCAAATTGACTAATAATTTAATATACTAAATTACCTCAGAATCCTCTAAAATTTTGCAGGGGCTTTCCCACATTGAAGACTAGCACACCATTTTATTTTCCGCATTTCTTGGTAGATCACGTTGTAGATTAAGAAGAGTACTGGGCCCAAAACTGAACCTTGTGGGACACCAGTATTCACTCTAAGTCTACTTGATTTAATATTGTTGTAGATAACATAGTGTTCTATTGCTGAGATATGATTCGATGAGCCTAACACTGTCAGTTGTGAAGCCATAAAAATACAACTTGTTTATAAGGATTTGATGTGATACACAGTCAAAAGCTTTAGTGAGGTCTAGGAACTTTGAGCAAGTGAATTGTTTTTGTTCGAAACCTGTGTTAATTATGGTTGTTAATTTGTCTATTGCTAATGTGGTAGATAAATTTTTCCTAAATCCAAACTGATTTGGATTAAATAGGTTATAACTTTCAAAGTAGCCTACTAATTGGTCTTTCAGAGCTAGTTCATAGATTTTACCTAAACATGGTATGACCGATATAGGCCTATGGTTAGTGGGATCATCTATGTCATTTTTTTTATAGATGGGGACCACCTTTTATATTTTTAAGCAATTGGGAAATACATTATTTGTGATGCTTACATTTATTAAGGCTGTTAAGGGTAATAATATTGATTGTTTAATCGACTTGATTATTCTCGTACTCATGTCATACACGTCTTTGCTTTTTTTATTTTTTAAGTTATTTATTATCGTAAGTATGGATTCTGCGGAGACAAGTTGAATATGTTAGGTGTTATGAAGTTATGCAGAAAGTCCGTATAGATGTTATTACTTGTTGGTAATTCTTTTACTATATTTTAAGCTACACTAGCAAAGTATTTGTTGAAGTCGTTTGATGTGATTTTGTCCGTAACTTGGTGTGAATCAGGTTTATTGTTGTTTATGAGTTTCCACATCGCTTGTTGAGGATTGCCACGCGAGGCTATGTAGTTGTCGTGCGCTTGAATTTTATGTTTTCTAAGTTCGAAGTTATAAGAAGATCTAAAGGTTTTGAGATATGAAACATTATCGACAGTTGGATTAGTTCTTACAAATTCTTGTAAGAATTCAAGTTGATTTCTCATTTCGTGTAGTTCGTTATTAAACCATTTAACTTGATGATTTACTGTATTTACTATTTTGGATTTTAGGGGAAAGATATGATCAATTGCATCAGTTATGATGCAAATGAACATGTCGAACCTTTTATTTATGTCTAAGTGATGGTTATATACAAAGCTCCAGTCTTGGTAGGATAATTATTTAGGTTTGTTAGCCCTTCATCATTTAAAGATCGATAGCTCACTCTTGATTTCTTATTTATTTTTTTAAAATTAGCTTTTAAGTGAATGCCTAAATGGTCTGATAATAACGTGTCAATAGTATTCACTGTATAATTGTTAGGGTGAATACTAGTGAAGATATTATCTAGGCAGTGGTTTTTTCTAGTGTTTGCTTGAGTTACAGGTGAGAGACCAAATGATCTAAATATGTTTATTAGTGTATGGGCATTGCGGTCATTTTCGTTTTGGAACTGAACATTAAAGTCACCAGAGACTAATAAGAACGTATTATCTTTTACAAGTAATTCTAAAGCAGTTGATATTTTTTCAAAAAATATATCAAGGTCACCATTTGGGGATCTATAGACTGTCATTATTCTAAAAGTTTCTGTATAGATTGCAGCTACTTCACAGTTTAGCTCATCAGAAAGAGTATTTATCTGTGTAATTGTTGAACATTTATGTTTACCCAGGGCATATATTGCCACACCCCCATGGCAGTGATTTGTTCTGGAAAATTCAGAGATGAGTTTGTAATTATTTATGTTTATAGACTTTATTTCATCCTGGGAGCACCAGTGTTCATTAAGAAGTAGGAAATCATAATATATACCTCTGTGCTCCATTAGTTCTTCTACCTCGTTAACCTTTTTCCTGATACTTTGAACATTTAAATGCAAAAAATTAAAGTTAGTGGTTTCATTTTTTATTTTAGATGCTATTTCTGGAGTGAAAATGTTTTTCTTTATAGTTTGTGGTTTTTTAGTTACTTTATCATTGCTACAGCTTGAAATATTCTGAACGTTTAAATTGATGTTTGCTATATTTTTAGTAACCGAGATATTTTGGGTATCAGTCTTTATAAAAAATCATTATTTAAGTTGTCAGCTTTTCTATTGTAGTTGTGATATCGTTTAAAATCAAATCTTCTAAAACCGACTCCTGTAGGCCAGAAACTCACGTTATAGAAGTTATCTTTGTTTTCAAAGTCAGCATTTCAGACGTTTATTTTCAGAATTAAGTTCCTTCACTACAATTTCCTCATCATCCTCTTCTGTTTTATTAAGTTTTCTTCTTATGCATTTCTCAATATGTACCGATGTAACGCGTGGCTTAACTCTATATGGATATATCCAGACTTTAGGCTTGATTCCTGCAAATTCCTCGTCATTTTCTGCTACAGCATTACCAATTGATTTTTTGTTGGATTCTCTATATTGGTTTGTGTATCTTTTTTTCCTTTCTACTGTTGTAAATTCATTATTATTTTCAGTATTACCAATTTCGTTTGTTTGTGATCTGTCATAACTAACTTCATTTGGTTTTGATTCTATTGCTTCTAGTTCTTGGACTGAAGAGAAAGAAGCCTTTTCATTTTGACTACCTTTTGTGTCTTTGTTCAGGTTTGTTATTTGATTTAATTCAGATGATTGATTATTTCTTATATCTTGTTTTTTTTTTCAGGCTTTTTTTGTTGCGGAAGTATTGGCTTTTTGCTTATCTCTGTTAAATACCTTACTTTATCTTCGAGTAGTTGTTTATTTTCTATTAAAATCATATATTTTTCGTCTTTTTCTTTGAAGAGTTTTCTTAGCAGTTCATTTTCATTTTTGATCCACTCTAATGTATCTTTATGATTTTCACCTTCTTTTGACTCCGATGACTCACTTTCACCATTATTATTCCCATTGCAGCATATTATACGTGTTTCATCTATAATTGTATAATTTTTCCTTTCTAAGCAACTTCTGTGGAATACATTGCCACAGTGTATGCAAACTGCGACTTTTGTTAATTTTTTAGAACAACATTTAAAGGTTTTCTCAGAGAGCTCTTCACTACTTTTCTCACTCTCCACCATCTTGGAATTATTATATATATTACGTATTCTTCCATCAATCTGACTCCTCTTTCTGCTGTATCGTTTGTAACTCTAATTTTTTCTACAATTGTTTTTGCTCGTCGATAGCCTTCATCTGCATCCCACTCGGAAGGACTTTTCTCGAGAAAAGATGTTTCTATGTTAAAACGAGTGAAAAATATTTTTGTCTTGGGAGAAGTAAATTCGTCCAGTTCTCCAACTTTTTCAAGGTCTGAACGATTGTAAATAATTTTTTTTTATAATATGCACTTCTTTATCAGATTCATCGTTGAAATCTTCTGAATATTCTGGTTCCTTCAGTTTTTGATGCATCTTTTCTTTTATTTCAAAAAAAGAAAAGGCAACAGCCTCAGGGCTCAAGTACTACAAATGATTGAGCAATTTAGTTAAAGTGATTTTAGATACTGCTTCATCAATTTTCCGATATTTATACAGATTTTTAAGTAGATTCAAATCAGACTGTGGCGCTTCAGTTGAGAGCGGAGATAGAAACCAATTTTTTGCATAAATTTTCACAATAAAAATACAAACGTCACGAAGTGCTTTCTTCGTACTGGCATTCATCTTAAATTGATTTCTAAATAGATACATCTTTAACGAATAAATTGCCTTTGACATCCAGCGGGCGTGATGCATTGCCCCTGGATAATGAAACTGTACATGTACGTTTTCCTTTGAAACCCCACCTAAAAAAATTATGCATAACTCTGCAAATTCTTTATAATCACCTCTTGAAAAATTCGTTAAAGTCTTCAAGTAAACAATTAAGGAAGATTTCTCGTCGTTGAAAATTTCGCATACTTCTCCATCTTCAACTCCTGATAAATATTTCCTTTAACGATTTGAGGCCAGGCGTGATAAAATCTTTTAAAAAGTGCAACATTGGGACCAGATGTTCCCGGTATTTTAAGCTCAAAAACCACTTTTAAAATTATTTAAAAAAAGTGGTGCCTGCAGGAAAGATATAACAGTTTTCTTTCTAATAACCCTTCCAGAACAACGCAGGCACCATTTTCTTTACCAGTATTCGTCACAGTAGTGTCAAAACAACAAGCCTTCACTGTTTTTTCCAAACTCCAGTCACACAAAACATGAAAAATCGCCAGTACCACTTTCCAACGCTGGAACATGAAGAATCTGTTCTACATCCCCGTTGCTGATAATTATAGGAAGTCTATCAACCACTTCATGACTCGTTAATGCTGGTAAAAGCTTCCCAATGAACTACTGCTGCATTCAAATTGATATTTTTAAATTCATTCTTGATTTTTTCGACTTTTTTCTCTCGCAGTTCACAACGAGATCGTTGGAGAGATGCTTTGCTTAAAACTGATTCATTTAAATCGTGTCCCAAGGCATCTGCTACAGCTGAAACAATATGAATAGCTTCCCGATCACTCACTTTACACTTATCAAGAGCAGAAACTAGACGTTCAGTGATTATTTGTTGGCGACCTCGCATTTTTTTCTGAGTAACTACACATGCAGCTGGTTGTACGTCTTGCCCATTATCACTAACGTCTTCTTCACTTTCGCTCGTGCTCATTAATTCTATTTTCTGTCCTATTGACAAAAATCAAGAAATTAGGTAAATCAGGATCAAATTGTAATACAAAAAGATTCATTAGGAAATATACTATAAAACTCACCCAGTTCATCCAATTCGTCATATTTTCTCTTCTTATAATTTTTGGTTTTCTCTACACGCTCAAACGACCGCATCTCCTGTTCTGCCAGCTGTTTATCAATACCATACATGTATCCTGGTCTTCCTTTCTCTCGCTGTCTTCTCAAAAACTCGATATCTTCTAGGTTCGTCATTGAAGTTAAGGCATTTTCCACAGCGATATCAAAAAGATCGTCAAGTTCATCAACAAAGGACCCTGGAACAAAACCCATGAAAATGTTGATTCGGTGGAATCGGCTGAAATTTTGGTATTTTGTAGTTCAAGGCATGCTGATCAAAAGATCTTTTCACACCGAGCCAATCCTATGGACAGTTTTTGAGATACAGCTTGTCAAAGTTAGGTAATTTGCGTCATTTTTGACATTCAAGAACTTTTTACTCCTAAACTATTAACTTTAGCAAAAAATTGCAAGGGTGGAAATATTTTTGTTCTAGTCCAATAAAGTTCAGGAATTTTTTTCAGAATCTTTTTATCAATTTTTAGGTTAGGTAAAATATATATGTCATATTCCGGCATGCTTCGGTGGGATTGGCTGAAACTTTGCTATTTTGTAGTTAAAGTCATGCTGATCAAAAATTCCCAGTGCACTGAGTCTATCCTATGAGTGGTTTTCGCACTAAGAGTGCCTGACGGTCTTAACAACGAGGTAACAGGTAATCTATATATACGTGTTTATGAATGGCTTCCAGCGTGTTTGTTTACTGCGTGCATGCGTTTGTGTGTATACATGTGCCAGTGTATAGAGGGTTCTCCGGAAATATCGATGACAATCTTCTGGTGCAGATTCTACATGCAAAAATATGTTCGCAAATACCTTGAGCTACGGCCCTTTGAAAATGGCACCCAAAAATTGATTATTATTTTATATTTCAGAAACCATTTGATTTACCGGGACGCGACTTTATACGTATATTGAGCAATAATACAAGCTCATTTTTACGTTATTTTAAAAAAATATTTTTTACCGTAAGTGGGTGGTATTGAGGCATTAATTTCTTATGTCTTTTATTTTTTTTTTCACTTTGGTACAAGAATGTCATTCACTAATTAAAAATACACAAAAAATGTCCTCTTTCATTTTAGTCGTAGGATGGACTGTTTGTGAGAAAAATCGTTTTAATGAGTTTGATGCGGAACCGCTGAAAACACAAGCGTATTATGGTTTTTTAGGGTACGCACGGCATGCAAATCACATAAAATATTCATCAATGATTCTTCTTCGAATGATACATGATGCTGGAAACAGAGCACTTGTTCCTGAAAATCCTGGATGTTCTCAATATTTAAAAACTAAAAAAAATATTGAAAAACAACAAAAAGCAAAAATAAACAGATAGAAAGTGAAACAAAAAAAATGGTATCACCCTAGTTGGCAATGAGAACGCTCTCATAAGAAACATAGTGCCGGTAAGAGCAGGCTCTTTGACAAAAATAATCACACACACACGTACGCACGCACGTACACAGACACGCTGGAAGCCATTCATAAACACGTACATATAGATTACCCGTTATCTCGTTGTTAAGACCTTCAAGCACTCCTGGAGCGAAAACCACTCACAGGATAGATTCAGTGCAATATGAATTTTTAATCAGCATGACTTTAACTACACAATAGCAAAGTTTCAACCAATCCCACCGAAGCATGCCGAAACATGACATATATATATATTACCTAACCTAGAAATTGATAAAAAATTCTGAAAAAAATTCTTGAGCTTTACTGGACTAGAACAAAAATATTTCGACCCTTGTAATTTCTTGCTAAAGTTAATAGTTTAGGAGTAAAAAGTTCTTGAATGTCCAAAATGACGCAAATTACCTAACTTTGACAAGCTGTATCTCAAAAACTGTTCATAGGATTGGCTCGATATGATAAGAACTTTTGATCAGCATCACTTGAACTACAAAATACCAAAATTTCAGCCGATTCCACTGAATCAACATTTTCATGGATTTGTTACGGGGTCCTTTATCTTCCTTCTCCAATTGCTTCACAGATTTCTTCTCTCGACTCATTTTTGCATACTTTTTGAAGATCTCGCAACGCTACGTGCAACTTTTTTAATTTTGGTATACAGTTCTTCTCACTTTGGGTTGGAATTCTCGCCTTCTCCCAAAACAACAGTGTTTCCCTAATCGCTAAACGTGCACCATCTTGTAACGTCAATTTTACTTCTCGCAAATTAAAAATAAAACTTTTAACACTTGTCTCTTTGATGGTAACTTGTTGCCAATAATTTGAGGTGAATAATTTCCTATTAAAAATACCTCGCAATCTTTTCGCAAAGTTCTTTTCGAAGATGAAGCCATGACAAATAATACGCGCACAGAAAAACTATCTTACATTATTCAATAATTACTGCAAAATCTATCAAGACAATGTATGACTATGTATGACTATCAAGACAATGTCAGTATTCCGTAACGTGGCAGATATTTGCGTTAATGAAAGTCTGAACTTGTCGATAGTCGAAGTAAACAACAATGAATCATGTTTCACCAACCTACGGTGCAAAGTTGTGCAGCGCAGCACGTGGCGGCTGGCAATTACAATGCAACGTTGTAATGCAAGAGTTAAAGCTTTTTCGGCACGGGTTAAATTTAATCAATTGTGCTGAAATTTGCAGGGATTTATTTTTTCATGGTAAAGAACCATTTTAGATGTTAGCATATGAAAATTTCCAACTTTGACAAATAAGGGCCACTCTACTCTTTATATTTGATAATACTAATAACTTAGAATTTCTCATTGACACAGGCACTGATTTATCGATAGTACCTCGGAATCTGTTAACAGATACTAAAAGGAACCCCGATGTTGTACTGACAGCTGCTAATGGCTCTATTATAAATACCTTCAGAAAGAAATTTTTGAAATTTGATTTAAACTTACGTAGGTTATTTCCTTTCGTTTTTAATATTGCAGATATCAATGTCATATCAATATCATTTTGGTTTAATTGTTGATTTGAAAAATAAATGTTTAATAGACAATATGACCAGCTTGTCAACATATTTATTTTCTAACAATGGTCCGTTACATTCTCCTAAATTATTTAGCATATCAAATGAATTCACTGCATTACTTTTACAATTTCCTAGTTTAATTAGCTCCCCAAATTACAATTTGCCCGGTAAACATTCCGTAGAGCATCATATTGTTACAGAAGGTCATTTATCTTTCTCACGCCCACGTAGGCTGGATAACATTAAATTCAAGATAGCTCAGAATGAATTCAATACTATGGTAGAATTAGGCATTTGTGTTGCTTCTTCTTCTTCCGTATCCTCGCCATTACACAAGGTGGAAAAAAAAGAAAGTAACGATTGGAGGCCTTGTGGAAACTATCGTCGTCTAAATTCAATTACTGTTCCTGACAGATACCCGTTGCCGCACCTCCACGACTTTAACTCACAGTTGTATGATTGTGTCATTTTTTCAAAAATAGATTTGGTATGTGCTTATCACCAAATACCTGTCGCAAAAAGTGACGTTTTTAAAACAGCAATTACTACTCCTTGCGGTTTGTTTGAATTAGAGTGTATGTTTTTCGGCTTACGTAACGCCGGTCAAACTTTCCAACATTTCATGAACGAAGTTTTAGTAGGTTTGCCCTTCATTTTCGTCTATTTAGACGACATTCTGATTGCAAGTAAATCTAGTTCAGAACATTTAGAGCACTTGAAACTTGTCTTTCAGAGGTTAGAATTATATGGCATAAATATTAAACCTTCAGAATGCATATTAGGTGTCAGTCATTTGACATTTTTAGGACACAATATTTCTTCAGCCGGTATTTTACCTTCTTCCGAACGTATTGATGTCATAAATAATTTTCCCTTACCTACTACAGTCAAACAACTTCAGCGTTTCATAGGTATGGTTAACTTTTATCACCATTTCATACCTTCTTTCGCTGAAATCTTAATTCCTTTACATGCACTTTGTACTAGCTTACTGCATGATAAAGTTAAAATAATAAATGATTGGCCCGCCAACTGTCTTCACAGTTTTTCCAAAGCCAAAGCTGCTATAGCTGGTGCAGCCTTTTTAGCGCATCCTCGTGATAATAACTCTTTTTTATCACTGACAGTTGATTGTTCAAATGTCTCTATGGGGGCAGTTCTTGAACAACGCGATGACAAAGGTGTACTTGCTCCATTAGCCTTTTTCTCACGAAAACTTACCTTAGCACAGACAAAATACAGTGCCTTTGACAAGGAACTTCTTTCTTTGTTTACAGCGATTAAACATTTTAGATTTTTACTAGAAGGTCGCACATTTATTTGCTTTACTGACCATAAACCTTTGAGCAAAGCATTATTCACTAAAACTGAAAGATCTCCCGGGCAAATTAGACATTTAGAATTAATTGCTCAATTTGCCTGCGAAATCAGACATATCAAAGGGAAAAATAATATTGTTGCTGACACTTTATCACGTGAGCATGATACGTCTTCTTTACAACAATGCATTTCCCCAATTGTTACCCAAAAGTCTAACCTAGTTGATATTAACTTTGACCTAAATTTATTGAGCGAAGCTCAGGAAGATGATTCTGACCTTAAATTTTTATTATCAGATACTTCATCGAACACAAAGAGAACTTTTCATTTAAAGAAAATTATGATTCCATATTCTGACAAGTTTATTTGGTGTGACGTTTCCCGCCCTAAACTTCGTCCTTATGTTCCTATCGTTTATAGATGGACAATTTTTGATATATTTCATGGTTTATCTCACCCTGGTATCAAAGCGACTAGAACATTAGATTCTAAAAATTATTTTTGGCCCAAAATGACTTCAGGTTGTAATCTCTGGGCAAAAACTTGTATTAGCTGTCAAACTAATAAAGTGACACGACATACAAGGAGTCCCATAGCTAACTTTGATATCCCTAAAGGACGCTTCGGCCACATACATATATATTTAATAGGACCATTACCTCCTTCTAAAGGTTGTTCTTCCTGGTACCATCCCTGACGGGGGGTGGGGGGTTGAGTACCTGCCAGGCGCGTCTCCAGGTGGCGGATAGGAGAATGGCCAGACTCCGCGAGGAGTAGGGTTAATGTGGTCATACTGCTGGGGGGCGGGCCTAAAAACCCAACTCACCTCGGCTAAAGCCACGTCGCGGACCAACTCACATACCTTAAACCGCTTGGAGTGGCAACGACCCCAGACCCAGGTCGGGGGTATGTCTCTCCAGGGGGCACGGGGGTCCTGGCTTCATTGCCCGGACCGCGTGGATGAAGCACCACCATAAAAACTTCCCCAATCCCAAAGTATTGTGCGCGCCGAGGGGATGCATGGTCGGGGGGGAGCCAGGCCGCTAGCGACAGGCCTCGGGGCACATGACGCACCCCGTTGTAACAATGTCTTCCACGCACGCAGGGGGCTCCGTGCGTGGTGACCACCCTTTCCCCCAGACTCGTGGGATCAATATGGACCAAGTCAATTTAAAAAAACATGAAAAGGGGAAGTCCTCAGGGAGCGTCCCCTCCACAGTGCGGGAAGTAATGGACTGCACTGCAAACGAAGGAGCTGGTACCAGTCAAGGAGCTCAGGCAGACTTGACTAAGGAGAGCTCTGTCAATAAAAGACTTTCGGGAGCGCAAAAAAAGCAGCTCACGAAAGCTAAGAAGATGGCTGCGGGCACGTGGACGGAAAAAAGACCACGGCCACAGACTAAAATTACCAAGGGCAAGGGAGCAGTTCCGGTCTCTTCCAAGAGATCAATGTCGGACTCCCCTGCCAAACCTAATCCCAAGAAGGCCAGGAGCGCACCAGCGCCGTCTGGCTCTTACAGGGATGTCATGACAGGTATCAGGATGGCGGTGATCAATGTCAACCATCCTGATACCATGCTGAACCAGGTGCAGGCGGACCTGATTCAGAACAAGCTGGTGGCCGCCATAGATGCCATCCCCTTCGGGGAGGCAGCTCCGCGGTTCCAGCACTTTCCAAAATTTGAGGGGGGGATTCTCAGTATTACCTGCGCTGACCCCTCCACAGAAAACTGGCTTGTGAGCGCAGTGCGGGGGATGGGGGAGCTGGGGGAGGACTTGTCCCTGACTGTGGTCAACATCAGGGACCTCCCTAAGTTCCTCGTCTGGGTTCCCGAGCCAGTTGAGGAAACAATAGTCAGGGACCGGCTCAAGAGGCAGAATGCAGGCTTGACCACAGAGAACTGGCTATTGATGAGTCGTAAAGGAGAAGGGGCAAACGCTGGCCTACTTCCTGGATGAAAAATCGGCTAAAGTGCTTGAAGGCCTGGACTTCAAGCCATACTATAGCCTGGGGAGGGTAACCTTCAAGAAGTTGAAAGAGGGGGAGAGAAGACCCACTCAGAATGAGGGTGGTGCAGATCAACCTGCACCATAGCAAGGCGGCCACAGCGGTCCTTGCTAAGGTGATGCAGGGGTGTGATGTGGCACTGATCCAGGAACCTTGGGTTCATAAGGGACAGGTAAGTGGCTTGAAGGGTGTCGGTGGAGAACTGATTTACAGTAGAACCACCGAGACTCCCAGAGCGTGTATAATTGTTAATAATAAGTATAAGGCAATGTCATTAACTAATTTCTGTTCTAGGGATCTAGTGGCAGTTAAAATCAGGGTTTCGTGTGGGGGTATGCCGAGAGAGTTAATACTGGGCTCGGCTTACCTTCCATACGATGACCCTGAACCACCACCAACCAGGGCCGTGGAAGAACTGGTGATGAGCTGCAGAGGAAGAGGATCTCAGGTCATCATAGGATGTGATGCAAACGCGCATCACACGGTCTGGGGGAGTACCAACACCAATCAAAGAGGTGAGTCACTTTTTGAATTCATTATGGAATATAATTTAGACATAGTAAATGTAGGGAATACTCCGACCTTTGTAAATAGACAAAGGCAAGAAGTGTTAGATTTAACGATAGGTACAACATATGCGTGTAATTTAATTAGTAATTGGCATGTGTCTGAGGAAGAGAGTTGTTCGGACCACAGACACATAAGATTCAACATAACGGGAGTTAACCGTGTAACCGAAACATATCGTAACCCACGCAAGACGGACTGGGAAGGATACAGGGAAGACCTTGCCAGGGGACTTGCTGGGGTTGCGATCAGTGTTAAAAGTGAGGAGGATGTGGAGGTAGCTGCGGAACAAGTACAGAACGCAATTATCTCTGCATATGAGAACAACTGCCCTCTTGTAGTGAGGAAATCCACCAGAATTATGTAACGGTTTCTTGTCGGGTAGCTGGTTCGGAGATTAATCAGGGTCCAGATTAGTTAATAAGACAGCCCAATAAAGATATAAACAATTTATTTACTTTTTCAAAAAGGTAATGTGTGGCAGTGTTACATAACATACAGGTACAGTTATATGTCCGTATCTTTTAGGGTTCTTAAGACAACATTTTCTATTATCTGAGAGAGAGAGAGAGAGTGTGTAACGGTTGCGATGCGACGTCTCTGGCTTTGGCGGCGAAACGGCGCCGGGGAATGACTAACGACTCGAGGGGTCCCAGTTCAACACGCTGTAGGATTCCCAGGGTCAGGTTGTATTCGTTCCGTCGTGTTTGCGTCGGGAGATGCACAAAACTGCAATATGTCCAGCTCAGCCCGCTGTAGACAGATTGGCAGAATTATCCACTCTGAATTATGTTGATTTGCGGCCGGGCTTTTATATCCGAGAATCCTCGCTTACTGGTGACGTAGTACTGCGAATAGTTTAGTGTCGTGTGCAAATCCGCGCCTCTAGACGGGAGCTGGTAGATTTGCGGGCCGTGTGCACATTGGTGTCGTGTGTAAATCCGGAATCTTAGTAATGGAGCAGGAATTTATAGAATGCTTCATTACACTCCCCTCTTTCTTTACAAAAAAAATTTTCAAAATTCTATCAAAGAGAAAATTTTTGCTAACTTAACATCAAAATACAGCAATGGGAAAACAAGTTACTAAACATCTTCAAAGAATGGCCAATTCTTTCGTATACGCCTGGTATATATGTATGTGCATATGTAGAGAAAAACAAATTTTTAAATAACATAAACAGTATGTAAAACATCTTAGAGCCATGGTACAAGTAAAATAGTTAAAATAAATGAGCACAAAAAAATTGCAAGAAACAGGTATACAAATACAAATGTGGTTCTTCCGGACGTTTACTGCAGGGGCGATGGCGGACAGGGGGGACGGTGCCAGGGATCCTAGAAGCGGGGCCATCTTGGTTGTGGCGCCTGAACTGTCGCTTCCGTTGCGGAGCTGGGACCGGGAGGGCTGCGTCGTTGTCCTGGAAAAACACCTGGAGGCAGGCAATTGGCCTACCTGGGGTCGGTGGCTTCGGGGGGCTGGGGCTGTCTCCGAACTGGGGACGGCATCGGGGACGGTACGTCTCGGACTAGGGACGGCATCGGGGACGATACGCCTCGGACTGGGGACGGCATCGGGGATGGTGCGTCTCGGACTGGGGGCGGCATCTGGGACGGTACGTCTCGGACTGGGGGCGGCATCGGGGTTGGCATCAGGGACGGCATCTGGGATGATACGTCTCGAACTGGGGACGGCATCGGGGCCGGTACATCTCGGGCTTCGGATGGCATCGGGGACGGTACGTCTCGGACTGGGGACGGTACGTCTCGAACTGGGGACGGTACGTCTCGGACTGGGGACGGCATCAGGGTTGGCTGTTGCGTCTCAGACTGGCGGCGGCCTTTTGGCTTCGGGTGTCGGAGGCAGAGGTGACAGCAGGTCTGGCACTTGGACTTCCGACTTCATCACTTATTTTGGATGACTCTGGTTTTACTGGACTTGTTTTCGTTACGGTTGCGGGATACAGGGTTTCCATGGGTTGGAAAATTCGGGATCTATAAAATTATTACTGCTCCATATATGGCGGTACAGGATTCCGTCTATAATGCAGTAATCTGGAGTTTTTTCTGGACATCGGTTCGATTAACGTATTTTCGGGACTCTGGTAAATTTAAATTATTTTACTGCTCTATATATGACGGTACAGCTATCGTCTATAATGCAGTAATCTGGATTTATTTCTGGACATCGGTTCGTTTAACGTATTTTCGGGACTATCCGGAATCGTGTCTCTTCTGCGGTTACAATTGTAGTAGTCTGGATTGCCACCACAAAATCCTTTTCATTTTCGTTTTCTCTCTTAATTTGGAATGCTTTCATTTCTCTATGAATTAACTTGAAATATCTTTATATCTCTCTCTCAAACACTCTGTGTATTTTACCACCAATAAAGAATTGAATTGAATTGAATTGAATTCGTGAACGTCTCTTTTTGGGCTATCTGGAATAAACTAAAGTCTCAAAATCTGCTCGGGCGCCAAATTATGTAACGGTTTGTCGTCGGGTAGCTGGTTCGGAGATTAATCAGGGTCCAGATTAGTTAATAAGACAGCCCAATAAAGATATAAACAATTTATTTACTTTTTCAAACAGGTAATGTGTAGCAGTGTTACATAACATACAGGTACAGGTCATATGCGTATCTTTTAGGGTTCTTAAGACAACATTTTCTATTATCTGAGAGAGAGAGAGAGAGTGTAACGGTTGCGATGCGACGTCTCTGGCTTTGGCGGCGAAACGGCGCCGGGGAATGACTAACGACTCGAGGGGTCCCAGTTCAACACGCTGTAGGATTCCCAGGGTCAGATTGCATTCGTTCCGTCGTGTTTGCGTCGGGAGATGCACAAAACTGCAATATGTCCAGCTCAGCACGCTGTAGACAGATTGGCAGAATTATCCACTCTGAATTATGTTGATTTGCGGCCGGGCTTTTATATCCGAGAATCCTCGCTTACTGGTGACGTAGTACTGCGTATAGTTTAGTGTCGTGTGCAAATCCGCGCCTCTAGACGGGAGCTGGTAGATTTGCGGGCCGTGTGCACATTGGTGTCGTGTGTAAATCCGGAATCTTAGTAATGGAGCAGGAATTTATAGAATGCTTCATTACAACGTGCCCTGGTGGAACAAGCACCTCGACACAATGAGAAGGCAAGTAAGAAAGAAATTTAATATTGCAAAAATATCAGCAAACTGGGATGACTACAGGACCTCTTTGACTGAGTACAACCAAGCACTGAGAAAGGCCAAGAGAGATTCCTGGAGAGAGTATAGAAAGTATCTCGGAATGCTCCAGACTCCAGAGAATTCTCTCTAAGGATAATCGGGGCATAACTAACTCTCTCTTAACTGAGACAGGTCAATATACAAGACAGGCAAGGAAACAACGGAGGAATTACTCCTCGTGCACTTTCCTGGGTCCACAATAATCGATCAATCACCTGAGGAATGGCTAGGAACAGAACTGGAAGCGACTGGAAACAGAGCTACCAGGGAAGACTGGACAGTGTCAAAAAAGGTGATAGATCAATCCAAAATCAGATGGGCAATAAACTCATTTGAGCCATACAAATCTCCGGGAAACGATGGAATTTGGCCAATACTGCTTCAGCAAGGCATAGACTTGCTAGCGTCAAAACTCTGTACACTCTACAGGGCCAGCCTAGCGCTGGGGCACATACCAAAAATCTGGAAACCGGTTAGGGTGGTATTTATACCAAAGGCTGGGAGAAACTCCCACAACGAAGCCAAGTCCCTAAGACCCATAAGTCTTATATCATTCCAACTTAGGACAATGGATAAAATGCTTGACAGACATATTAGGGATGATGCACTGGCTAGAAGTCCACTACATCAAGGCCAATATGCATATAGAGCAGGCATGTCGACGGAAACGGCACTCCACCATCTAATTCAGAAGGTGGAAAGGACGTTGGAGTACAAGGAGGTGGCATTGGGTGCCTTCCTCGACATTGAGGGGGCATTCGACAACACCTCCTTTAACTCAATCATCAGAACTGTAAGAGAGCGAGGCATTGAGGATACCTGCTGCAGGTGGATAGGCACTATGCTCAAAGGCAGGGTGGTATTCACCACAATGATGGACGAAACCTTAGGCGCGTCAGTTGCTGGGGGATGCCCGCAGGGGGGTGTACTGTCCCCTCTGCTATGGAACCTTGTAGTTGACGGCCTACTGAAGAAACTCACAAATGAGGGATTTGAAGCCCAAGGATATGCGGACGACATAGTCATCATATCCAGGGGGAAGTTCAACAACATAGTCAGGGACCGTCTACAAAAGGCCCTGAATATGGTAAAGAAATGGACCGATGAGGAGGGGCTGAAAATCAGTCCTCAAAAGACCAGCATCGTTCCATTCACCAGAAGGAGAAATCTGGAGGGATTGGGTCCCCTAGTTCTCCAAGACACACAACTTCAGATGTCGGGAGAAGTAAAGTACCTTGGAGTCATTATAGACTCCAAACTTACCTGGAACCAACACCTGGACAGAGTAATACACAAGTCTGTTGCCATACTGGCAACATGCAGACAATTGTATGGTAAGAAATGGGGGCTTAGGCCTGGTATGGTGCACTGGCTCTATACCAGTGTAATAAGACCTACCATCACATACGCAGCCTTGGTTTGGTGGCCTAAGGTCACTCAAACCACAGCAGCGAACAGGCTGAGCCGGGTGCAAAGACTGGCCTGCCTGGGAATTACAGGTGCAATGAAAAGCACCCCAACAGCAGCCATGGAGACCCTACTAGACCTCCCTCCACTGAGTCTTGTGATTCAGGGGGAGGCCAGAATGGGAGCCTACAGGCTACAAAATTCTCAGAACCCGACTTCTCTTGGAGGCAACTCGGGGCACATGAGGATAATAAACAATGTAGTGGATCCTCTATTGAGCATGAGGTCGGACTACATGACACCAAAAATTACATTCAATGAGCCCTTCACTATCACCATTGGAGATAGGAAGGAATGGATGACAGGTACTCCTGATGCTCTTCGCAGAGGCCTGGTCTGGTATACTGACGGGTCCAGGATGGAATCAGGAGCTGGAGCAGGAATACATGGTGTGAGGCCGAGAGAGAGTATAAGTCTTTCTCTTGGACGGCACTCCACTGTATTCCAGACAGAAATTCTGGCTATACTCGAGTGTGTACGCGAGAATGTTAAACGACGATACGTGAACCAGCAGATCTCAATCGCAACAGACAGTCAGGCGGCACTTGGGGCACTAGCCTCTAACAAAGTGTCTTCCAGACTGGTTTGGGACTGCCACGAAGAGCTCAAAATTCTGGGCGAGCGGAACAGAGTAAGACTACTCTGGGTGCCGGGACATACCAGTATAGAGGGCAACGAGAAAGCTGACGAACTTGCCAGACAAGGAGCAGCGAACATATTCTATGGCCCAGAACCTGCGCTGGGTATCACAAAAGGCTCAGCCAGAAAGGTAATCAAAGACTGGGTCAAGAGTAAACACAACCACTACTGGAGGAACATTCCAGGAAATCGACATGGGAAAACACTTATCAATGGACCATGTTCAAAACAAACTGAAGAACTGCTCACAAGGAACAGGACTCAGCTGAGAATCATAACAGGTCTTCTGACGGGACACTTTCCCGTCAAGAAGTACCTGCATTTAATTGGAAAGTTTGCTGGCGACCTTAATTGCAGACTGTGCGGTAAGGTACCAGAAACTGTAGAACATATTACACATGACTGCGAGGCACTGGTCCGCAGAAGGTATAATATCTACGGGCAAACACAAACAGACCCGGAAACCATCAAGACTCGTCCATTTTCAGACCTGTATCACCTTGCCAGTGACACAGGAATACTAAAATGGACAAGTGTAAACTAAAAATTAAAAAACAGGGTAAGCACAATAAGCCCAGGAGGCTGCAGTGCATTCGGAGTATTCCATACAGACAAGCCCTAAGAGGAGGGGTTTTAGTCAGTTGGAGCCTGACACTCAGACCTATTCCTAGTTGGGATAGGCAGCCCGTGTGGGCTTCCCCGCCTCGTCAAAAAAAAAAAAGGTTGTTCTTATATTCTTACTGTGATCGATCGTTTTACTAGATGGCCCGAAGCTTATCCACTTCAGGATATTACTGCAGAAACTGTAGCGCGTACGTTATTTCAGAATTATGTTTGCCGATTCGGTGTCCCTGTCACAGTGACAACGGATCAGGGCGTCCAATTTGAATCGAAACTGTTCAAAGAATTTTCAAAATTTTTGGGATTTCATAGAATTCGTACGACACCATATCATCCTTCCTCGAACGGAATGATTGAAAGGTTTAATAAATCTCTTAAAACTGCTCTGAGAGCTAAAACTTCCTATCATATAGACTAAGAGCTGGCGGCCGCGGAGGTACTACGATATTACCTCCGGCTGGAATTTTGAGAAGTGGTTGGGGGACCATCAGAAAGTGCCATCTGCAAGGATTTTGCTCAAAACCCCTGCAAAGGACACGTCAGACGACTCAAAAATGAAAAAAATTTTGCTCAAAAAATGATCATACCTCCGGCTGAAAATTTGCACATTACCTGTTTGAAGGTCACAAATAACGTATGTAAATCGTCAGACGCCTAGGTCGCTGCCAAAGAGGTGTCAGACGCCCTCAAAGTTGTCATTTTTTTTTCAAAATTTTTTTTTCCTTACCTCCGTCTGACGTTTTAACATATTGCAACAGCGACCATTCTAAGCACAAATTAAAATGGTCAGACGAAAATGCCGCTGCGAAGTCCCCCTACAACGTTCACAAAGTTCCAGCCCGCCTGAGAGGTATACTTTTTTTCGAAAATTTATTTTCGTTACCTCCGTCTGACGTTTTTACATATTATCCTAGAGATAATTTTAAATACACATGTGATTGTTCCACTTACAACGTGGTCGTGAAATGCAGTGTCTAGGAATCTACGTATCACTATCGCGTTACGAGCAGGACAACCATCCTGCTGGTACCAAATCTCTTCGAGATCAATGCCCAAAGTTCGAACGGCCGGAATAATTTGTTCACGTAACAAATTCAAATATTTTTGTGCTGTAAGGTTGCCGTCGATAAAAAAGGGGCCAACTATTGACTTTCTGTGGGTACCGAGTTCGGTGTGGCATACTTAAATATTTATTTTCCCGGGACCAATATCTAGTAACAGATGAATTGTGACGACCATGCAGCGAAAATGAACTTTCGTCAGTAAATAAAATATTTTTAATGAAAGTTTCATTTTCGTTTGCCTTTTCCATCATGGTTTCACAGAATTCCATACGTCATATAAAGTCATCGGGAAAAATTTCTTGTGTGACGGCAACTTTATAACAATGATGTTTATTACGTTTTAAAATTGCCCGAACCGTGCGGTTAGGTACATCGAGCTCGGCAGAGATTTGCCTGCTGGAACAGGGGGCATGTGCCTCAGCAAAACTACACACATTTATTTCCCTCTGTTCCCGTTCGTCGCTCATCTGTCTGCCATCGTTGTCACCACCTTCAAACTTATGAACAATGTTCAAAACTGTTTGTTCCGTCGGAACGGGCCGATCCTCAAATGTAAAAACAAATCGGGCGACAACTTCTGCAGCCGTATTATTTCCAAAATACCATTTAATAATTTGCACTCGTTCTTCCGTTGTATAAATCGTCATTTTAAAAGAGTTACCTACGATAATACTGTTTAACGCACACGCAATGGCTCAAATAAAATAAAAATCTGAAAGCTACTTGTCTTCTAATCTCTCCCCTTTCCAGATCACAGTCATTTTAGGTGGGGATGTCTAGGCAAATACACTGCAGTGATGGGATAAAGTGGGGTAAACAAGAAAATGCGAAATCAGATGAAATCCAATTACTGATTAATACGGCTTTATTTGCAATTGGTTTCTTGTTAAAATAACTTGATTAACAGTAGTTTATAGAAACATCATGATTTGTTAAATGTATTTAGATTTATGCTGCGTATTTTAACATGGCGTAAAATAGTTTACGTTCCTCCAATCTCCCCCAATGTCAAATCTCGGCATGCTTTACCGGCAACAGGTCAGAAGTCCCTCCCAGAGTCTACACGTGCGCGCCTCCCACTAAATTGAACAGGCAGGCAAATATGTAGATGTTGAAATAATATTCAGTAATTTAGGCTGGAATTTTGCGATATTTCAGGGGGATTTTGCAGCGGTATTTTCGTCTGACGATTTACATATGTATTTAAAATTGTCTCTAGGATAATATGTAAAAACGTCAGACGGAGGTAACGAAAATAAATTTTCGAAAAAAAAGTATACCTCTCAGACGGGCTGGAACTTTGTGAACGTTGTAGGGGGACTTCGCGGCGGCATTTTCGTCTAACGATTTTAATTTGTGCTTAGAATGGTATCTGTTGCAATATGTTAAAACGTCAGACGAAGGTAAGGAAAAAAAATTTTTGAAAAGCCGGAGGTATGAT
The DNA here is from genome assembly GCA_936432065.2 of Rutpela maculata. Classification (NCBI taxonomy): domain Eukaryota; kingdom Metazoa; phylum Arthropoda; class Insecta; order Coleoptera; family Cerambycidae; genus Rutpela; species Rutpela maculata. The sequence continues at coordinate 111,207,103 of OW386287.2, read as the reverse complement.
CATTTTTTTGAGCAAAAATGTTTTCATTTTTGAGTCGTCTGACGTGTCCTTTGCAGGGGTTTTGAGCAAAATTCTTGCAGGCAGCACTTCCTGATGGTCCCCCCAACCGCTTCTCAAAATTCCAGCCGGAGGTAATATCCTAGTACCTTCGCGGCCACCAGCTCTCCGTCTAATACTATAGAAATAGAAATAGAAAATTTATTGGTGCCAAGAAACAAGAGTTTTACACAAGTCAAAAAAACAAGGGGTTCATAAATACAATACAATACAATACATGCATATACAAACAAAATACAATATAAATATAAAATAATAATACAATGAGTTGTATATTCTCTCAAGGTATTAAAATTGCCAGTCTGAAAAATCATTATTATAAAAATCTTCCATAGAATAGAAACATTTGGATATAAGATATTTTTTTGTTACATATTTAAAACTTTTAGAAGGCAACAGTTTCACAGGGGATGGTAGCAGGTTAAATAACTTCGGACCAAAATATGATATTTCGGATCTAGTTTTATGTACTCTGTGGAAGTCTATGTAAATATTTGCTTTATGTCTTGTATCGTATGAGTGAATTTCTTCATGAGTTACGTAATTTGGTAGGTTATCTTTAACATATATGAGACACTGTAAGATATATAGTGATGGTACTGTGAGAATTTTCAGATCAATATAAGATTGTCTACAATCTTCTCTATACCCTAGCTTATTTATAATTCGTACTGCCTTCCTTTGTAATCCAAAAACGCGTTTCATGTTTGGAGCGTGACCCCAAGCATGAATTGCATATGATATTTTTGATTGAATAAGTGCATGGTAAGTTATTAAGAGTACTTGCTTGGACACTATTAATGACATATTTCTAATTGCATAGATACAAGGAGTTAACTTATTACATAGTTTATCAATGTGAGAGTTCCATGAGAGCTTAGGGTCAATATGTACCCCAAGAAATTTTACAGACTCTGGATTATTATTTACTCCCATATTACCTAAACTAAAAAACATGATTTCAGTTTTAGTAGCATTTAAGCTTAATCGATTCGCGACAAACCAAGCAGAGACCCTTGATCGTGTCTGTTCCAATTGTAACTGCAGTTCATTGCGATTTTCATTTTTATTAATTGTTGTTGCATCATCCGCGAAGAGAATGAAGTCGGCTCTTGGGCCGGCAAGCACCAAGTCGTTGACGTATATGAGGAATAATACTGGTCCCAGCACCGACCCCTGTGGTACTCCATATTCTAGTGTCCTCATCTGAGAAAGATTATTACCAGTTTCTACTAGTTGCGTGCGACTTATTAGATATGACTGCATTAAGTTCACACTTGCATCAGAAAATTTATAAAAACTAAGTTTTTTTATAAGTATACTAGGACAAACACAGTCAAAAGCCTTGCTTAGATCGCAAAATAAAGCCCCTGCGCAACATCCTGTCTCATATCCAATGTTTATGACTTCCGCTAGTTTGTTGATAGCCATAGTGGTTGAGCGTGCATTACGAAAACCATACTGATTTTTATTAAATAGACTATTTCCTTCAAAAAAAGAACATATTCTGAATTTTAGGGCTTTTTCAAAAACTTTTGCTATGATTGGAATGAGCGAAATTGGTCGGTAGTTATCAAGTAAATTTGTGGGACCTTTTTTGTGTATTGGCACAACCCGGGAAATTTTAAAGGCTTTTGGGAAGATGGAATGTCTTATACATAAGTTAAATAACTTTGTAAGAGGAATAACAATGATATTGGCTATACTCTTAAGTATCTTAGTGTTAAGGTTATAATAATCTTTACTATTTTTGTTTTTTAAATTGAATATTATGTCCCTAACTTCAATAAAAGTTATTTCACTGAAAATAAATTCTCGCAGGCCTGCGTGAGATATTGTATTAGCATTATTATATAGAAATTCTTCTGCGGTAAAGTCACTATCAGGCAGCTCATCAATAATATTCTTAGCAATATCTGCAGAGAAATTATTGAAATCATCTGGACTTATGCTGCTGTCTGCCGTTCGATTTTTTAACTGCGTATTCGTATTTGCTCGTACCACCTGCCAGATCGCTTTAGATTTATTAGAATGACTTTTAATGTACGTATCATTAGCTTTGAGTTTAGCATTTCCGATTGCAATGTTATATTTTTTCCTATATTTTTGCATTATTTCTCTGAGTTCCGGAGAGTTAGTAGCTTTTACGGTTTCCTGCATAAAGTGTAAAATATCTCTCATATCACTTAGTTCCTTGGTGAACCAGGTCGTGCAAGGTATATTGCTTTGTTTGTATGTTTTTTCTGGAAAGGCCAGATCAACTGCATTGCTCAAGAAAGTCATAAACATTTCAGATTTAATTTCAATATTTATATTTGGATCGTCAATGAAATCCCAACATATATTCCCTACAAGATTGTTTAGAGTAAGTAAACCCTCATCTGTTACAGGTCTGTACTTAAAATTTGTAATATTGTCATTTTCGGTACTGTTCATATGAAAGTTAATTGTAATGGCCAGATGATCTGATAAATTTGTGTCAATTTGAGAAGTTTGAAAAGTACTTTGTAAGTTTGTTAAGAAGTTGTCCAAACAAGAATTCCCTCTAGTATTTGCATCTATTGTTATAAACAAACCATACGTTTTTATTAAATCAGTAAAGGTGACAGTATGATAATTATTTTTATTGTTGAAGTTTATATTAAAGTCACCATTTATTATGACAGTATATTGTTTATACCTACTGATAATGTTTAAAGCCTTTGTAAGTGTATCGAGAAAGGTGTCGAAATCACCTAATGGAGATCGATATATAGTAATTATTAATAGCTTATGTTTCTCAGATTGTACCGCACATATTTCACAGTGGATCTCAGTTGATAGCAGACATATATCCTCTCTTCTAGCGAAGTCATTTGCAATCTTGCGATTGATTAATACTGCTACACCCCCATGAATATGAAGCTTCCTACAAAAATAACTAATAACATCGTAATTGTTAAGTTTAGTTTGAGTAATTTCATTTTGAGACATCCAATGTTCGCTTAGGCAGATGACATCGTAAATATGGTTTTGTGCTTCAAATTCCATCTTCTTGTTTCGAAGAGATTGAATATTTAGATGAAAAATTGAGAAATTTTTAGATTTAGATTGGAGTACATCAGGGGGAGTTGTTCGGGATTTATCGGTTGGACTTTTATTTAATGATTCAGAAAAACCGAATTTTCAGTAGTGAATGAGCTGTCTTCCACTCCACACTTTCTTTGGCGGGGGTTATCAAGGAAATGTTGTCCTCTTCTGAAATCAAACCTTTCAAATGCAATACCCTTTGGCCAAAATGAATGTTCATACACCGTTTCTTTTAGAGAGGGGTCAACGCCTACTAAAAAACAATTGTTGTCCTTTTTTTTGTAGAATGTTTCAAGTTGTTTAACTGAAATATTCTTCAGATCACTGGTGGTTTTCACATTTATATATTTTTGTACTTTTTCTTCTGTTACATGTTCATTTGCTCGTGATATAAATAGCCAAACTTTTTTCTCGTTTTCTTTGGTAGACTTTCTGATAGTTTCTCTTCCTTCGAAATCATTTTCATTTATGTGAGTCAGTTCATTATTTGTACCTAATTGTTTAGGTTTTCTTTGTTTTCGCTTTACTAGCGTAAAGGTTTGTAAATCCTCGCTTTGTTTATCTGAGATTTCTGTATGTTTCTTTTCATCAACCGCATTATGGTTGGTGATAGGTAATCGATTTACGTAATTCTTTTTTGTTGATTGTTGGTAAGTATTTGTTTTTAATTTTGTGGCCGGCACCTTTAGTTTTTGTGAATAGGTTGGGGCATTTGGAGTCGGTAAAGGTGAATTTTGAGTTGCTGCGCTATAAGTGTGTTGTGTGTTGACATTTGCAAGTAACTTAACCAAGTCTATATTTGATTCTTTTAAGTTTGTAACTTCTTGTTTGACGTTTTTGATGTCCTGTTGCAATTCATTTCTTTTCAGCTCATTTTGTAGTGGTTCAATGATTTGACCATTTATAACTGTATTAGTGGTATTATTTTGTTGTACATTAAGCTTCAGTAGTTCATTAAGTTTATTGTAGATTTTTTTAATGTCAGTTTGCATTTCACTGAGTGTCTTGTTTTCATGATATAGGCTTGTAGTTGATCTGCAGTTAGAACATAGGTATATCAGTGTTCTGGCTGATTTGAGAATTGCTGCTCTATATTCGGTGCTGGAAAGATTGGCACATGATTGGCATAATTTACAGTGACATTTATCGCATGTAACCAGTGATTCTTCTTTTGTTTCCACAGTTTTGCAATTAGTACAAGACATTGCTTAAGAATATCTAAAGCCGGTCCTGTTTATTTCTCCACATAAAAGTTTTTCATAGTCACACAATGTAGATAAGTTTTTATTAATGTAGGTACAAAAAGAGTCAATTTTGTTGAACACAATTATTGTTGATGCACTTTTTACAGCAAATCACAGATTTGGAACACAAAGTAAACAATCTGCAAGTATGCCACTAATAGGTTGCACTTTAAAGTTTATTTAGTGAAAGAGTTAAATTTTAAAGTCAATTTTTTCCACTCGAAAATTGTGATTAAATATAGGAACTATTTTCATGATGTCTATTCACTACAAAACATAAACGTGTTAAAATTACTATTAGCTCTCAGGACCATCCCCAAAGACGATTTGCAATGTTCCTCCGCAGAACTCGTTTTTGGTCAAACTTTACGTTTACCAGGTGAATTTTTCATAAAATCATATACTTGTACAAATATTCCTTGTTTTATTACTAAATTACCTACTTCTTTTGATAATTTAACGTTCATTCAACCTTTTCACCATTACAAATCATTTGTCAGTTCAGACATCTCGACTTGTAGTTTTGTTTTCGCTCGGAAAGAACTTTTTAAGAAATCTTTTACTCTGCTCAACGAAGGGCCTTTTAAAGCGTTGTCCCGTACAGATAAATTGGTTACTTTTGTTAAAGGAACTAAAGCCGTCACAGTAAATATTGACAGGATTAAACCAGCATATTTATTAACTGACAAATGCGATGTCACTCCACCGTTGATTAAGAAAGTTCGTTTTGCTATTGACGAATTGAATGACTGACTGATCTTTTTCTTAGCGGGGGAGTAGTGTGGCGATCAGTTCACTTGCTGAGTAAATATAAGTTTCTAGAGCCTCAAGTATTTTAATAACATGTATTATTAAAATGTTAAACAAAAAACACCTTTAGTCTTCGAAAATACACATTTTAAATATGAATTGGAGCTTTTAATTATAGATATATATTTAATTAACCCATATTTGCCTTTCGAAAGAGTTCTGGTGAAAGGTTTCTTTTAGATTTATTGGCAGAGTATTATAAAATTTTATTGAGGAGTAATATGATCCCTTTTCAGTGATTGTCAGACAATGTTGCAGAAACTGAAAATTATCTTTGTTCCGTGTGTCATAAGAATGTTTAAAGTTAGACATTTCAAAATCAAGCTTGTTTGCTTTTAAATACATTAGACAGGAGTAAATGTACAATCCTGGAATTGTGAGCATGTTATTCGTTTTGAAATATCCTCTGCACGACTCATTAAATTTTTTCTTGAGAATTATTCGAACGGCTCTATTATGCACTTAAAAAACACCGGCCAGATTGGTGCTTCCACCCCAGATTTCAATAGCATACTTAACAGTGGAATAAAAATTAGCATAATAAACTGTCTTGAGAGTGTCCAAATTAAATGTGCGTGATAGAGTTCTAAGAGCGAAGCAGGTTCTGTTCAACTTTTTTATGACATCATCAATGTGTTCCACCCTTTTGCAATTACTATCTACCACCACGCCCAATAGTTTCGTGTAGAGATAAGAATTTTTATTTCTTGAGTGAGACGGTCAGGTACTTGAATCGTGGAATTGTGAGTCTTAAAAAATATGCAGTTAGACTTGGCTTCGTTTAATATAAGCTGATTGATATAAAACCAGTCTTTTAGGTTTTCCCATGTTTGAGTGGCACATTGTTGAATGTCAGCAAGAGTTTTACCTTTCACTATAAGATTGGTATCAATCGGCATAACTTATAATATTTATTTTGTCACTGTCACATTATTTATTATGTCGTTGAAAAATAGTATAAAAAGAAGTGGGCCCAAGACACTTCCTAGCGGCACACCATGGCTGTGGCTTAGCACGTCTGATTCGTATTTGTTGTTGTCTATCATTATACATGTTTTTTGTTTTCTATCTCCTAAATAAGAGGCAAACCATTTTAAACTATTTCTCCTGACTCCCATTTTCTCCAGTTTGTTCAAAAGACAATTATGGTTTAAAGTGTCAAATGCTTTGGACAAATCGAGGAACAGTCCACAGACAGCTTCTTGACCATCCAGAGCATTTAGTACAGTATCCACAAAATGAACTAAGGCTGTTGTTGTTGATCTATTTTTTACAAAACCATGTTGAAAATCGTGAAAGAAAGTTGTTTTGTTTAAAAAAGCAAGAAGTCTGTTATACATAAGGGTTTCTAAAATTTTGGAAAAGATTGATACTTAACATGCTTATTGGTCGATAATTTCCTAGTTCATGCTGGTCTCCTTTTTTAAATAACGGTATCACTATTGCCAATTTCAATGCTTCTGGAAAAATCCCCTGAGTAAAGGACACATTATATATATATTTGAATGTATAATTTTTCTAAAAAAGCATGCGGAAAAATTTAATATCAATTTGATAAACCACAAATATGACACGAGAGGAAAAAGTAATTACAATTATCCTACACATTCATTAACTTTAACTGAAAAAGGAAGTTATTACTCATGTATATATTTTTATAACCATCTTCCTGAATACATAAAAAATGTAAATAATTTTAAATCCTTTAAATCAGAGCTTTTTAAATACATCCGTAATGCAGAGCCGTACACCATCGGCGAATTTCTTTTAATTAACTAATGCTCTTCAATGTTAGCTATTTGTGAACTCTGTTTTATTAAATGTAAAGTAAGCATGTCCTGTAGCAGATAAGTTCAATTTTATTTTAAAATATTTATTTTATTATACCTACTATATTTTATATTCTGTGTTGTATAAAAAGTATTTTGACTTGTTTCAAACTTTTGTTAAATCAAAATCTGTTTTGAAATAAACTGATTTATCTATCTATTTATCTATATATTTGCAAGTGGGGCAGCTAGTGCATTTACACATTGCTTTAAGAGCTTTGATGATATGCCATCAAAACCACTTGAAGTCTTTGGTTTGCATATTCCTTCCTCAGAAGTCGGGTATGTGAACATGGAATCTTTATTTACGGTGACAAGTTGACAAGTTCACTGTAGTTTTTTGATATATGGCGGTGGTGTTTGAACTTTACGTCCAACATCAGGTTTTAGCGATTTTATATAGTTATATATTTATTTATTTATTTATTTACACTGTCCTACAGGTTACTACCCAACTACAGGACAGGCATAGCAATATAGCAAAGTATTATAACATTAGATAAATACAGTTTGCATATTGAAAGTCCTAAGAAAAAAAAATATACAAATATACAAAAATATACAAAATATATAAAAAATATACATCGAAATTTAAGGAGAGATTAAAAGAAAATACAAAGTAAGTTAACGTAAATTACGTAAGCACAAATAGTACAACAGAAAAAAAAACACAAAAAAACAATTAAACACAGTTAACAAGACGCAAAAAAGAAAATACAGATAAATCAAACTCTACGATAAAAATAAGTTTTTAGAGCAGTGAGGCTACAGTTGAAAATGTCAATATCAGTACAGATTGCGTTGTGGTTGTCGCAAACTACATAAATTAGCGAGAATTTTAAGATATTCGTACGTGGTGTAGGCAAGTAAAAAACATTGCCGTAACGAGAAGTTCGGGGGATATTAAAACCAATTTTTGAAAGCAGTTGTGGCGCATCGATATTGTTGTTAATTATTTTGTGAAGAAATATTTGTGAAGAACATTCTCGTCTACGGCTCAGGCTAACAACTGAGTACAAACGCAGCAAGTCCTCTTGCGGAAAACCTATCGCTGGATAAAAACCTTCAGATTTAAAATGCAATAACTTCAAAAACTTACGTTGTACTGATTCTAAACTATTAACATGCACATTGTAGTGTGGAGTCCAAACAAGTGAGGCATATTCGAGTTTTGATCTAACAAAACAATAATAGAGCAACTTAAGTGTATCTAAGTTCGAAAAATCACGGGAATATCTAACTATAAGTCCATACATTTTATTAGACTCAGTGACAATGGTATTTATATGTACATTAAATGATAGAGTTTTATCAAATATGACCCCCAAATCTCGCAAAGTTTCAGGTCTGTGAAGTATGGTACCATTTATGGTATAGTCATAGGATATTGTGTTCAATTTGCGTGTATAGGACATAACATTGCAAGTTTTTTTGCAATCGAATGCAGTCATCCAGGGAGCTGATTTCAGAAAAGAGTTTCAAATCATCAGCATACATTAAGCAGTTAACATTATCTAAACCATCTACAATATCATTAATGAATATAATGAAAAAGAGAGGTCCAAGAACAGACCCCTGTGGTACTCCAGAAGTGGCCATGTATTCGGCAGACTTGAGACCATTTAATGCCACGTATTGAGTCCCGTTTGACAAATAGGAATATATTAGTGATAATAAATTATGGGATAGCCCGATTTCATCAAGTTTCATAAGCAGCATTGAATGGTCAAGCCTGTCGAATGCCTTGGAAAAATCCGTATAAATAACGTCCACTTGAAATTGGTTATCTATAGCTTCTGATACATATTGAGTCACACAAAGCAAATTTGTTGTCGTAGAACGCCCCCGCATAAAACCATGCTGGTGAATTGAGATTTGGTTATGTACTTGCGAGTGTATAACTTCATGTAACAGAATCTCAAGGACCTTGGCAAAGTTGCATATTATAGATATAGCCCGAAAGTTGGAAATGTCAGATTTATCACCTTTCTTAAAGATAGGACACACCTTAGATCGCTTCCATACATCTGGACAGCTACTATATTTCAAAATCAAATTAAAAATAATTGTCAGAGGAGAAGCAAAAATATGGGCACAATCTTTTAGTAAAAACGCGGGTACGCCGTCTGGACCGGTTGTCATTTTATTTTTTATCTTTTGTAGAGCTTTTAGTACATCTTCCTCCTTAAATTCCGAGATATGTATTGTCGCATTATTGTTGGGAATATTGTGTGCAACTAAGTTATCAGGGAGATGACTACTAGGAGCAAAAGTGTTACTGAAAAAAATCGGCAAATGCGTTTAATATATCTATAGGTTCATGAACTTCATTGCCATTATATTTCATAACATTTGATATGTTTGTTGAACCCTTTTTCGCATTTAAAAACGTCCAGAATTTAGTAGGATTATTCTTTATATTATTTTCAGCCGCTGCAACATAGTTTCTATACGAGACGTCAATGTTGTTTTTAATTTTTCTTCTAAGGTATTTAAACTCATTATAGCAAGCGACATCGCCGTTATTTTTATACTCTTTCAGTTTCCTAGCTTTTAATTTAATGTCTTTAATAATAGCGAAAGTAGCGAAAGTAAACCATATCTGTTGGCCTTATTATGTCTGAATTTCGGTACACAAGCTTCAAAAATTTGATACAATATTTCATAAAAACTTTCGCAAGTGTCTTCAACATTATTTCCATTCTTAAGAACAGACCAATCGACAATCAGAAGCATATCGTACAGTAGCGGAAAATTTGCTTTACGAAAATTAAAACAGTTGTGAAAGTCAGACGGAAATTTATTTTTAAGATTGGTGCTTAGATTCATCTTAATCATAATGTTCAAAGCTGGATGGTGCTCATCCTCAGGTACCCACGGATCCACAGACCTTTCTACTAAGCACATATCGCTATGAACCACTAAATCTAGAATTCTGTTGTAAGTATTAAAAATGCGGTTATGCTCCGACAGATTTAAGATGCCCATAAAATTATTTAGAGCCAGAACTTTATTGTTGGCTAAACCAGTTTGCAGGAAATAAGCATAATCCGTGATATTAAAGTCACCTAATATTAGGGCGCCGCTATTTATACTAATATTAAACATAATAATTAAAGAAAGAAGCAAATCAAATAGATTTTCATATAACACCGCCGCTGTGTTAGGCGGTATATAAATTACTATGATATGCAAGGAACAGCTGTGTGAAGTAACTTTTACCCCGACAATATCAATAAAAGGTAATGTCTGACGGAAATTGACAGAGTCAAAATTAATTTGTGTGGCTTTAAGCATATTATTTACAGCCAGCAGAACTCCACCACCTCTAGTGCAGTTTAACGCAGTGTAATCTCTGTCTGAACGGTATACTGTGTAACAATTAGGAAATAATTCCCTGTCAGAAAAAGAATTGTTTAAGTTAGTCTCTGTAAAGGCAATTATTGAGTAGTCAGTATGAGCAGAGTAGTTATAGATATCAGAGGTTTTCGTTCGTAATCCACGAGTGTTTTGATAATAAATGGTAAAATCTTTATTGAATTGCTCAGTAGGCATCTCAGTGGTGACAGAGTGGGTAGGGCAAACTACAGCAGGTGGGGAAAGTCTCGCGATTGATTGCTATTGACCGACTAATATATCATTGCGAAGTTTGTCACACGCTCTCATATACGCTGTACACTTGTTTAAATCCCACACAGCATGATCAGTGGAAATTTCAATATTATGTTTGTTTTTTAATAATAGGCAGTTAGAACAACACAAAGACTGAGATTGGCAATTTTTCACGTCATGATTCAAGCTGCACTTGGGACATGAGATTGGCTTATTGCATTTATTGGAGCTGTGGTGAAATTCATTACAATTAAAGCAACGATAGACATGAATAGCGTCAAACACACTGCAACTGTCATAACCTACAAATAAGTTACCTGATTTGATGACATTATCATAAGATTTTCTATCTAATTGAATAATAGCCTGAAATACATCACTGTTTTTCTTAGTAGGATAGAGTTTAATTAATTTACATTCGGCAGTATCTGAAAAAACACGAGAATTGCATTTTAGGATGTAATTTATTAAGGAATTCTCTGGATATTTCTCTGTCATCCCAACGACGCGTATACGGGGGCTGATACCATTCAACTCCCTTACCACATAAGAATCAGACATTTTCTCCTGGACCATCTTCTTCAATTTTTCATTTTCTTCCCTAGTGCGACAACCAATCACCACTCCACCATCTTTAACAGATCTTACTTTAGTTAACTGCACTTCAGAGCTGATAGGATTGATTTCTTTCATCATATCGCATTTGGTTTTGTTGACAGGTTGACCCACATTTTTAGGCATAACTATAATCGCAGGCTGAGTTTTATTTTTAAGAATGTCAGAGTAACTAGGCTGGGACTGAGGATGTTTGTTTTCTATTGTACGTGATGGGGCTTTAGAAATAAAGTCATTCATATCGGATTTAAGGGAGTTAAGTTTTTCTTCCAGTAACTCTATAATCTTATTCTTGCTCTCTATTTCATTATTTTTATCTTGAATGATGTTTTGCAATAGGGTGAGTGAGTTAAAGCTTAGGCACATTTTGCAATAGAATTTTAGAATCCTTTCTTTCATCACCAGAACTTTTACTTCGGATGACCTTATATTACCACAATTTTTACACAAATGTTTATTACATCCATCACATTTAAATAAATCCTTTGCTTCATCACATTCATTACACTCCATTTCTTTAAGTTAATTTAGTAATCTTCGAACTTTGACATTTCCAAAATTGTAGAGACCGGTCCTGTAGTTGTAAACAGAAGCACTAAAAAATTGACTGATTTACGATCAGTTTTTTATATATATTTCTTGTAGGTTGATAAGTTTTTATGTCAGTTAAACTTAATGTTATATTATAAATTTATGTACCAAAAGTCAATAATTATGCACAACAAAAGAACTTTCCTGGACCATAAGTTGTATGACACTGATAAGGAGACTCTTATGTATAAACATCTGCACAATCTGCAATTAATAGCAACTTTTTTTACGTATAAAATCAACAATATTAAGCACAGCTCACAATACACAGCTCACAATTTAACACCACGTCTTATATAGAGAGACTGAGCAGTCTTACCTTTATCTTCTCGTTCGAGCCGGATGGCTATTAGATCGGATGTTCTTGATCTGGCCAGATTACTCTACTCGTAGTCCCATCAAATATATAACACACAACACATAAAAAATAGCGAAAGTAGCGAATTGCTTAGTATATAATAGCGAAAAAAGCGAAACGAAATGTATGTATCGAAAGCCTCGATGCGAATCCCCTTGGCGGGTTATTTTCTATTTCTCGAGTAGGAAGGCTGACTTACTAGCGCTCTCTATATATTTCACGCGAAATCTTAGAATACAATACAATGACACCTATTTATTATTGCTAATCAAAGAAATGACAAGATAATTGAGTATTTCAGACAGTATATGTTTTGATGATCAGAAGGGGTATTTTTTTAATACTGGTCACACCGCACAATAAAAATTATTTTTAAATATGTTCCTAATCATACAAAGCCGTGTTGCATGTGATAGCTATTATGCTGCTAAATATATTAGGTTAGGTTGGGCTAGACGCGCGCCTAGACCAACCTAACCTAACATATTTAGCGCTTCTTGGACGCTAATTTCTTAATAAATAAATGACCATCATAGTTTGTCAGATTGTGGAAGAAAACTGGTATGAATTTTGGCACTTTATAGTTCAAATTACAAACAGAATGAGCAGCAGTTCTGAACTGGCCTCCTAAGTGGCAATGATCGTGGACCTTTGCTTCTCAAGGTCTGAATGACTTCTCGCAAATGTGGCAGCAAATTTGGCTTTCTCTTGGTCTGTCTCCTTAGCATGTTTCAAGTGGGTATTATACAAGTGTAGAACTGTTTCATCCAACATTTTAGCAAATACTTCAGCGGCATCAAGTCCTCGATACGTTACGATCTTTGAATACTTATCATCGAAATTGCATTTCACATAAAAAGCGAAAGAATAAGGTTGGTGTTCACTCGAAATCAGCATAAATTACGAACGGAACCAGTAATTGTTTCTCAAAGTTTATGAATTTAAGGATATTTTCTCCCCCCTTTCACCTTTACTGTATAATATCTATTGTGCCGACATCTACAACTACTCTTATCATGATAAACAACACTTTGATTTTTCTGAATACATACTACAGTTTGCCGATGACAATGCTTTAATCTCACACAATAGTTCACTCAATGCTGTAATGGAGAACTTACAAAACTTAATCCAGAAAACATCAACATGGTTTAACAAATGGAGACTCAAACCTAATCCTTTAAAATCTCATCTACTCATATTTCACCATCTTCATCCCCAACATTAACGCTATACAATCACACACTCCAACCAGAATCTTCGACCAAATATTTAGGAATATTACTAGACAATAAAATGAACTTCAATCTTCACACTACACAAGCGAAAAAAATACAATATCAAGAGCTAAACACTTCAGCAGTTTATCATATAAAAAAAGGGCATTAACACAGACACAGCTAGCAAGATATACAAACTCATATGCAGACCCACCATTGAATATGGCCATATTCTGTTCCTAAACTGCAAAAACCAAGCTATAAAAAACTGAAAAGTTGCTGAAACACGCACGCTTAGATTGATCACAAAAATACGCCACCCTAACAACCCGATCCATAACCCTAACAACCTGTTATACAACCTAACCCGCACTCAACCTATACAAGAAAGGCTCAAGCAGCTATCCAAAAAATTCGCTCAACGGGAAGAAGTAGTTAAGTAGTGAGAGTTCTAGACCAATTCAAGTTCAAGCTGGAGCTGTGACGTCAGCACGCCCGAAGCCCCGCGGGGGGCGCGCAGGTGATAGATGATAGACCCTATGATCTAGGTTCTAGTGTGAGGTGAGATAATGCTAGATGATAGATCCTATTATCTAGGTTGTAGTGTGAGGTGGGATCTTCTTAGATGATAGGTGATAGGACCTAATGGGAGGGGGGAGATGGGAGATCCAATCCCCGAGCTTAGATGAGAGATTATATCTAAAAGGACGTGGCTAAGAGTATACAGGGTGTGTCTAAAATAAGATGGCTGCCGTTTATTGTTTATATTTATTGGCTAATAGTATTACATGTTTACGTTAGTGGGCGTTAAGAAAATGGCTACTGACGTCCATCATTGAGATTAAATAGACAAGTCTTATAATTATCAGATAAATATTCATTTACTTCTATATGTTAAGATTTGAATGTAAAACTGCGGTCAAATGCAGAGACGTTATCAGATTCCAGGAAATTGTTAATGTAAATAAATGCGACTGTCTACGGCTATATGTATATTTAAAAACGTGATTAATTACCTTTAGATAACTACAGCGGCTAGATCAAAGGAAATATCGAGAGCCAATATAAACGCTTTTCAGACAAGTCTAGACTTGTTAGCCTGAGTTTTATATAAGATAAATATTCGTTCGCTTCTCTACGTTTAGATTTCAATGTAATAAGAATATAATGCAGAGCCGTTATCGGATTCCAGGAAATTGTTAATGTGAACAAATGAAATCATTTCTGATAGTCTACTAACATAAGATAGGTATACGGTAAAGATGCATGCGAAGAATTTTGTGTCTTACAATACATGGTTTCTTATGGGAATATGTAGCCACCCTGCAGCGATATAGCAATTTAACATTGTTTTATATGTAAAAGACGAACAGATTATGAAAATTTGGGGGCCTTTTAGAAATCGTTCACTGCAAAGTCACGTGACCCTCGACCGCCGAGTATAAAAGCAGCGTCATCTCCCCACCTCGATCATTAGCTGTTTATCTCTCGCGGTGAACGGTTGTCTAATTGAAACAGTATGTCGTCTACCGAGACCGTATCTAAACTCAGTACTGATATAATTAATTTAACTAAAAAATCATTGCTGCTCTTAAAGACTGATGATGAAATCGATCAACATATTTCGATAATTAATAGCAATATTAAACTAGTAGCCAAGGCAATTAAAATCAAAATTCATATCGATAATAAAGGTGAAAATATATTTAAATTGGAAAATAATTTAGCGCTTTTAAAATACTACCGAGAGCAATTGAAAAAATTAAAATTAAAAAATAAAATATTAGGCGGTTCCTTAAAGCCGGCAGCACGAAAATATTTAGTATATCAAGAGGTAGAATCTTGTTTTAAAAATCGTGTTAAGTCCGGTATAATAACTAACGTACAAATTAAAGAACCAGTATTATTTTTAAAAAAAGCGTTTAGGAGCTTCTCTATTCAAATTAAAAAATGTTTGAAAGATGGACTAATTAAAGTAAATGTTATTTTTGAATGTAACTTCGTACAGCCTACTAATGGTACAGTGGAATTAAAAACTTTTGCTACAAGGAACGCTGTGATAGACTTAAATACGGATTTAAAGGAATGGTATAAAGAAAATGTATCCGAACGGTTATTAAAACATCTTGAAGACTTTCAAGGAAAAGATTCAGGCTGGGCCTTATCGGAAATTATCGGGCTAAGAGTAAATGTTAATAAATATTGTCCTATAACAGTGGGATTATCAACATATGCTGAAATGTCAAACTTTATAAAAGAAAAAAAATGTGTTATTAACGTTAAAAATAATGACGAATATTGCTTCTTATGGTCAGTAGTTTCAGCATTATACCCCGCTAAAAATCATGTTGATAGAATTGTTTCATATCCTCATTTTGAGGACGTTTTGAAATATGACGGCATCGAGTTTCCGATGGAATTAAGAAATATTAAAAAATTCGAACGCTTAAATGATATTTCGATAAACGTATACACCGTAGTTAAAAGGGAAGTTTTACCGGTATGTTTAAGTAAATACAGTTATGAACGAGTCGTTAATTTATTAATGATTCCTACGAATTCTGCCGATAATTTTACTGATGCTACGCAATATCATTTTGCTTGGATAAAGAATATGTCTCGATTATTATCTAATCAGTTATCTTCACATAATGGTAAACTATTTATTTGCAACCGATGTCTTAATCATTTTACTACTCAAGAACTTCTAGACAGGCATTCAAATGATTGCAATTGGAAAACTAATATTTGCAAAATTGAATTACCCGACGAGGATGAAAAGTTTTTAAAATTTAAAAATTACCGATATAAAGAAAGGGTACCGTTCGCTATTTATGCTGATTTCAAATGTATCTTAGAGGACTGTGATGCTAACACGAATCAAAATACTCAAAACTACCAGAAACATACAGCTTTTAGCGTCGCGTATTACTTAAAATGTTCCTATGATGACAGTCTATCGCAATTTAAAATGTACCGAGGCGCCGACTGTCAGTACTGGTTTGTTAAAGAACTTGAAAAAATTTCAGACCGAGTTAATGTAATCATGTCTGACATAAAACCTATGGAGTCGTTAAACGAGACACAAAAAAATGAATTCGAGCTCGCGCAGGTCTGTCATATCTGTGAGGAGCCCTTCAAAGAGACGGACATCAAAGTAGCCGATCACAATCATTTAACTGGGTACTATAGGGGACCGGCGCATATGAGATGTAACATTCTAATCTATGTTAGTAGTGTAAATAGTAGTGATTGTTTCACAATAATAAATAACACACTGGAAAACGTTAACAGGTACTGCTGTATTAATCTACTCAAGGTTAATTCACAAAAAACTAAGTGGATGCTTATTGGAACAGGAGCAAATTTAATAAATAGACGCGTAATTCATATTGGTACAGATGAAATCGAGAGAGTTACAAAAATTAAATATCTGGGAGTAATTATTGACAACCAATTATCATTTAAAGATCACACTAAATATATATGTAAGACGATAGGATTCAAAATAAATTTCTTAAGCAGATGCAGTGGTTATTTGAGCTACTGGACCAGACTTACAATATATAATACATGCATATTGCCCCATTTTAATTACTGTTCTTCAATTCTATACCTTTTAAATAAAAATGAAATGGGTAGACTTCAAAAGCTTCAAAACAGAAGTATGAGAATAATTTTAGGTAGCTGTAGACTGACACCTATTAGATTTATGTTAAATACACTAGGATGGCTTTCTGTAAAAAATTATGTAACATTTTTCACTATGGTGTTTATATATAAAATTAAAAATGACTTAACTCCCGAATATCTGCAGGATAAGTTAGTTTATAACACAGATATTCATAGTTATAATACTAGAAACAATCTAAACTTTCACTTGCAAACATACAAGAAAAAATCCACCCAAAATGGTTTATTCTATAAGGGATTAAGTGAATATAATAATCTGCCACTAAGTATTAGTAACAGTCCCACATTAAATATATTCAAAAGTAGACTTAAAACGTATTTGTTGGATGAGTAGCTGCTTGTATAGTTTGTCAAACCTCCCAATTAAAAACTGAATTAACTGCCTTAATCTTGATGGGATATCGGTTGCTGTACTACTATTGTTATTCTAGATGCTCATTGTGTAATTTTATAGTGTGACGTATAAAATTTATCTGTCTGATGATTTGTTTTATATATATATTGTTTTATATCTATATGATGTTTCTGTGTATTCATGATGTATTAGTCTTTTTGGCTAAATAAAGGATTTATATATTAATTATCAAGACAGTCACGTGATTCCGGTTATATTTCATTGTTTATCGGGTTACGACGGCCACCTGATAATCAAACAGTTAGCAACGGCATTTGACGGACAAATTTCATTATTACCGATTAATAAGGAAAAATACATTTCTTTCACTAAACGGGTTAAAGATACGAAAATTAAACTAAGATTTATTGATTTGTTTAGGTTTATGGCAGACAAAATCGAAAAACTAGCTTCCTATCTCGACGATGACCAGAAACGAATCACTAAATCGTACTGTAATAATGATGAACAATTTCAATTATTAACGCGGAAAGGTGTTTTTCCTTATGATTATTTAAATTCTTGGGAAAAATTAGACGAGACATCTCTACCGGCTAAAGAAGAATTTTACAGTAAACTGACTGACGAAAACATAACAGAGGACGATTATAACCATGCTATAAATATCTGGAATAAATTCGATATTAAGACATTAGGGGAATATTCCGATATATATTTAAAAACAGATGTATTACTGCTAGCTGATATATTTGAAAATTTCCGCGAGACATGCATACAGACGTACGGACTTGATGCTTTAAATTATCATACTGCTCCGGGACTGGCATTTGATGCGATGTTAAAAATAACTAAAGAAAATTTAGAGCTTCTCACAGACATTGATATGATACTGATGATCGAAAAAGGCGTGAGAGGCGGTGTAGCGCAGGTATCTAACAGATATTCGAAAGCTAACAACAAGTACATGGGAGATGCGTTTAATCCCGACGAAAGAGAGACTCACATCATGTACTTTGACATCAATAACATGTATGGAGCCGGGATGTCTGTTCCGCTACCTACAGGTGCTTTCGAGTGGGTACCCGTCGAACAATTTTATGCCTTAGATATTCCAAATTTATCGGACGAGTCAGACATCGGTTATATTTTGGAAGTAGATATCGAGTATCCACTTGAATTACATGAGCTACATAAGGATCTCCCGATGTGTCCAGAACATATGGTGCCGCCCGGTTCAAAACATTCAAAATTAATGACCACTCTGTTAGATAAAACGCGATATGTAATGCATTATAGGACTTTAAAAAAATGTTTAGAACGTGGATTAATACTCAAGACGGTACATAGAATTTTAAAATTTAAACAGTCACGGTGGCTAAAGAAATACATTGATTTAAATACGGATTTACGAAAACAGGCAAGTAACGAGTTTCAGAAAAATTTCTATAAGCTAATGAACAATGCGGTGTTCGGAAAGACAATGGAGAATGTCTGCAAGCACAAAGATGTTAAATTGGTAACTAAATGGGAGGGGAGATGGGGCGCCAAGTCTCTGCTCGCGAAACCGAACTTTCACAGTTCGACTGTCTTCGGCGAGGATATGATTATTATTGAAATGAATCGACTAAAAATTAAATTCGATAAGCCAATATATGTGGGGTTCGCCATTTTAGATCTTTCAAAAATTATTCTTTACGATTTTCATTACGATTATATTAAAAAAGAATTCGGTGAGCAAGCCAAACTACTTTACACGGACACAGACAGTTTAATTTACGAATTTAGCGACGTTGATATATACAAGTACATTAAAAAAGACATCCATCTGTTCGACACATCGGATTATCCTGTAGACAATGTCTACGGAATACCTCATGCTAATAAGAAGGTACTAGGCGTAATGAAAGACGAATGTCAAGGGCGCATAATGACAGAATTCGTAGGACTCCGTGCAAAAATGTATAGTTATAAAGTGGAGGGTGTGTCGGTAAATAAAAAGATCAAGGGTCTCTCGCGTTCGGTAATCAGAAAAATTACATTTGAAGACTTTACGAATTGTCTATTTAATAAAGAAATTTTGACCAAAGAGCAGCGATTAATTCGATCAAAGAAACATGAAATATATACTATCAAACAGAATAAGGTGGCACTCAGTCCGTATGATGATAAAAGAATTATAAATTATATAAATACCGATACGAAACCTTGGGGATATAATTTCCAACAAGTCTCAGCTCGTCAGATGACGTCATCGACGCAGTGAAGCGCTTGGCAGTAACCGTTCGGATTCATTTACTTTAGAGACTTTGATCGCGATGGACGGGTTAGAAAAAGAATTGCAGTACAAGCTTGTACTAATCACTCGCGACATATATGAGAGGTACATTCAAAATGCATTGAATCGGGGTAATTATCAATTAGTTCATAAAATTTTAGAAAAGATTGTTATACCGGACAAAGCTTTATACTGGATGGCTTTAAGAGATAGTTCTAATTTCGATTTGATGAAAAAAATATTTACGAAAAAACTTCAAAACGATATTTTTATTCAACAGTTGGAATATATTTTCCAAAGAGAATGTATTACTCACCTTACTGTATATCGATTACGAGAAGTAATTAACAGACATTATCCCGCCGCGAATAATAGTTATTTTAGAATTTTTTTAGAAGAATTATTAACGTGTAATGATGATTATATGTCAATTGATTTTTATTCGAAATCGTACCCGGTTAAAAATATTTCTGATAATTATAAAAGTATTGATTGGTCGATTAATAAAGCATTTTGCGAGGCAGCTTACTTTACACAATACGAATTTCTTGAAATTTTGTTTCGAGTAATTGGTAGGAATAATATACATTTCAAATTAGATATTAATTTCAATGAAGAGCATAAGCAGCTAATAAAAAGGCTGGAGGATAATATATCCAAAGGTCGCTCTGGGCAGCCGATTGGTTGGAGCTCTGGTCCAGACAGCGGGCACTGGCCATCAACTACTTTAGAAGATTATGTTAAGACGCTTGACATAGTTCGTCTACATTTTTTGTAATTAGTATAAAAGTATTGTAATATAAATATTTTACATTTAATAAATTAAATTGTTTATAAAATGTGTGTTTTTATTTCCTAATACCTATCCTGACACGATGATCATGAGAGGGGCAGGTGAGACAGCTTGAACAGCTCCAACAGGTGTAACAGGTACCGTACCTGTTACACCTGTTGGAGCCGTTGGAGCTGTTCAAGCCGACCATATACATATACATATACGTGTATTATATATGGGCTGTTTGAACAGCTCCAACAGCTCCAACAGGTGTAACAGGTACGGTACCTGTTACACCTGTTGGAGCTGTTCGAGCTGTTCAAACAGCCCATATACATATACATATACGTGTATTATATATGACCAGCTCCAACAGCTCGAACAGCTCTAACAGGTGTAACATGTACGGTACCTGTTACACCTGTTGGAGCCGCCCATATACATATACATATACGTGTATTATATATGATCAGCTCCAACAGCTCCAACAGGCGTAACAGGTACGGTACCTGTTACACCTGTTGGAGCTGTTGGAGCTGTTCAGACACTTAATAGATTTTTTTTTTTTTTTTTAAGTATGAGATGCTATCAACTCATTGAAATAAAAAAAGATTATTAATAACATTTTTTATTAATATAAAAAAATTATAATTAAAATTGTGTAGAATTAATAAAATAATAAAATCACTGGTCTGGCTATCTGGCAGGAGGGCAGATCGTATGTTAATTAAAAAAAAGAAATTCATTGGTCTCGCTGGCTGGCAGATCGACTTCTCCAAATCTCTGAAGAAATTCTGAGTTCAATGGAGTCTGTAACAATTTAAAAAAATATCTATAAGTATTGAGTTATACGAAACGGAAAAAATATTTTAAATACCTTTCATGATGTCGGCTAAGAGTATCAGCCGGGGCATCTCCTGTGGTGGTGGTGGTGGTTGCGTCACGGGGCCCTGGGGCTGAGGCAGCCCCAGGTACCTCCAGCCCTCCGGTGGGACTTGACACATTGAACATTGGCAAATATTGCCCGCTATCAGCTCTCTAAGACCCGTTTGATGATGCATCTTTGCAGCGTCTGACTGATCACCGCGCTCTGACTCAAGGCGAGAGCTCTCCCCCCACTTCTCTCTCTCTGCCCCACCCCACTCGTCATTCATACACGCACACATGCATACAGAAATAAAAGCCAGTATGGTTAGAATATAGTTGTTTATTCAAAAACCTTATCTTTATTTACAATATACCACTGATATATCGAGTAGACATTCTGCCTAGAGCAGCGTAAATGATTATTAATATGTTTATGACAATGATATTCTGAATTATTTAACATTAAACTATTCATATTATTACAATTATATAAGTCTATAATATTATTATTATTAGACAGATAATGCTGAAGCCATCGCGTCTTTTCCAGTCCCTTGACATAAACTTTTGCCTCTCTCTCAAGTACGTGGCTGTCGATGAAGTCCTGCAGGTCACCGTACCGGAGATTATCATAAGGCGTGGACCATTGGAGACCATGCACATGATCAGTTATCCAATTAATTTGCTTCTGAATATTGTGTGTAAGAAGCCCGTAACTAACGGACGGTTTAATTATCCGATGTACACACGAGACATCGGTAATATTAAAAATTGAAATTTCTTTACATGTAAAAGCTAACTCCTTTTTATGCTGGAAGCCCTGCACGTCTATTATATACATATTAGTATGGACGAACTATACTGGTTAAAGGATTGTAATAAATCAATGTATCATGAATTATAAGACAATATGCAGCAGTGTCTTTCGGAATATTTTTATTAGTGCTAAATTCCAGCCTAATGTCCACTGCACTCGACTTTACAACCTCATTCTGACACGAACAGTCGATAACTACCAGAGGAGCTTTAGTTTTAAATTTATATTTAGTAAGCAGAGGTTCATTTTCTTTTTCATAATAAGATTTCTGAAATTGACAGAACATTTCATACAGAGTAGCACAGAAATTCTTCTCAAAATTAATATTCAAGTTATCATAGGGATATGATTCCGAATTTAAAAAAAGTTTAAAATTAGTCAACTTGCAGTGATCAAATTCACTCATACGTTTAGCGACTACATTTTTACGACCCGTTTGAAGTCCGAAAATAATATATCGCGGTGTCTCTAACTGAGACGAAGTTTTAATATTCCAAGTATGCGTCTGCGATTCCATCAGCATGGGGTATTCATGTAATTCCCAGCTTCTAAACGGTACAGGCAAATCGATATTCCTCTCTAGATATTTCATTAATTTTAATCGCTCAACGTCAGATACAGTCACGTGTGGTACACGCCATTGAACGATTTCCAATTCTACTTTAATATTTTCATCGGCTACAAGATTTATGATTGCGTTTGTATCAATACTACTGCGAACGAGTACCAGCTCTTGACGGACATTTAAAATAATTCTTTCAAAGGTCTCTGCGAACCCCAGACATAATAATAATAATATAATAATAAAAGAACTTTATTGAAATGAGCTAATACATTTCAAAGGGCAATTGACCGAGGTCCTTCAGCCCGTTTCGATTTCCATCTTAATGTCATTTAACAAGTATACATGAGTTAATATAATTAATAAGTTCATTTGTATTTATATAAAACAAAAAAGAAAATTTAATGTTTAAATATATATAAAAAAAAAAAAAAAAACATGCATATATGTGTGCTGTATATTTTGTGGTGATTATCCCAGCATTGTGATTTTCTCCCAAAGAGTATTTGCAGGATAGATATGTCTGCTTCTGCCATTTCTTCTTATACAATACTCATCTATTATATTTTTGTTTTGATGTTTTTGACAAAATCTGCGTGTAAGAGAGGAAAGTCGTTCCTGGATTGGCTGGATGTGGGTTTGTTCATACAAGAGCTGGTTAGGCGGGTTATGTAGGGGATTGTTGGGATGGCGAAGTTTCGTGATAGTCCGGATGGCACTCGTTTCGGCTACTCTGAGGTTTTTGATGGCTGGATTTTTTATATTAGAGAGAATTACATGTCCATATTCTATAATGGGTCTGCAAATAAGTTTGTAAATTTTACCCATGGTGGTAAGATTAATTCCTTCTCTTTTGTATGTCAGTCCTCTAAAATGCTTGGCTCTAGAAATTATTTGTTTTTTGGCGTTGGCTGTGTGGCTGTTAAAATTGATTTTATTGTCGATGGTAATGCCAAGATATTTTGTGGATGCTTCTGTTTGAATTGTCTGATTGTACATATATACTGTAGGAGAATTTCTGGAGGGAGTGTGGTGAAATATCATTAGGTGTGATTTGGATGGGTTGGGTTTGAGCCTCCATTTGTTGAACCAAAGAGATGTGCCATCGACGAGATTTTGAAGGTTTTCCATAGCGGCATTAATGGTTTTATCATGTGAGATCAAGGTGGTATCATCTGCGAATTGTAGTACATATGCTTGATGTGAAAAATATTGTGGATCATTGTGGTAAATATCTGCACAATAAATATTGTACAGGAGTGGTGAAAGTGGAGACCCCTGTGGAAGACCTTGTTCTGGAGTAAATTCATAAGATGTAGCGTTCTGGATTTTCACTCTTAATTTCCGGTTGGAAAGGAAGCTGTTAACTAGAAGAAGGAGATCTCTAGAACATCCTAGTTTGTGTAGTTTGTAGAGCAGACCCTTGTGCCATACACTGTCGAAGGCTTTATTGATGTCCATGAACAATGCCACCGATTTGTTTCCATTTAACTTTGAGGTTTCAACATTGTTTATTAGTATCGATAAAGGATGGGATGTAGAGCAGTTAGTTTTAAATCCAAATTGATAGTTTGGTATTTGATGGCCAATATTTTGTTGTATTTTGTTTTTTATTAGTTTTTCGAAATTTTTACCTAGTACTGGCAGTAAGGTAATTGGCCTGTAGTTAACAACTTTGGAGTGATTGGTGCCACGTTTCGGTATCGTTATAATCGTTCCAGTTTTCCATTCCTTTGGGATGTATTGGTGTTTGAGGCAATATTCGTAGATTTTAATTATGTATAAGTGTATTATTAAGTCGAGTTTTTTTACAAAATTCTTTGTGACATAATCGTGCCCTGGTGCTGTATTTTTGCCATGATTTACTACTGCAAAATAGTCTGCTTCTTCAATTGAATGTTCTTCTGTTGGCATAGGTTCATCAATAAATGTGTCGTACCATTCTTGGACTCTTTGGTAGTGGTTATTATTAAAATTTATATCCTGTGTTTCTGAATAGGCTTTTTCGAAGTGTCTTGCAAATACTACAGTTTTTTCCTCTGGTTTTTCATATTTTCGGTTGTTATATTCAATGGTTGAGTTTGCTACCCCTCTATTTTTGTATTTAGATAATTTATTTATTTCTTGCCAGTAATTTTTGCCTTTTTTTCTGTTTATTTCGCTGCATGTGCTGATCCATTTATGTGCTCTGAATTGTTGGATTAATGCCTGTATGTTTTTGTTCAGAGTGTTTATTCCCCTTTTGGCTTCAGGATTATTAGTATTTCTGTACTCTCGGTACATTTTTCTTTTTCTCCTTATCAATTGCATTATAAAGGGTGGCAGCTCGTGTGTGTGGTATTTTATTTCTTTTAAAGGCGTGTTTTCAATGAATGACTGTGAAAGTTTTGTGTTAAATTCAGTTATTGACTCTGTGTTTATTTCCTGTTCTTGTCTCCCATTTATATACTCAATCATGGTTGAATTAATTTTGTTGATGTCAGTTTTAGCGAAGTTGTATCTCATTAATCGATTGTTATTTACTGGCCTCTGTTTATCTAGTGCTATATGTAGACTGAGATGGTCCGAGCATAGATCAGGAGTAAGTTTAACTTTCAGATTATTGGTTATGTTGGGAGTGTGTAGCAGTATATCGGGAGTTGAGTCGTTGTTGTGTTGCATTAAGAATGTAGGTGGAGTGTCATATTTGCAGAAACCAGTATTTTGGATGAAGTTATTTAGTTGTCTCTTTTTTGCTCTATTGTTTACGTTGAAATCTCCTACAATTAACGAGTATTTGTATAGTGTGCTCATGGTAAATACATTTTCTTCGATTCTGGAGTGTGGGTGGATATAAACCAAAAATATGTGAAGGTTGTCATCTAGGAATGGAATGGTAAAATGTAAGCATTCATTGAGGGGGTTGTTGATTCTGGGTGGGTTTGCTTTTCCCATTTTAAGGTCAGGATGTGTTTGTACTAAGCTTCCGCCTCTTGCATGATTGTGTATTGGGTTACCGTCATGTCGAAGGGTGCTCCAATCTCTGTATGAGGTATTGCTGTCTTCTTTTGTTTTTGTCTCCACGAACATTGCACACTGAATATTATTGTTTTCTATGAAATTATTAATTAGATGTTTCTTGGATGTGTAGCTATTGATGTTTGCATACAAGATATTAGTTACTGACATAATCGTGCTGTACATTGTTAGGCTGGTTTATGGGTTCCGTGGGAGAGTAGGGGTCTTGTCCGTCCATTTCGAATATTAGAATATATACTCTGTTTCCAGTGAACACTGCTGTTGTGTCTACATTGAAATTGTCTATGAAGCGCTTTCGCAGTTTAATCAACAGTTCCTATCTGTTTTTGTTGTTTGGCTCATTTATCTCGTTAATATAGGTATTTATTATCGTGTCATGTATGGTGACAGGAGCGTGGATTCTAAAGTTTTTGTTTTTTTGTGATATTTCATGAGACTTCTTATTTAGGGATTTTATCTGCACATTTGGAATGCCATCTATTGGTGCTTTCGGTCTGTTGGGGCATTTGTATGACCATGCTTGGTGCTCCTCGGAGCCACAGCTGGTACATTTAGGTGGTAATGTGGAAGAGCATTTGTTAGATGGATGAGTTCCCAGACATTTGGAACATTTGACAGGGGTGTTACAAGATTCTGTTGTGTGGTCAAATGCTAGACATTTGCTACAAGGTGTTGGTGGTGGTGGCTTGCTGGGGTAAACTGGATAATGTCGGTAGTTAAAGAAGAGTCCCTCGGTGAGAAGAGTTTCAAAAGTATTTTGTGAACCAGTGATTATTCGAATAAAAGTAGTAGGTTTGTTAGTTGTGCGTGATAAAATTCTTCTGCAGTATCGGTGTTCCAATTTTTGCTCGTTCAAGATTTCACTGACCGTTTTGTCTTCTATTTCAGGTTCGACATTTGCTATGATTACTGAGTAGCTTGGACTTACAGCAGGTGTGGGAGTTTTGGTGTTTGGAGATGTTTTGTGGAAGTTAAGAACTCTTCCCACTTCTACCATTTTGTTTAAGATGTTAGTAATAGATTGTTCAGGGGTATCTGTTTTTAGTAGAAATCCTTTTTTTGTTTGTATGATTATGTCCTTAATATTAGGAAAGATCTTACTCCAGATGTTTGTAAAGTCTAATCTTGTGTACCCCAGACATATTTTTAAAGGTATACATGCGTCAAAGTAACCGTTCTCGTCTGCAAAATTATCATCCACATCCGTCCACCCAGCATTTTCTAAGTGATTCGCGTGATTCGGAGTGAATGATGCATATCCCTTCATAACAGTTGCGAGGCCTGGATTTCTACTGCTGTCCACAATTTTACCGCTCATTTCGTATCGTATCTCGTCAAACAGATACAATAACCCCATTTTATCAAAGACCGCTGTGTTCGAAACCGTACCATCCTCTTTAAGTAACCGGACCCGCATATACAGCGAACTAGCATACGGCGCAGTATACACATCTTGCTGCTGAATAGGTATACGAATTTCGTCGTTATTATTTAAATTTCTGATTGAATATGGTCCATGACTATGATTTTCAAAATTAGTTATCGCGGTTTCAAAAGTAGGCTTCTCAAACACGTTTAAAATATTCGGATTCATATTAGCACTTTGTAACCGAGAGAGTAAAGAAAACGTCTATTTTTAGATGTTAACACCTTGAAGGTTACAGGTGAACTGTTTCGAGCGCGAGCAGGTGTTCCTTTTAAACTATTTCGGAAACTAAGACCCATTCTTCTTCAAGTGCAGTCTTACCGTGATGACCTCGTCACGGAAATTAACAAGATCACCGTCTTGATCGACTATCTTAATTGATATGCTATCTATATGCCTCTTATTAATCAGCAGGTAAATTGCATTAGCAGGACACTCTATTATTTTATAGCCGGGAGGCACGCTAGGAAAAAATTCATGAATAATGTGTACAGATCTATCATTCATGTAACTGCCCGTGATGAGATTACACTCCATGCATATAGCGTTGTAATGAAGCATTCTTTAAATTCCTGCTCCATTACTAAGATTCCGGATTTACACACGACACCAATGTGCACACGGCACGCAAACCTACCCATCTCCCGTCTAGAGGCATGGATTTGCACACGACACTAAACTATACGCAGTTCTACGTCACCAGTAAGCGAGGATTCTCGGATATAAAAGCCAGGCCGCAAATCAACATAATTCAGAATGGATAATCCTGCCAATCTGTCTACAGCGTGCTGAGCTGGACATATTGCAGTTTTGTGCATCTCCCGACGCAAACACGACGGAACGAATGCAATCTGACC
The DNA here is from genome assembly GCA_936432065.2 of Rutpela maculata. Lineage (NCBI taxonomy): Eukaryota > Metazoa > Arthropoda > Insecta > Coleoptera > Cerambycidae > Rutpela > Rutpela maculata. Next base: position 111,179,053 of record OW386287.2, on the reverse strand, counting down.
CTGGGAATCCTACAGCGTGTTGAACTGGGACCCCCTCGAGTCGTTAGTCATTCCCCGGCGCCGTTTCGCCGCCAAAGCCAGAGACGTCGCATCGCAACCGTTACACTCTCTCTCTCTCAGATAATAGAAAATGTTGTCTTAAGAACCGTAAAAGATACGGACATGTAACCTGTACCTGTATGTTATGTAACACTGCCACACATTACCTGTTTGAAAAAGTAAATAAATTGTTTATATTTTTATTGGGCTGTCTTATTAACTAATCTGGACCCTGATTAATCTCCGAACCAGCTACCCGACAAGAAACCGTTACATAATTTGGCGCCCGAGCAGATTTTGAGATTTTAGTTTATTCCAGATAGCCCAAAAGAGACGTTCACGAATGAGAGAGAGACATAAAGATATTCCAAGTATATTTATAGAGAAATAAATATTACAAATACTTCTACATAATTAAAGTCAAAGGATTTATTTAAAATGGGTCTGTCAGACACAGAAGGTGCTTATGGGCTAGAAGTCGCGGACACCACAGTAGGATGGATCTACAAATTAAAAAAAGACGAGTTGCAGACAGAATTATCCAAGTACGGCGCAACGACAACCGGAACTGTCGAAGAACTTCGCAGCAGGCTAAAAAGCTGTATTAAAAGTGAGCCGCCCAAGAAAGTAACAACTCCCCAAATAAGCCCCCCGCCAACACAAATGAGTTCACCTGATCAGATGTTATACGTCGCACAAACACCCCTGGGCGCAGTTTTGACAGAAATCCGCAAATGGAACGTTCATTTCGACGGCAAAAAAGATGTTTTCTCGTTTTTAGAATGTATTGAAGAACTACAGACCGGCTATAATTTTACTCAGGAACAAATGCTAAGAGCCCTACCCGAACTACTACAAGGTGATGCATTATTATGGTACAGAAATAACAAAACATCCTGGACTACGTGGAATCAATTTGTCACGAAACTAACAAAGTTTTACGCACCCTCCGATTACCACTTAAAACTGGAAGATGAAGCCAGACTTCGAATACAAAAAGAAAATGAAAATGTAAAAGATTATGTAGTAGCAATCCAGACTCTACTACGTAGACTTACAAATGTAACCCCAGAACAAACACTATACCGAATATATTCAAATTTAAAGCCAGAGTACCGAAAATACATTAAACGCACCGATTTCCAGACACTTGATCAACTTGTAACTCTGGCAGGAGAACATGAAACCGTTTGTCAGGAGGAAAAAACCGCTAAAAAGATATTACAAACAGGCACGCCGAAGTTAGATTATAATACCACACAAGCTAGAGGTTACCAGACACCAAATTACAGATATAATTATAGAAATAACGCACAAAACTACAATATGCCAACCACCCAAAATTACTCTAGAGAACAGGCCGCCCCCAGGAATGCACAAAACAGTAGAGATACACAAACAATAAATCCCACGCACTCCGTACTCGAAAACTATAATAAAAATACAAGCTGCTGGCGCTGTGGAAGTCCCGATCACACCCGCTGGTATTGTAATAATCCACCAAAGATGTTTTGTTCCCGCTGCGGACGACTAGGCATATTCTCCCGCGACTGTCATTGCAATAATAGGCTCCAGGGAAACGAAAGAACGACTGCGTTGACACGCGGACAACCCAGTCGGTAAGTACAATTCCTCCCGCGTCTACAAACGAAGTACGACCAAAGATCCCAATACAAATAGGAAACTACAATTTCACAGCTATTATAGACACAGGGTCCGCCCGTTCGTACATAGGTGACGCTGTATGCACAAAGTGCAAATCAAATTTATTAGAAATAAACCGTATCCAACGAAATATCAAACTGGCAGATGGAACCGAAACACAAACTAACAGGGAGTTCAAATTAAATTACTACACAACGGGACTAAAATTAACCGATAATTTCTTTTACTTACCAAATCTAAGTTGTGATATTATTTTGGGCATGGATTTCCTAATAAAACGTCAAGTTATCCTCAATTTTAATTTACAAAAGGGCCAAATAATGGGAAATTCGATAGATTTTAATCACAAGATAGAAGAACAAATACCGCTCTCCCTGATTCAACCCTCAGTAGACGAAAAACAGATCCTGTCAAATTTCTTACAAGTGGAACTTCAAAAATTTGACACAGTTCAAGGTGTTACCCCACTAACACAACACAAAATAAGACTCCTGGAAGACACACCGATTAAACAAAGGTACCAACCTTTAAACCCGGCCATGCAGGAAATTGTTAATACAGAATTGGATAAGATGTTGGAAGAAGGTATAGTAGAACCGTCTAAAAGCCCGTGGAACTCCCCAGTGGTTATGGTAAAGAAAAAGGATAACAAATATAGATTCTGCATAGACTTCCGGAAAGTAAACGAAGTTTCAATAAAAGATGCTTACCCAATACCCTTTATCAACGCCATTTTAGACAAATTACGGGAAGCCCGCTTCATATCTACTCTGGATTTACGCTCCAGTTATTGGCAAATATCTTTGACTGACGATAGTAAGCCGATAACCGCATTTACAGTACCCGGAAGAGGATTATTTCAATTCAAAGTTTTACCTTTTGGCCTCCATTCAGCTCCCAGTACATTTCAAAGACTCCTGGACCAGATTATAACCCCTGATATGACATACGCATTTGCGTACCTAGATGACATCGTCATAGTCAGCAAGACGTTTAACGAACATTTACAACACTTACAAGAAATATTCGAGCATTTAAAAAATGGCAATCTACAGTTAAACCCAGACAAATGTAACTTTTGCAGAAAAGAACTAAGATATTTAGGACACCTGGTGAGCGAACAAGGCATTAAGACAGACCCTGAAAAAGTGAGTGCCATTGTGACAATCCAGCCCCCAAAGAACGTTAAACAATTACGACGCTTCCTTGGCATGACATCCTGGTATAGAAGATTCATATAATCGTATTCGGACACTGCCGCACCCCTAAATAAATTGTTGAGGAAACACACGCGCTGGAAATGGACACCAGTTGAAGAAGAAGCTTTCACAAAACTAAAAACTGCACTGACAACTGCCCCTGTACTCAGCTGCCCTGATTTTACGAAAACTTTTTACCTCCAGACAGACGCGTCGACACAAGGACTTGGCTCGGCGCTCTTACAAAAAATCGATAATCAGGATCATATTATAGCTTACGCAAGTCGCTCTTTATCAGACGTTGAAAAGAAGATGTCAGCCGTAGAACTAGAATGTGCCTCCATCTTGTTTGCCATACGGAAGCATATAAATTACATACAGGGATATCATTTCGTCGTTGTAACAGATCACCAGAGCTTAAAATGGCTATATTCCACAAACCCCACAAATGGACGCCTGGCTCGATGGGTAATGGAATTGCAACAATATGACTTCGAAATAAAATACAGAAAGGGAGTTTTGAATAAAGTAGCAGACGCACTCTCGCGCCAGCCAATCATGACCGAGGAAAAAAATAATAACTCAGAAGAAGGAATTTTCTTGATCGAAAATACAGAGAATTGTGCTTGGTACAAAGATACCGTTAGACTGGTACAAAATAAACCCGAAAGAAAACCAGATTACTGCATTATAGACGGAAACCTGTACCGCCATATATGGAGCAGTAACAATTTTACAGACCCCGAATTTTCCAACCCCTGGAAACTTTGTATTCCGCAACCTCAACGCAAACAAATCCTGATAGAAAATCACGATGCACCATGTGCAGGACACCTTGGAATAACAAAAACTATTACCCGTATCGCCGATAAATATTACTGGCCTAGAATGTATAGAGATATTGCCAAGTACGTAAGACACTGCCCGAACTGTCAAAAATACAAATCATCTCAACAACAAACCGCAGGAAAAATGCAATTCCCGAAAATAAATGGATGTTGGGATACTGTTAGTATCGACGTTGTCGGACCACTCCCGAGGTCTAGCAAGGGCAACAATAACCTCATCGTATTCCAAGATAGATTCACCAAATGGGTAGAATGCCACCCAGTAAGAAAGGCAACAGCGGCCGCCATTGGCAAAGCACTAAAGGAGAAGATAATTGCCCGATTTGGGTGTCCAAACTACATAATTACTGATAACGCGAGACAGTTTACTAGCAATGAATTCACTTCTCTGTTGTCCGAATACGGAGTTACACAACGTACCACACCGCCGTATTCACCACAATGCAATCCAGTAGAGAGGACAAACAAAGTAATAAAGACTATGATTGCCCAATACACCGAGAATGACCACCGAAAATGGGACCAATTTTTACCGGAATTTACATTAGCCATAAATTCGTCCAGACACGAATCCACGGGATTCACACCAGCTATGCTTAATTTCGGCAGAGAATTAACGCTACCCAGCTCTCTAAACATAGAAAATCATAATGAAAACTTCGCAACCGAGGATACACCGAGAAACCAGGTAGACAAATTACAGAAAATGACCGATATATTTGAACTCGTCCGAGGAAACCTAGCTAAAGCATACCAGACACAGAGTCATCACTACAACCTTCGTCGCCGAGAATGGACCCCACGTGTAGGAGACCAGGTCATGAAGAGAGAACACCCCTTGTCCTCAGCAATACGAAATTTCAGCGCAAAACTAGCACCTAAATTCTCGGGCCCATACATCGTAGCACGAAATATATCACCAGTTGTCGTCGAAATTAGACCCCCCACCGGTCGAAAGAAAGAGCGCATTCACGTGAAAGATTTGAAGCCAGCGCATGTCTAAAATCACATAAATTAACACACGCTCACATCCAATGTCCAGTCAGACCAAAACCACTCAATTCGAAAGATGTGGACGATGACACCTCCGTCTTACTACCCAGAATCAGACGATCCAACTCCGACGCCTCCACCACGCCCGATGTCGCCGCCCGGACCAGGGTACGAAAAAATGTATATTTATTATAGCCCTCCCAAGGCGGTCAATCCCAAAACCCCGCCACTCGCTAGGATGAGGTCAGAGGTCCAAGTACCAGCCCCGCTGTCACCCCTGCCCCCGACGCCAGAAGCCCGAGACCACCCTTCAGGCAGAGACGGTGAAAACACACCACCACCCCCAGGTCCAGACACACCAGCCCAGCTGTCCCAAGCAATGAGGACCAAATTCCAGGCCCTGTTCGGAGACAGCCCCAGCCTCACGCAACAGCCAGTCCCGATGCGACAGAGACGTGCCATCGTTGATGCCGTCCCCAATGCCACCCCCGATGCCGCCTCACGTGCCGGCCCCGATGCCACCCATACCCAGAAACATGCCAACCCTGATGCCGTCCCCAGCCAGAGACGTGCCATCCCTGATGCCGCCTCCAGCCAGAGACATGCCATTCCGGATGCTGTCCCCAATGCCGCCTCACGTGACAGCCCTGATGCCACCCCCAGCCAGCGACGTGCCAACCCAGTTGCCGCCCCTGACGAGGTCCCTGACGCCGTCCGCAACCCCAGGCACACCTCCCCCGCTGTCCCACGCCATGAGGAATAAGATTGCCCAACTATTCGGAGACAGCCCCAGCCCCCCAAAGCCACCGACCCCAGGCAGATCTATCCCCTGCCTACAGGCATTTTTCCAGGCCGACGATGCAGCCCTCCCGGTTCCTACTCCGCAACGGAAGCGGAAATTCAGGCGCCGCAATCACGACGGCACCGTCGCAGCTAGGATTCCGGGCATCATCCGCCTGTCCGCCATCAGCATCCTGCCCCAGACGTCCGAAAGTGCGCGACAATAATAATGTGTACGGCAAGCGAGTGCGCAAAAAACTACACAAGAAAAAACTATATTTGTTTTTGTACCAGTTTGTATAAACTTTTATTAATTTCTTTATTATAGAGTTCACTTACTTTACTATTTTACCTGTACCATAGTTCTAAGATGTTTTACATACTGTTTGTTATTTAAAAAATTTGTTTTTCTCTACATATGCACATACATGTATACGTATATATACCAGGTGTATACGAAAGAATTGACCATTCTTTCTTTATTATGTTTGAAGATGTTCAGTAACTTGTTTTCTCATTGCTTTATTTTTATGTTAAGTTAGTAAAAATTTTCTCTTTGATAGAATTTTGAAAATTTTTTTTGTAAAGAAAGAGGGGAGTGTAATGAAGCATTCTTTAAATTCCTGCTCCATTACTAAGATTCCGGATTTACACACGACACCAATGTGCACACGGCACGCAAACCTACCCATCTCCCGTCTAGAGGCATGGATTTGCACACGACACTAAACTATACGCAGTTCTACGTCACCAGTAAGCGAGGATTCTCGGATATAAAAGCCAGGCCGCAAATCAACATAATTCAGAATGGATAATCCTGCCAATCTGTCTACAGCGTGCTGAGCTGGACATATTGCAGTTTTGTGCATCTCCCGACGCAAACACGACGGAACGAATGCAATCTGACCCTGGGAATCCTACAGCGTGTTGAACTGGGACCCCCTCGAGTCGTTAGTCATTCCCCGGCGCCGTTTCGCCGCCAAAGCCAGAGACGTCGCATCGCAACCGTTACACTCTCTTTCTCTCAGATAATAGAAAATGTTGCCTTAAGAACCGTAAAAGATACGGACATGTAACCTGTACCTGTATGTTATGTAACACTGCCACACATTACCTGTTTGAAAAAGTAAATAAATTGTTTATATTTTTATTGGGCTGTCTTATTAACTAATCTGGACCCTGATTAATCTCCGAACCAGCTACTCGACAAGAAACCGTTACAGCGTTTACTTTTTGAATTTTTGCCGGGAAATCATATATATGTTTCTCGAGCGGTTTTAGACGACGAGATGTAAATCCTAACAAACTGCCAATACCGCCGGTCTTTTCAAAATTGATCATCATATTGGATTTTATTTCCACAACGTATTTTTATTGGATACTATAGAAATATGACCATCGTTACCATGATTCAGAATAAAATGCTTTCTTACGTAATTATTTATATCTTCTATTTCATACGAGCCCTCCGGAATTTTTATAAACTTATCGTCTGTATCATAATATAAATGATTATTTGTAGCGTCTATGTTCGGTATGGAGTTATACGCCTCGAAATTTATTAAAGCAAGCGAATATTCAGCGCCGTCTTCAAGGTCTATGGGTGGGGAAAAGTGCGCAGTTAAATTAGATGATTTGCCGGATAATGTATACGTACAAGACATGTTGCGGCTTCAAGGTTAGTTCTGAGAATGAACGTGACTTAAAAGCATGACGCATTATATAGAAATTGTAAACACAGATGTCCACAATTTACTGTGTCATAAGACTGATACTGCTTGTGATTGTATTCAATAGAACAATTTAAATATTTTATTAATTCGAGAGGAGGCTGTAAATTACCAAAACTATCATAATAAACGGCTTTCGAACCGTTCTTCCAGTATGCAGTCCAATGAGTACCATTACTGCTATCACTATCCAAGTTCACAATGCCCGTCTCAATTTTATGTACGCGTTTAGGTAGTCGGTCTCGCATAAATATTCCTCGAAAATTAGGTATATTTAACATCTTAACATATTTTTTCAGATCCACGTCGGTGAGCGCTCGATTTGGTAATTTTACTAGTCACTTGCTGTTGGTGTTTTTATTCATGTATAGTCCAAGTCCTGTTCGATAGGGACGAAGATAGAGTCCCTTACCGAGGGCGATACTCTCCATAGCCTGATTGTGACGTTTAGATTCTTTAAGCTGGGAGGCTGCCGCCTGAGAATCTCTTACAGCTTTTGCTATACCTGCAGATCCACCGGCTAGCGCTCCCAGAGCACTAAGTCCAGCAAATATTGGTATTAGCGGTAGAACGCCACCCGTCTTCGGTATAGGAATAACGCGAGCAGCCATCGGTGATATTTTTTTATCTTTTTTAATACGCTGTACTGCACGAAAGGCCTTTTTAATAGCAACTCCGACAGAGGGAGCTCCACGTACTAGTTTACGAATTTTATTGGATATTTTTTTAAACGCCATCGTACCGCCAGATTTTCTTTTTTTACATCCCAAGCCTAATTTAACTTTAGCACTCACGATGCCTGCTACACCGGCTGCTGCCGCTCTTTCTCCAATGGACGAATCCCTAGCAAATACACGCTTCAGAGCACGTTTTGCCAATTCTTTATCGGCAATATGCCGTCCTTTCACATCATTGACTTTAGAATATTGTATGTCGTGGTCACGACACGCCTCATCTAGACCATTAATTCCGCGATCTCCTCGCACCAGTCTTTTTTCTAATTTAGTACCTGGGCCGCAGAAACGATAGCCAGGGATATGGGCTTCGAAAGGTAATTTATTTATGAGAGTGTTTACAGCCATGTTACCTCTATCGCATGTAATAGTAGACTGAGGTGTTACAGGTGATCGAAAGCTATTTATACTTAAACTCCAGGTGGAAATACCTCAGTGTCAATCATGCGTTTCATCAAGACAGGTAACAGTCTGAAAATCGATAATCTCGATTTCGATAGTCATGTGAAAAAAGATAGTAGACATGGTTCTCTGTTACCCGACAGCATCAGGTGTATCATATGCGGACCTTCAAATTGTGGGAAAACAAACATCGTGATAAGCCTGCTGACTCATCCACACGGCTTGCGTTTCAAGAATGTTTACGTCTACTCGAAATCTCTCTACCAGCCTAAATATGAATATCTTAGAAAAGTACTCGGCTCGATCGTGGGATATCATGAATTCAAGGATAGCGATGTAATAATGGCGCCTGCGCAAGCTAAAATTAATTCCATTTTTATATTTGATGATGTAGCTTGCGACAATCAAAGTGTGATGCGTGACTACTTTAGCATGGGGCGGCATAAACAGATAGACAGCTTCTATCTCTGTCAGACCTATACCCGCATTCCAAAACATCTGATAAGAGACAATGCAAATTTACTGATATTATTCAAGCAGGATGACATGAATCTTAGACATGTATATTCCGATCACGTTAATACCGATATGAGCTTTGAGGATTTCAAACATATGTGCTCGTTATGTTGGAAAGATAAATACGGATTCCTAGTGATAGATAAAGATAGCAATATCAAACATGGCCGATACAGAAAGGGGTTTGACGAGTATATATACCTGTGATTTTACTATCTCAATCAGTTGATAATTACACGTGTTATCTGACGCACCTGTCGACATGGACATTACTAATAAAATTATCGAAGCTCGGAAAGCCATAAAGCGCAAATTAGAGGCACTCAAAATGCACGATCTGCAAATCGAAAAGTCTTTTGCCCCAATCACCGCACCTTTACATTCAATAGCTAAACATATCAAGCTTGAGACGGACGAGAATTTAAACATTAAGAAAAAGTCTGAACCCTCAGAGGATGAAAAAAATATTAATATTACACCGTCGATTGTCGACTCTGAAGAAGGCGACCAGTCAGATGAGAAGTATCTTGAGAAATTTAGCGATCTGCCTAAAACGTATATATCTGAGATGATGCATGATACTGAAAATACACATGATTTTCGATATGGTGTACGATATAATCCCGAAGAAGATAAATATTATATTGGAAATTCTGCCATTCAGTTTGACGGTGACAATTTAATAATAAATAATAAAGAGTATCAGGGCACTCGCGGTCTTTATGAATTACTATTTAAAAAACGTTCGCATCACTATAACTATGATGATAAGAAACAGTACATTGATATTGTAAAAAGGACTAGCGCACATAAGAGAAATTATGATTCTGAAAAGCAAAAGTCTGGTAGTAAGAGCTGGAAGTACCTGCATATTATTAAACCGAAGCTTTACGCTCGCGAACCTCGGCAACGTGCTCCTGATAAAGTAAAAGGTGGTGAATTAATGATGCAGGTCACCGATAATGCTATTGATTACGTCTATTGGGACGATCCTAATGAACTCGTCGATCGTCTTAGGCTTTTGATAGCTTCACAGGAGGCAGGCAATTCAAGTCATACGAATGAAATAAATAGAATTTTAGAGGAATTATTAGAAAGTAAAATAATCGAACCGCTAGATTAATTTAACAGTACGTAAATTATTGTTGAACTGTAAACATGTCTGCTAAAAGAGATATTGTTAATGAAATACATAAGCCGGCTAGAATTAACTTTAAGAGACGAAAAGTCGTAGTTAGAGGTTTTAATGAATTGCTTCAGGCTGACTTAGTCGAAATGATTCCATATGCTAATTACAATAAAAATTATAAATATATTCTCATTGTAATTAATGTTTTTTCAAAGTACGTATGGGCTGAACCAGTTAAATCTAAATCTGGCGTAAATGTTACTCGAGCTATGGAAAAAATATTAGACACAGATAAACGAATCCCCGTCAATTTACAAACTGATAATGGAACCGAATTTTATAATATAAATTTTCAAAAATTAATGAAAAAATATAAAATTAATCATTATTCTTCGTATAGCACTAAAAAATGTTCAGTAGTCGAACGTGTAAATAGGACTATAAAATCTATGATGTATAAGGAATTTAGTATAAATGGTTCTTTTCGGTGGTATAATTTACTTGCTGATATTATTAAGAAATATAATAATACTAGGCATCGTACCATCAGCATGAAACCTGTAGATGTAAATAAAAAGAATGAAAAAATACTCTTGAAATCCGTTTACAATTATCCTACAATTACATACTCGCAATTACCTAAATTTAAAATTAACGATCATGTGAGAATAAGCAAGTACAGAGGCGTGTTCGATAAAGGTTATACTCCTAATTGGTCTAATGAAATATTTACTATTTCAAAAATTAATTATACCAGTCCCATAACATACTTACTGACTGATGCACAGAAACAGCCAATAGAAGGATGCTTTTATACTGAAGAACTGCAGAAGGTTAAACATTCAGACATGTATCTCATTGAGAAAGTTTTAAGGAAGAAAGGAAATAAGGTTTTCGTTAAATGGCTTGGATTTGACAGTTCCCATAACAGTTGGATTGAAAAAAGTAGCATTGTTTAATTTTTTATGCACTTATATTAATTATTATTATTATTATTATTATTATTGCTATTATTTTTATAGGTTATGTATTCCATGTACATATATAAGCTTTATTACTGTATTATGCGTTCAGATAAATAAAATATATTATAAAAATTAAATTATTTTTTTATTTTTCGTCTGGGGTGGCTTTATTTTTTAAGATTTAATTTTTTTGATTGCATATTTGAATTCAGCATTAAAAAAGACATAAAATGTAGGATGAACATTTTCGTCACAATAAACTTGAAAAATCTGAATTTTTTCATTTTTTGCCTGGGCTGGCTTTATTTTTTAAGATTTAATTTTTTTGATTGCATATTTGAATTCGGCATTAAAAAACACATAAAATGTAGCATGAACATTTTCGTTACAATAAACTTGAAAAATATGAAAATTTTCCTTTTTTTTGCCTGGGGTGGCTTTATTTTTTAAGATTTAATTTTTTTTAATTGCATATTTGAATTCAGCATTAAAAAAGACATAAAATGTAGCATGAACATTTTCGTTACAATAAACTTGAAAAAAAATCTGAATTCTTCATTTAATTAGGAAATGGGTAATAATAGTCAACCATTTTTTTAAATTAATTTATTAATACATATAAGAAAGAGGTTACATGTTTTGCGATATAATAGCAGAATATTTATTAATACATATAAGAACGAGGTTACATATTTTGTGATATAATAATAGAATATTTATGTTCAAGTACTGGATTAATTATTTGAGCGTATCGTAATATTTTAATTTGAAAACGATCTCGATCGCGGGCGTCTTGCATCCAGTTACCACATCTAGCAGTTCTATGGACATAGCTCCAATGGTAAATGTGATGAATTTTAACGTCCTCGCTGAACTGAACTGTTCTTGGACATCTTCGGCTGGATACTGATATGTTGAAATGTACGTAAAACTTCAACGTACTTAACGTCTTCTCTGAGTAATTTTAAATTGTATATGAAGTTCTGTAACCTCTTCTTATATGTTTCGGGATCCATCTTTAGGACTCGATGAATTCAATGTTAGTGATCGTGCCTGCTAGCCCTCTATATACTAAGTACACTTCTTTTAGTATAATGGTTTGTTGTAGCGTTACCATATCATCATCAGAAATAATGCGTGAGTATCTGGCTGGTAGACTCACTTTACAATTTTCAAGGATTACTTGGACCTGGATACCATATGGTGAAAGTGTTTTATATATATCTAGCACTTTATATTTTCTATCGACTTCCAGCTCATAGATTTTCGTGAACGGTGTGACATGAGCTTCAACATTAATTTTTGCGAAAGACATTGCTGCTGCTGCTTGTATATCGACTTTAAGATTGTGAATGAATGCGGTGATCTCAGGTCTTTACTTTTATGCTGTATTCCACCCCCACTTTTCGTATCGAGTAAGCAGAAAAATATGGGAAAAAATATGATGATTTCATTGTTTACATTATTTCTCTCCAAACCCTGAGATGCTCCTTATAATGGATCACGTGACTTATTAGTCATTGTATTATAACCGCCGGATGCTGTTATCTAAAGACAATTAATCACGTTTTAAATATACATATAGCCGTAGACAGCCGCATTTATTTACATTAACAATTTCCTGGAATCCGATAGCGTCTCTGCATTTGGTCACAGTTTTAACATTCAAATATAAAATTTACGTATTGAAGTAGATGAATATTTATTCCATATATAAGACTTGTCTATTTAAACTCAATGATGGACGTCTGTAGCCATTTTTCTTAACCTCTAACGCCCTCTAACGTAAACATGCAATACTATTCGCCAATAACTATAAACAATAAACGGCAGCCATCTTATTTTTATTACTAGATACACCATATCACTAGTACACCTTATATACTTATTTTTATTACTAAATACACCCTGTATACTTATTTTTATTACTAGATACATCCTATATACTCTTAGCCACACCCTCTTAGATATAATCTCTTATCTTTAGCTATAATCTAATATCTAAGCTCGGGGATTGGATCTCCCCCCTCCCATTAGGTCCTATCACCTATCATCTAAGAAGATCCCACCTCACACTACAACCTAGATAATAGGATCTATCGTCTAGCATTATCTTACCTCACACTAGAACCTAGATCATAGGATCTATCATCTATCACCTGCGCGCCCCCCGCGGGGCTTCGGGCGTGCTGACGTCACAGCTCCAGCTTGACCTTGAATTGGTCTAGAACTCTCATTACTTAACTACTGGAAGAAAATATAAATTTAATACAAAAGTTCTGCTTAAGGAGAAACAACAGAAGATCTCGTCATAAACACCCACAGCATACACTATGGGAAAGAATAAATGAGCTACAATAGTATTCTACAATAACCATTTTGTTTCAACTAAATTTATTATAGATATTTTAGATTTATCATTACTATAAACATGTGGAAATACTCTTCTTTTTTTATTGTTTTTTTAACAGACATATTTTGTAAATAGGCAGAAGGACCTCGGTCAATTGCCCTTTGAAATGTAAGGATTTCAATAAAGTTCTTGTAATATTATTAAGGATATTTTCAGGCGCTAATTTACCATATTTTCATATCTTCATATCTTCTCAGTTGTTCTACTTCTCTAAAAGATTGTAGACATCCGTCACAAATATGTAATCGTCCATCATGACACGACTTTTGTTTTGACACTAGTCTTGATAAATCTTGTATAAGGCAGTAATGTGTGTTACCTGCGTCATCTGATATAAGTAGTAAATTAACGTGTGTGGCTTGTCGGCATGAAGTAAACTGTAATGGTCCGACCACTTCAGTAATAGTTTTTCCATCTTTGAATTTCGATTCAAGACCAAACACATTAACAGAGATGTTGTTCATTTTTTCAAACTTGGTTATATCCTTGAGTTTCATAGGGAATTCTAAGCCTCTAAAATTCAGCAAAGTATCATAATGTGGATACGAGCTAGTATTCCTTGGATCACTGTCTGCAGGAAAAATGGCTGCATTGATAGACCATGCAAAGCATGCATTATCCTTGTTTTGTATATTTAAAACTGTCTTCTTTACAGATATTGTTTTGGGTAACTAAATATATGATGAAGCTGACATTGGTGTAAACTTATTTATGCAATGGAACTCTAACATTGAAACTCTCTGTGGAAAGCTGAGCAAATCCTGCTATGCATTAAGATTTCTAAAAAATTTCTGCAGCAGCAACATCCTTAAAACACTGTATTATTCATCCTTTCACTCCCATCTGAGAAATGGTATTGTAAACTGGGGGAACAGTGCGCAGAACCAACGGGTTTTTATTTTACAGAAGGTTGCAATAAGAATTTTAGCAAATCTAGGTTATCGGGAATCCTGCTTTTCGCCAACTAGGTATATTAACGGTTATTGGTACGTACATCTATGAAGTTTGCTGCTTCATTTTCAAAAACAGAGCTATATTCACCCAAAATATAACTCCGCACGACCATAACACTCGTCATAAGTTTGAACTTCAACCTGATTCTCACTCGACCTCTTTATACCAAAGAAGCATTATATACATTGGCTGCAAACTATTTAATTTTTTACCTCTGGAAATTAAGGAGTCTGGAAATCAACATATTTTCAAAAAATCACTCAAAAAGTACTTAATAGACAAAAATTGTTACACACTGAATGAATTTTTTTACATACTGTTTAAATACATGGTTGTTTAAAACTTGTTCTACATAGTTTTTTTTTTTTTGTTTACATTGTATTTATATTTATCTGTTTGTATTTATATTTTACTTTGTACTGTTATTTTACTTGTTAGTTACTAGTTTTATTACTTTATGAAGTTCACTTTTAAAGCTTGTTGTGACGTGGCTCATCAAATATGTTGTACTATCTTTTTGATGTATATATGTTAGATCACTGTTCGCGTGATTGACTTTTTAAAAACTTTTTATTTGATTCCTGAATAAAAGATACAATTTATGTATGATGCATTTAATATGAAGTGAGTATGAGAACTGAAGGTACAAATGCTTGTTAGTCTTATTTATAAGTTTTCAAATGATGTGTCAGCCAAAGTTGAACAAAAGGAAATGCAAGCTAGCTAATCAGCATAATACTGTGAGAAGTTAAAATGAAACTTAATATCTAGATAAGCAATTCTCAAAGGAAGTTGTTATCTAATACTTTAATATGATGCTATCTGTAATGTCGCTTTATATCTTGATGATATAGCGTATAATTTTATATAACAACTTCCCCCTTAATAAAAAAGTTGATGTTATGCAGCAACTTTTGAAAATTGTTAAAAACGTTAAATGAATATAATGCAAAATAAATTGGAACAATGCTGAATGAATACCAAGCAAAATAATAACATGTGTAAAAGTTAAAATTGGTAAACAATAATAATGTAATAGGAATAAAATACAATGGTCTAAATTAATAGACGGGGGTAAAACTCCACATATGAAAGTCTATGTTAATTCGATGTCCTCTTCTTCTTGAGGTTTAATACCGGGTCGCTTTCTTGGAGGGATAAGTCTAGGAAATTTGGTAAATACTCTGCTTCGCTCTGAAGGAGGTGAAGGAGGGTTATCCGTCGAGGGTTGGATTCGCAATGCTCCACATCTTCTTCTTCTACATTTACAAGTTATGTAAAGTAGAACCAATAGAATGATGAGTGATTATGAAATATGTGAACCAAAATACATGTTTGGTCACAAAAGGTTCGTTTATGAGGTCAACCAGGTCTTTGGAATATTGCTCTAGTTTGCTTTTAGCAATGTTCAGGTCTTCTACGTCGAAACTGTTTAATTTGAGAGGTTTTAATTTTGGAATTTCGATTTTGTCGGGCATGCGATTACAGCATTCAAAAGGAATTTGGATAGGGTGTGAGTTGTCCTTAATTTCGGAAAAGTCTTTAGCACTGGCTTGTATTCGGGTGATGCCTGCATAGGCGTAACATCCTGGTTGTAGTTTGATGATGGAATTTTTGTTGATTAGCTCTGTTGTGGATTTTCTCTTTGGACAGTTGATGGTAATGTGAAGTGGTTCGGAATTAATTATTAGCCATGAGTTGTCTTCAAGTTCTTGGACATTGTACCCTTGGCTGATGATGAAGGAGGTCTGGCAGTTTTCTGGGAGTCCAACTAGTGGTTTGAGGATTCTGGCTTCGCATATGGCATTTTGATCGATGGGATAAGCGTATAGGTTTGAGCATAGTTTGGTTCCAAAATAAAGAGGTTTGCAGTCTTTGAAATTTTGTATAGGTATGTACATTAAAGAATCATCGTCTCTCGTGATAAACTTTTGTGAGATAGATAAAATGTGATGTAGACCAGTTCTGTTATCAAGTATCAGGATAGGGTATAGGCGATAGGTGTTATAATATAACAAGTGGTATTGTTAAAACAAATACTAAGTTAGAATCCATTTGAAATGCTTGTAATTCAATAATATCCAAATACTTAGCAACTGCCGATAATTTAATGGGGAAAGGCAAATTGTTCCTTCGTAAGCTCTATGAAACTTCTTGTAGTGCTGTCACTAAGTGATTAGGGGTTATGATTGACGTGTGAATGATTCCTAGTCTGGCAAATGTTATTGAATTTAGAATGTCGTTTAAATTATCTTTGATATACAAATAGCTCGCCATTAGTTGTTCGGAAATGTATAAGAATTTTAGTTTTATATGAGCGGCCTCAATAGCTTGAGTCATGGTTTGAATTGTGCGTTCGATTTCTTTGAGATCTTTGTTAAACGTTTCCTCGTCAATTTGTAATTTTTGTATAGTCGAGTTGAAGTTTTTAATAACAGAAGTCGTAACTGAAATTTGATTTTTGATTAAGTTTTCCAATTGATGTTCGTCGTTATTTAGTTTATTCATACAATTAGTATAGTACTGGCCATCTTCAGCATCTAGGTTTCCAGTTATGGATTTGAATATTGTACCGATACCGTTAAGTATTCCTCATTTATATCTTTTTGTATCTGAAAAGATTTCATCAAATTTCATTTTTATAGAGTTGGATATTTGTGTTAAAAGGTTAAAGTCTGTTTTAATCTCACTCATAAAAATAATTGACTTATGATCACCATTATTGAGAGTGTACAAGATTTTGTCTAAGATATTTTGATTTTTGTCAAAAGCTAGTTTGAGGGATGAAATATTTTTATGCACTAGCAGAGTTCATCTGTCATTTGTCACCACGATGTCCGTGTCTTGGTGGTAGTATACACCAACAGTATTATTGATTGGGGTAATTTTGTATTGACAGAGTGCTGATCCGAACAGCAGGAGAAACCTGAAAATAAATTTAATTTTCAGTATATGGTTTCATTCTATCAAAATTTACTTTAGTTTCTTGTTTTGTTTCGAGATTTAATAGGGTAGCAGAATTTTGGAAAATTTCTTTTATTTTAAAAGGTCCGTTAAATTTGTTTTGCAATTTGTTTTTGATTTGCGATTCTTTTACGTAAACTAAGTCACCTATTTTATATTCAGGTCATTTTTGGGGGACATTTCTATCAAAACGAACTTTCGCTTTCTCCTTTTGAGCTTGCGTTCGACTACGGGCTATTTTATAGTAGTGGGATATTCTGTTGTTTAAATCTCTAACGTATTTGGTTATTAACTCTTTTTGGTTATATAAAGTTTCAGGTGGTCTGTTAGACGTTATGACCAAAGATAAGTTCATATGGGGTGAAACCGTGTGTTTTATTTACCGAATTGTTATAACATATTACTGCATATGGTAAAATCGTGAACGGATGTTCGTTTGGGTTTTCAGTTTTATGAATTCATATCATTTCAGCTAAAGCAGCGTGAAATCTTTCTAAGGATCCGTTGGATTGGGGATGTCCTACGCTTGAATACGTCAGTTTTATATCGTAGAGGGTACAAAGATCTTTAAGCAAACAGTTGTCAAATTCGCCACCGTAATCGCAGTGAATTCTTAGCGGGGTACCGTAATGCTGAAAGTATAACAACAAGGTATTTACGACGGATTTTGCGGATTTGTCCGGGACTGCATAGGCTTGTGTGAATTTAGTTAACTCATCGCGAATAGTTAACGCGTAATTTCGAGTTGGGAATTCAAACAAATCGATATTAATTCTTTCGAATGGTGTTCTTGGGGTTTCTGTGACTACTAGAGGGTTATTAAGGTTTTTTCGGCATACCTTAGTTTTTTGGCAAGTTTCGCAATTTTTTATAAAATTTTCAACGTCTTTAGTTAGACCTTGCCAAGTGTATTTTTCTCTAATTCTTCGAATCGTTTCATTTATTCCGCGGTGTAGATTATTTTTACCAAAATGATTTTGCTCCAATATAATTGGAATTTCATCTTCGTCGGCAGTTCTGACGATATCTTGACAAATTACTACTTTTAAGTCTTTTTCCGCAAAAATGAATGATAGGATTTCAAGAATGGGGAGGTCTAAGTTATTTTCGACAAAGTATGTCTTAGAAAATAATAATAATTTCGTTTATTTAGCTAATGAAAGCTATACAATTCACAGATATTATTTTTACGTCTAACAAAAGCATAAATAAATAAATACATACAAAAGGATAAATCCATGATTAATAAACAAGTAGAACTATTAAGCAGCCTCAGTGCTATTTAAGTGTCACAAAATACTAAATAAAATATAATACAATACAACATAATACAACATAATACAACACAATACAATACAATACAACGGTACACCTTATATGTTTCATATAGGTATTGTCCTTATATATTCGACACACTCATTTGAAAAACGTTTAATAGATATGTTGGAATTTTTTATGTGATTTGGTAACTTATTATACTCTTTAATACCTTTACAGAATAGTGATTTACTGGTTACTGATGAGTGATTCCTTTGTACATAAAAATCATTTATTTGACGAGTATTGTAATCGTGTCTGTCTCCTACATAGGTTAATTTATTATACAAATAGTTTGGCAATAGCAGGTTTTTTATTTTATGGATAAATTGGAGGGTTCTTAATAGAATTCTTTGTCTTATGTTCATAAATCCTAACGCTACTAACATATCGTGTATTGGAGTATACCTATTACATTGCAATATTACCCTCATTGCCTTGTTTTGCATTTTTTGTAATGTTTGGATCTCATTGTTGTTTAGAAAAAGCAAAACAGTTGAACAATATTCAAAATGTGGTGCGATTATAGTTTTGTAAATCGTTAGTCTAGCAAACACTGATAAGTTTTTGGATATTCTCCTTAAGTAATTAATTTTTTTTGACACTTTTTTAACGATGTAGGCAGCATTTTGTTTAAAGCTCATCTGTTCATCTAAAATCACTCCTAAATATTTTATTTCAGCAACTTTTTCTATTGTCTGATGATGATTTAATTTAACCGATTCTGTTAGCACAATTTTATTCAATTTATTTTTTTTCCCAAGACATATCCACTTACATTTATCAATGTTTACTTTAAGATTATTGTCACATAACCACATATATATATTAGTTAGCTCGGTATTCATGACATTTATCATTTCATTTACATTTTCTCCTGATATGTATAACATAGTATCATCCGCAAAGAGATGTATTTTACAGTTTACTATTGACTTGACAATGTCATTAATGAAAATGATAAACAATATAGGACCCAAGAGAGAACCTTGCGGCACCCCATGTTCTGTTTCTTTATCACTGGACACACTCACGCTATACTTTGTTCTCTGTCTTCTTGCCGTTAGGTACGATGTAAACCATTCTAACACTATATCACTAATTCCAATGTTCTCTAACTTTGAAAGAAGTAGTCCTCGGTCTACTGTCTCAAAGGCCCACTTGAAATCTAAGAATACTGCCATAATAACATTGTCCATATCGATTTCTTTCACCCAATCATCTAATATGTACTGTAGCGCACTTTCACATGAGTGTCCTCCTCTAAACCCCGATTGCATCGAAATGATTATATTTGTTTCTTCAAGATAATTTATTAGTTGTTCTTTAACCGTCAATTCCAATATTTTCTCACAAATAGGTAATGAATTGATAGGGCGATGCTGTTCACTTAATGCAGTATTATTCACTTTTGGTATTGGTGTGACGAGTGAACTCTTCCATTCTCCGGGAAAAACTCCTGTCTGTAGTGAGCAATTAATTGTATTTAAAAATCTATTACCAATCACTTCGAATGCTGATTTAATAACATGTGCGGGTATTCCGTCACTACCCGACTTATTAGGTAGGGCGGTGATAATTTTTCTGAGTCGATTCATTTCTATAGGTTTAAATCTACTAAATCTGTTTCTTACTGTATTCTCCTGTATGTCATATATGTTGAATTTGGGAATATTTTGGATAATATCCGAAATGCTTTCTATAAAGTAAACATTAAATTTTTCTGCTATCTCCATTTCTTCATGAATTTCCTCATCATAGAATTTAATAAATTTAGACACATTTCGAGTTTTTGTCTTATTAATTTGTTTAAGTGTCTTCCACATCAGTTTTGCATCACTTTTACAATTATCTATCTTTCTTTCATAATACTTTTGTTTTTGTTTTCTTATCATTGAAGTTACTTTATTTCTTTTTTCCTTGAATGTACTCCAGTCCTCTTCTCTGCATGTGATCCTAGCTGTTTCATATCTTTCATGGCCTGTATAATTTCTTCAGTCATCCATTTTTTGTCAGCATATTTAGGCGGTATTATAATTTCTCTCATAGGGCAAAGTGTTTCAAGACTAGTTGTGATATTATTCATCAGATTTTCAACCAATACATCAATGTCAGTTAAATTATTGTTCCATTCTGTGTTTATTAATAAATTCTGAAAGTCATTTATATTATAATTTTTGAAGCTTCTAAATAATTGCTTTGTACCGCCTAGTTCTTGGTCTGGTATTTGAAGGGTTGCTGTTATGTAGGCATGATCTGTTATTTTTGGAATATGATGTACTTTATGGGATATGTTGTCACTGTTAGTTATTAATAAATCAATCATTGTTGCGGACGTTTTTGTAATTCTGGTTGGTTCATTTATTAATTGCTTAAATCCATTTTCTATAAGTATTCTTGATAACTGCCTTGAATAAAATGTATCTTGTAGCATGTCTATATTAAAATCACCATTATAGTGTCTCTGCTGTTAGAGCTGTGTTCCTCGAGTATTTCCTCAATATTGTGTAAAAAATCTGCCGTACTTGCACTTGGGGAGTGATATACCCCCATTAGAGTATAATTTTTCAATTTAATTTGAACTTGTATTATTACACACCATATATTTTTGCCAACTGAGAAGTTTTTTAAGACTTGGTATACTACTTCATTTTTTATGTAAAATATGACCCCACCAGTGTGTGTACTATTTGTGTGGCAAATTTCAGTTCTAAAACCATCGATTGCAATCTCTGCTAGTTCTATATCATGTGTTATATGTGTTTCTGTTAGATATAATAATAATAACTTTATTGGAATAGGACACCCTAATATAAATGTAATATAAAATATAATATAAACTGGTTGGTTTTATAAAAACTTAAAACTATGTTAAAAAACATATAAATCTAAATTAGACATATCATACACATTGAGAAACATACCCCCCCCCCCCCCCCCCTAAATAGCACTCCCAAAGAATTATAGTGAATTTAATCGTAACCATCCCAACGAGAAGATAAACAAAAGAAAGAACTGTATTACAGGACTAGGACCTCAGATAAGCCAGCAAATTATGTTTAAAGTTGTTAAGATTGCTACTATTTTTAACAATGCTAGGTAGGTTGTTGTATTCATTAAGACCCTTGAAAAATAATGTGTTCATTGATTTTTTAAAATTTGTTTTGGCAATATAAAAATCATTATGGTTTCTAGTGAAATGGTTATGTACCTGATAATTAAATGTAATATTTTCATTAAGATAACTTGGAAGCATTCCATTTATAATTTTGAATATAAAAATCATTGTAAAATAATTCCACCTTTCCCTAACCGAGAGCCAGTCGAGTGTTTTTAGCATCAAATTAACAGGTGTAAACCTGTTACACTTGAGAATCATTCTCATTCCCCTATTCTGTAGTTTTTGCAGTGCTGATGTACAATTACTATCCAGTAGATACAAAATACTAGCACAGTAGTCAAAATGTGGTTGTATGATTGTCTTAAAAACCGTTATTTTGGTGTATATGGACAAGTTATTTGATATTCGAGAAAAGAAATAGAGTTTTTTTGATATTTTCTTGTATATGTAGGTAAAATGGTTTTTTAATGTAAGTGTATTGTCTATTATTATACCTAAGTATTTAATTTCATTTACTATTTCAATGTTTCGGTTTTCTATTTTCAAATTAATACTGTTTATGTCAATTGAATTGTATTTGTATCTACTGGTTATTATCATAGCTTTTGTTTTATCAACATTAATTTTTAACTTATTCGTCTGCATGTATTGTTCAATTTTAATAAGCTCCGTGTTCATTAAATCAATAGCTACATTAAGATCATTACTACTAATTGCAATGAGTGTATCATCAGCATATAAATTAATAAATTCACAATTTGTAATACAGTTAATTCCATTCAAATAGATTATAAATAGCAGTGGGCCTAGTACACTTCCTTGGGGTACACCCGTTTCAATTAGCTGTGAAGATGAGAAAGTATTATTTATTTTAGTAACTTGCTTTCTGTTCGATAGATAGTCATTCAACCAATCAAGCACAGCACCACCAAGACCATAATGTTTTAATTTATTCAATAAAATAGCTCTATCTATTGTTTCAAATGCTCGTTTCAGGTCTATGAATACTGCCACAATATAATTCCCTTTATCAACCATTTCTTTCCATTTCGTTAGAGTTAGTTGTATGGCTGTCTCACAAGAATGTTTAGCTCTGAAGCCAGACTACAAAAATACCGTTGTTTTGAAAATATTCAACCAATTGATTATACACAGCTAGTTCCAGAACTTTTTCAAGAGGAGGTAGAGTATTAATTGGCCTAAAATTGGCAGCTACAGTAGTATTAGGAATTTTAGGGATAGGTGTGACTGTACTTATTTTCAATTCTTGCGGAAATTTTCCCTGACTGAGTGACATATTAATGAAATGGAGCAAAGCAAAACCTACGACATCAAATGTGCTTTTTAAAATCCTACTAGTTAGTTCATATTGCGTACTGCATTTATTATCTAAATCCTTAATTATTTTAGTTAATTCATATATAGTTAGTGGCTTAAATTCTGTTAAAGTTGAACATACGTTGTCTACATCAGGTAACCAATCTGCACTTGGTGGAATGGTACTAATTATTTCTGTAATGCTAGTTATAAAATAGGTATTGAAATATGCTGCTATATCTTTTTCATCATTAACAAATACAACATCGTTTCCTATCTGAAATTTGATTTTTACATTGTCAAAAGGACTTTTTTCACATTTAACTATTTTCTTTAAATTTTTCCACATCAGCCTAGAGTTATTTTTGTACTTATCTATTTCATTTTCATAATATGTTTGCTTTTTTACTTTTATTAAATTAACAACTTCATTTCTTTTTACCCTATAAATTTCCCAATAATGGTCCATCTCATGTTGCAAGGAACATTTTTTGAACAGTTTATACGCTTTATCACGATTCGCTGCCTTATCTTTGATCTCCTTGTCCCACCACGGAACATTTCTTTTATTAGTAATGTTAATAACAGGAGCTATTTCATCAATTACCTCTTTACATTTGCTATTAATTTTTTAGACATATAATCGAGGGTTTCAAATTATATATTAATAATTCTATTTCATGTTTATTATGCAGAAGACCCTGTGCATTTAGATTTATTAAGTGACAGCTATCTTGTTTTATTATTACATTTTCATTATTTGTTGATTGCTATTGATCATCTAGGTAGTTTAGAGTAGTAGAGAGATCTAGGACATCTTGATTTTTAAATAATACCAAAAATAGATGTTCAATTACATTCGATATCAGAAGGTAGAGGGATTATAAAATATCTCCTATGTCTGACTGTTTTGCTCGATACAATATTGACTTTATCGTTATGAAATTCGGGGTTTTCTTCGAATATGTCCTCGATAATTTTGTGATGTAGGTCTTGTAAGTTATTTTGTTGGAAGAAGGTTATAATATCTTTATGTTCGCGGTATAAGAGTTGCTTGTTTGAGGCTTTGATTTTTGAATAGTCGATTAAAGATGTTCTTTTATATAGGTTGGTGAAAGTTTCAAATTCTCGGGAAATTTGTTCGTTAGTGATTTCGTTGTTATCGTCTGGGTTTTCGTCGTCATCTGACTCTTCGTCGTTCGCGGCTAGAACCTTTGAATAGAATTTGGAACATTCGGAAAAATGATTAATTTTGATTCTGGAAAGTGCGTCCGCGTTCTTATTGATTTTGCCAGGTTTATAAATTATTTCGTAGTCGTACTCTTCTAATTTGAGTCGCCAACGGGCAAGTCTACTTCCTGGGTCTTTTATAGAGAATAGCTAGGTGAGTGGTCTGTGGTCGGTTACAAGCTTGAACTTTCTACCGTACAGATAGGGTCTAAAGTGCTTTACACTCCATACTATGGATAAAAGCTCGCGTTCAATCGTTGAATACTTAGTTTCTGCACTGCACAAGGTTCTAGAAGCATAGGCAATGGGTAAATCTTTGCCAATAGGCCCCTGGCTCAGCACCGAGCCGACGGCAAATGCGCTCGCATCAGTGGTTAGGACGAAAGGTTCATCAAACTTAGGGTAGATTAATATCGGAGTTGTCGTTAATGTTTGTTTCAAATTTTGAAAAGAATTTATACAATCATTGTCGAAGAGAAATGGTATGTCCTTTTGTAGTAGTTTTGTTAAGGGCTTGGTAATCTTGGAGAAATTGGGGATAAAGCGCCTGTAATATCCGGCTAAGCCTAGAAATGATTTAATTTCTTTTTGGTTGAGGGAAATTTAGAATAAGCGTCAACGCCGTCTTTTGTACTGAGATGTCCTAAATAAGCGACTTCCTTGCGGAGAAACTCTCATTTGTCGGGTTAAATTTTTAGATTGGCTTTCTGTAATCGTTTGAAAATTTCTGTTAATCGAGAAATATGCTCGTGAATAGTAGGGGAGTAGACAATAATATCGTCCATATAAACGAGACATCGTTCATTTTGGATACTTACCTAACAAAATGTTATCCATCACCCTTTGAAACATTGATGGAGCATTCTTAAGTCCAAAAGGCATTCTTACGAATTCAAAATGACCATTTTCGAATGTGAAAGCGGTTTTTTGAATATCTTTCGCATCAATCTCGATTTGGTGAAATCCGGAGGCTAAGTCCAAAGCTGTAAAATATTGGCATTTACCTAATTGATCGAGGAGGTCGGAAATATTTGGTAGCGGGTATTTATCGTCAATAGTCAGTTCGTTGAGTTTTCTGTAGTCCACTACAACTCGTCATTTTTGTTTACTGAAGGCGTCGAGTTTTTTAGGTACCGGGAGAAATCGAAGGTCTAATTATGCCTTGATCGAGCATAGAAAGAAAGAAAGAAAGAAAGAAAGAAAGAAAGATTTATTGGTGCTAAAAAAACAGAGATTACACAAGTCAAGAAAAGTTTACAGTACACATTACTTAATGCAACGAATCACACTACTTGTAAAACAAATTAATTATGACTAGATCATAAATATTTATCAAAATTATAAAAATTGTATTAAAATCCAAAATAGAAAGATACAACTTTAACAAAACAAACATAAGTAAAGTCAACAACATAATGTCAAGATATGTTGAAAGCATAAACGATCACGATATTAGTCGAGACAACATCTCTGAATTTAACAATAAATTAAGTAAGGTCATCATAGAAAATACTCCAAAACAAGAAGTTCGCTATTTCACTCAGGAATTGCCACCTTTTATTTTGAGGTTGATCAAAAATAAAAGAAAAATATATAGAGACTATAAGAATAATGGGAGCGCCGAGCTTAAAAAAGAAATTAATAAATACAATAAAAATATACAACAGCTTATACAACAATACAGAGAGCATAAATGGATCTCCACATGTGAAGACATTAATCGCAAAAGAGGAAAACACTATTGGAATGACATTAAAAAACTTTCTAAGTACAAAAACAAAAATCAAAATACTACACCTTTAATAATGAATGGACACACTTTTGATACAGCCGAAGAGAAAGCTCAAAAATTTGCTGAACATTTTGAAAACTTGTATAAAGCGAGCCAGGATGACGATTTCGACAACATCCACCAGGAAGACATTGAAACATGGTTTAATACACACTTTGAGGAAAACAATCAAATTATACATTACCCAAACGAGTATATAATAGAGGAAGAAGAATATTATAACATATTAAACCAGGGAAAAAATTCTGCACCTGGACACGACTACATAAAAAGAGCTTTATTAAAACAACTGGATGACAAAATACACAAACACATAATCAAAATTTATGAATTCTGCTTAAAGTACAGCTTCTTTCCAAAAGAATGGAAGACAGGTATTATTATTACCATCCCTAAACCAAACCTGGATCATTCATTAGCCAGCAATCATAGACCCATAACGTTACTACCAGTTCTTGGAAAAAACCTAGAGAAAATCATCAAGAATAGACTAGAAAATACAATAGGAAATAAAATACCTGGATACCAATTTGGTTTTAGAGATCACCGATCAACAACACACCCACTAGCTGTATTATCAAATAATGTAGAAACATCCAGATTAAATGGAAACAACACCGCAGCAATATTCCTGGACATAAACAAAGCTTTTGACAGCGTATGGTTGTTAGGGCTCATATATAAACTGGATAGACTCGACTGCCCTAAATATTTAATTCATATAATTATAAACCTGCTTACAGAAAGAACGCTCAAAGTGAAAGTACAACACAAAATGTCAAATGAATTTTCACCACAGCAAGGAATCCCACGGGGGTCACCTCTTTCGCCAATCCTCTACAATATCTACTGCTCGGATATATACCACGAAGACCCACAACACTTTGCCCTGGTTAAATATATTCTGCAATACGCAGACGACACCACACTAATTGCACATGGAAAGAATATCAGAGCAACAATAGAAAAGTTACAGGAGCTGACGAATTTAGTGGTGTTGTGGTTTAAAAAATGGAGACTAAAGCCTAATCCTAGAAAATCCCATTTAATAATTTTCTTCCATAACCCTATACCAACTACCCCCACTATTAACATAGATAATCACACCCTTCACGCCAAGAACAATGTTAAGTACCTAGGAATAACAATCGACAATAAAATTAATTATAACCTGCACACTAAAAACGTTAAAAAACTAACAATTGCAAGAGCACGACATTTCACAAGCCTCTCTAAAAGTGAAACTGGTATTAATACCAGAACAAAAATACAAATCTACAAGCTGATCTGCAGACCCATAATAGAATATGGAAGTATCCTTTCTTTAAATATGAAGAACCCTGCGAAGAAAAACCTCAAAGTTGCAGAAACTACAGCTATCAGAAAAATCACAAAAATCCGACACCCTAATAACCACCTTCACAATCCGCCAAATGCATTGTTATATCAGCTGACCCAAGTACAACCCATAGAAGAACGACTGTCCAAACAAGCGGCCAACTTTAGTCAATCCCAGACAAACAAAGATCTACTTTCCCCTTTCTGCATAAGAAGAAACAGACCAATTAGAAACCGCTACACACACCCGGTACAAACGCTGTGGGAAAGGATTGATCAATGAAACTCCCAAATTAAATAATTTTTTTTTTTTTTTTTTTACGTTTATTTATATGTTAATTGAAACATAACTGTTAATAATTATTATATTAATTTTAAGAAACAGGCTGAAGGACCTCGGTCGATGGCCTATTGAGTGTTGGTATGTATTGTATGTGCTTAATACTTAATAAAGAACATTTATTATTATTATTGTATTAAAACCTATCTTATGATGAAAAAGTCTGATGTATGTATAAAATTGCTATTCTACAATTTTGGAATAAAAACTATGTAATTAAAATTGACTAATCGGAAGATCCACTTTTACAACAAATATGACAATAATTAACTTAGTTATACATATAAGATCACAACAAACACGATATGCTGTAGATACATATTAATACTTTAAATGGTTACAAATAATTGCCAACAAATAAAATCCTTGTTTTCAATCCTTTAAGTGTATATCTTTAATTGACAAAGGGAAATTAAAAAAACAAACATGTGCATGTATGTGCTAAGGTACCAGATTTACCATATCTGTAAAATCATTATTACAAAAATCTTCCATAGAGTAAAAACACTTAGATATAAGATATTTTTTTACTACATTTTTAAAACTTTTAGAAGGCAACAGTTTCACGGGGGATGGTAGCAGGTTAAACAACTTAGGACCAAAGTAAGATATTCCCGATTTAGATTTGTTTATTCTGTGAAAGTCGATATAAATGTTTGTCTTATGTCTTGTGTCATACGAGTGAATTTCATCATGGGTAACATAACTTGGTAGATTATCTCTAACGAACATGAGGCACTGTAAGATATATAGTGAGGGTACTGTGAGAATTTTAAGTTCAATATACGCTGGTGTACAATCTTCCCTATACTCAAGCTTGTTTATAATTCGTATTGCCTTCCTCTGTAACCCAAATACGCGTTTCATGCTTGGAGCATGGCCCCAAGCATGAATAGCATATGCTATCTTTGACTGAACAATTGCATGGTAAGTTATTAGAAGTACTTGCCTGGACACTATTGAGGACAGATTTCTAATTGCAAAGATACTAGAAGTTAACTTATTACATAATTTGTCAATGTGAATATTCCATGACAGCTTAGGGTCTATCTGTACCCCAAGAAATTTTACTGACTCTGAGTTATTTTTTAGATTCATATTACGTAAGCTAAAAAGCATGGTTTCTGTTTTGGTAGCATTTAAGCTTAGTCGATTTGCGACGAACCAGGCAGTGACCTCTGACTGCGTTTCCTCCATGACTAACTGGAGCGCATTACAGTTTTCGTCTCTATTTACCGCAGTTGTGTCATCAGCGAAGAGGATAAAGTCAGCTCTGGGGCCAGCATATACCAAATCGTTGATATAGATGAGGAATAGTACTGGTCCCAGTACCGACCCCTGTGGTACTCCGAATTCTACTGTTCTCATTTGGGAGCGACTATTACCGGTTTCAACCAATTGCATGCGGTCTGTTAAGTAAGACTGTATTAATTTCAAACTCGATTCAGAAAATTTGTAATAACTAAGTTTTTTTATAAGTATACTAGAGGAAACACAGTCAAAAGCCTTGCTTAAGTCGCAAAACAAAGCCCCTGTGTGGACACCAGTCTCAAATCCAATGTTTATAACTTCAACTAATTTGTTGATTGCCATTGTGGTTGAACGTGCATTGCGAAAACCATACTGATTTGCATTAAACAAACTATTACTTTCAAAAAAAAGACATATTCTGGATTTTAAGGCCTTTTCAAAGACTTTTGCTATAATTGGAATAATTGAAATTGGTCGGTAGTTATCTAGTAAGTTTATAGGACCTTTTTTGTGTATAGGCACAACACGGGAAATTTTAAAAACTTTTGGGAAAACAGAAAGTTTTAAACATAAATTGAGTAATTTTGTAAGAGGAATAACAATGATATTGGCTATCCTTTTGAGTATCTTAGTGTTAAGATTATAAAAATCTTTGCTATTTTTATTTTTTAAATTGAAAATTATGTCTCTAACTTCAATGAAAGTTAACTCACCGAAATTAAAGTCAGGTTGGCCTGCTTGATGTGTTGTCTTATCATTGTTATATAGAAATTCTTCTGCGGTAAAATCACTATTAGGGAGCTCATCAATGATATTCTTAGCAATTTCTGCAAAGAAATTGTTGAAATCATCTGGACTTATGTTAGTGTCGCTGTTTAAATTTTTTGGCTGCGAGATCGTATTTTCTCGTACCACTTGCCAGATTGCACTAGATTTGTTAGTATGAGATTTAATGTATGTATCATTAGCATTACGTTTAGCATTTGCAATTGCAATGTTATATTTTTTCCTGTATTTTTGCATAGTTTGTTTAAGTTCAGGCGAGTTTGTAGCTTTTACTGTTTCTTGCATAAAATGTAACGTGTCCCTCATATCCCTTAGTTCCTTCGTGAACCAGGTCACCCTGAGTGTGTCTTTTTGTTTGAATTTTTTCTCTGGAAAGGCGAGCTCTACTGCATTGCATAAGAAGGTTATAAACATTTCTGATTTCACCTCAATATTTATGTTTGGATCGTCCACAAAGTCCCAACATACGTTTTCTACAAGACTATTTAAGAAAAATAGACCCTCATCTGTTACAGGTCTACAATTAAAATTTGTGGTACTCTCAGTATTAGTACTATTGACAGGAAAATTTATTGTAATCGCCATATGGTCTGATAAATGAGTGTCAATTACAGAAGTTTGAAAAGTACTTTCTGAGTTGATTAAGAAGTTGTCCAGGCAAGAATATTAGAAACTTGTGTTTTGACTTCCTCTTTATGGATATGAGGGTAGCGATATGACTTTGTGAAAACCGGTTTTGAGTCGTTCGTGTCAATGGAATGCTTAATTTCGTTACTAAAGGTTAAATTGTCTACTTCCAAGTAGAATCCTGAATCCTCGAAGGATCTGTCTGTCTGTAGGTATTGGTCAGAATTTTGAGTATTTAAATTAAAAATTGATTTGAACTTTTGTACTGGTTCCAGGTTAATATTTGAAAAGTTTATGGTTTTTGGAATAGCGTTTGCGTTTATTATTGAAGTTAAAAATTCTCCATTGTGATCGATTTTGACAATGGCATTTGGTAAGCGTACTTTCTCGTTTTCCTGGGCTAACAGTATAGCCTTGGTATTTCGCAGGTTACATTTTGGTTTACAGATTTTTACCATGCGAGGTTCGATAGAAATTAAATTTTTGATGTTGCCTAAATTTGGATTTTGGTTTTTGACGTTAGAGTTACTAGTTGGTTGTACAGGTAAATTTACTGTAGTTTCTTCCGTGACTTTAAATAGTGGTACGGTTTTAAAATCTGTGACTAGTTGTTTATTTTTAAAGTCTACCTGGCATTCGTAATGTTCTAGAAAGTCTGCGCCTAATAATCCATCAAAAAAAAAAACTTTGTGTGACTCATCTGAAAAGGGGATGAGAACATTCGTTGATATAAATTTTTTGATCGGTAATACCTTGTATAATTACATTTTCAGGAGATCTACGTTTATAATTTTCAGCTGTTTTAGATTTAAAAATTGATATGCCTGCACCTGTGTCAATTAAGATTTTAAATTTACCAGTTGCGTCTTTCATATAATAGAGATTTTTTGAGTTTACGGTTAGTAAGGTATGTGGGGATGTATTTAAAAGAACTTCTGTTCTGAGAAGTTCAGGGACGGGTCGAAACTGTCGTTGAGATTCATAGTTTGTATTTGAGTTTCTAGTTCTGTAATTGGTTCGAATTGGTCTGTTTGTTGTGTTGGAGTATCCGTGGGGTACTCCGGATCTAATCGAAAATCCTGAGGATTAGCAGTATAATCCTCGTACTGTTCGTATTGAGAATTAGCTGTATAATTCTCTTGGAAATTTTGGTTAGTTTCAAAGTTATAATGTTCGTAAGTATCCTCTGCAGTTTGGTAATCAGAAGAATAGTCACTGTATTGATTAAAATCGCATTGGTTTTCATAGGGTTGGTAATTTAAATTATGCGTTTTTTGTTGATTAAAATGGTTGAAATTTGGGTTGGGTTGAATAGCAGAGGGTCTTTGCTGATTGAAATTCGGGTTCGGCCTTATGGCTGAGAGCCTGTTTTGTTGCGATTAATTTGGTTGATTAGGTTGAGGGAATGTCCTATGATTAAATTGATTGGTTTGAGAAAAATTTTGAAAATTTGGGTTTCCTTGATAATTTGGTCTCTGGAAGTTTGATGTCGATGGCATAGACAGTTGCTGTTGCCTTGTACGACATTCGTTTATGACGTGTCCATTTCTTTTACAAAATGAGAAGAATTTCTGTTGAAAATTAGAGGTTGGTCGTTTGGGTTGTAAATTGGGATTTTTGACCGGACTATTTTTCGGAAATTTTTGTTGTTAAAAAATAGAGAGTTGCAGTTCTCTCCGAATTCTGCTAACAGCTTTTAGTATGGTTGGAGGGTTACTGGCACGTATGATGCGGCCTAACTTTGGTTCTAAGCCCGTTAACAAATTATTAAACGTCATGGTTTCTATAAGATCTGATTGTGCAGTTCAATGCGCTGCAGGTCCTGAATCAGGGCCGTTAGATCTCTGGAGTCCCCAAAATGAGTTTCCAAGAGTGCTTTGATTTCTGGCCAGGTGCCAGGGTTGCGTGAATTAATTTATTCGGCAGCTTTGCCATTTAACTTATTTTTGATGTGGATTGTTAGTAAAATTTTCTGGTCATGGATTGCCATACTTTGTGCACACTGACATGAGTTTAAAAATGTTTGTAAATTAATGGCGTTGCCATCAAATTCCGGTATCAATGAAAATACTTCAGAGAGCTTGTAAGGCTCAATTTGCTCTGGTTGTTGTTGTAGTTGCTGTTGTTGTTGTTGTTGTTGTAGTAGTTGTTGTTGTTGTTCGGCTGGTGCTGGTACTATTGGTTGAGCTGTCTCTGGTTGAGCTCTGTCTGGCATTTTGCTTTGTATTTAAATTATTTGGATTGCAAAAAGAAATTGGTTGCGTATCAGCAGTATGATACGAACTTAAATTAAATTAGCTTGTTACGTTGCGTGTGTAAATGGATTATATATTAGCTGTATAATACACAATGTTTCGTAAATATGAAAATAAATAAACTTAAAATTAAATGAACTTGTTTCGTTGCGTTTGTAAAGGAATGGATTTCACTTTGACAATAGAACTGTTCACTTAAATAGGTTATGAATAAAGTAAGCGAGATGATTCTTAAAATGACTTACGTGAATATTTTCATCTGGTTAGTAGGTTCTTCTAATTAAAGGATTGGGATCCACCACCACGGCTAAGAAGTTCTCCTTGTTCTAATGGTTCTTTTCCAATGGTTAGGCACCTTTTGCAGATGGACTCCTTGTTCCGCTGGATACGTTTACCACTAGTTATGCTCCCGAACACGCGATGTTAGTTAGATCCTACCGACTGCGCCATTTGTTAGATCACTGTTCGCGTGATTGACTTCTTAAAAACTTTTCATTTGGTTACATGAGGAATCAACGTTGATTCCTGAATAAAAGATACAATTTATGTATGATGCATTTAATATGAAGTGAGTATGATAACTGAAGGTACAAATGCTCGTTAGTCTTATTTATAAGTTTTCAAATGATGTGTCAGCCAAAGTTGAACAAAGGAAATGCAAGCTAGCTAATCAGCATAATATTGTGAGAAGTTAAAATGAAACTTAATATCTAGATAAGCAATTCTCAAAGGAAGCTGTTATCTAATACTGTAATATGATGCTATCTGTAATATCGCTTTATATCTTGATGATATAGCGTATAATTTTATATAACATATGAAAATAAATCTATCTATCTATCTATCTTTACATCAAGGAACATTATACGCCTCAGCGTCCACCCAGAGTCCTTTTCTTGGAATTCGGATGCTTGTACGGTCATTTCTTCATTAAATTCTTCAAAGATCCGATGCAAGTCAGTTGATATAGTCATTATTTTATTCCTTGTGTTGAATGACTTAATATCAGACATTTCTTTGTCTGGTATTTCATAAATCCCAAATATTTCAAAATTAATCTTGAGGGCCTGGTATTCTTACAAGTATTCTTGAATTTTGATTAAAACTTTTTGTTTAACTTCTTTTAAAAAATCAGAATAATCGATATGGCTTCCAGAACTGCTAAAACGGTCACTAGCGATCCTGCTTTTAAAAGCACAATTAAGTTTGTAGACGCTATCTCCCAAACTGCTTAGAATAGAGCGATTAGATTAATTTTTTTTCTATCAATCATAACCAGGTTTTTGGGCCACTCGGACAACTGCTACTACTTGTAGAAGGAATGCACTGCTTTCTATTGATGCCACTTGTAAAAGGCATGCTATCAAGCTTGTTTTTTATTTGGAGGCTCACAAGATACACTTCCATTATTTAGAACTGAACAATATTGATGAATATGCCAAACTAAGTTGCTTTTGTTCGAAAAAACTTTGTTGCATTGTTCACACTTCATTGTTGTATAAGAAACTATACGATACTGAAAAATATGCTTTATCCCAGCATTTTATATCATAAAATTTTTTGCATGGAGAGGGGGTAAATAGCTGTTGCTATGGCAACAACTATGTAGCATATGTTATGCGTAGGATCCTAAACTTGTTGGGACAAGTTAATGAAACTATATTTTATTTCAAGGTCTAGATTTCACATGTAAAAAATATATTGCATAATATTATGACATCATTATTTTTTCGGAGACATCGCGTGAGAAAGCTTTGTCCAGATTGCATATGACACTCTGTAAAAAATATATTCTACATATTTCTTCACAATTTTGTTATATGAGAGCCTAAAAATGTCTTTGCACATCGTGTGTGAAAGACTTGTCCAGATTGAAAAAGAATGCCCTGTGAAAAATATATTTATTTTTATTTGCTATATGATAAGGTAAGAATGTGTTATCTTTTAATTCGAGTATGGTGAATAATGTGATTTCCTATCTAATCTTATAACACGATACAAAGTTTTAGGTGTCTGATGCATAGGTATTTGAATCAGAGTGTTGTCCAGATAGTATATGACGCCCTGTGAAAATATATATTCCTCTTATCAGTTGTTTAGTACATGAGAACGTAAGAATGTCTTTGCACTTTACATGAGAAAGCGCAGATTGTAAAAGAACGCCCTGTGACATTTTATTCTACATATCATTTGCAAGAACGTAAGAATATGTAATCTTTTTAACTTGAGAAATATTTTTAAAATTATTTTTAAAATAAGGCGATTTTCTTATTACCTGTTTATGAATATCGTATGTCAGCCGTCGCCGTCGAGATATTTTATTTCTTGCTATAACAAAGTAGAATATTTGAGTTCTTAATAATGTATTATTTAAATGAAACAATGCAATACATTTTGATTTTAAGGACCATTGATGTGTCGAAATATTCTTCCAATTAATTGTAGGTATATCATTAAATTTACCGCAGGTGATATGTCACTAGCATATACAGAGTGATCTAAACGTTATTTCAATGAATTATATATCACTAAATTTATCGCAGGTCGCGTATCACTGGCATATACAGAGTCATCGAAATGTTTCTTCCAATGTAATTAAAATAAAATTTACCGCAGGACACGTGTCACTAGCATACACAGAGTGATCTAAATGTTTCTTCAAATGTAATTAAAATAAAATTTGCCATAGGTGTTCTTCTCGGAAATAAAGAGTCACTGACCTATATGACCTTCATATAACCTTTTGTAGACAAGTTTAGACAAGTTTGTAGATACCAGCCATCTCGGCGCCATCGTTTCTTGGAATTCATAGCAGGTGTTCATTATAACAGCCATTCACGTTTCTTAGAAATTGATCACAACCTTGATCATGACCTTGATCCAGCAGCGCTGTCATTACACATCTACTACGGCACAAATTTCGGTGGAACAAACGAGCACAAACGTCAGATAACTCATTACAGTCGAAAAAATCGAATTTTCGTGATTTTGGAAAATTATAGAAACTGGACACTTTTTTTGAAAATCATTTGTAAAGCAAATAGCACAAATAAAACTAAATGTGGCACAAGCGTCAGCAGAGTCAAGAGAAAGTATCTGTGATATTTATTTGGCGAAAATGTACATCGTTCTATTTATTGCTGCCCCCTCCCTCCTCATCGCTCTCCTTCGCAAAGGGTTATGGTAGAAACGAAAATTTCGGTAGCATAAATGGACACAAACGTCAGAGAATCCATTTATAGTTGGAAAATCCGAATTTCTATGATTTTGAAAAATTGTAGAAATTGGTCACTTTTTTTGAAACCCCATCATAGTATTTGTAAGAAATATCAGAAACAAAACTGAAGGTGGCACAAATGTTAGCAGAGTCGGGAGAAAGTATCTATGAAATTTGTTTGGCGAAAATACATATTGTTCTATTTATTGCTGCCCCCTCCCTCCTCGCCCCCCTCCCTCGCGAAGGCCCAAATGAAAATTTCAGTGGCACAAACGGGCACAAACATCAGAGAACACATTACAGTCGAAATATCAGAATTTCTATAATTTTGAAAAATTGTAGAAATTGGTCATTTTTTTGAAAGCCCATTTGTAAAAAAAAGCAGAAACAAAACTAAAGGTGGCACAAACGTTAGTAGAGTCGGGAGAAAGTATCTATGAAATTTATTTGGTGAAAATGTACATCGTTCTATTTATTGCTGGTCCCTTCCTCCTCGCAATGGCACAAATGAAAATTTCGGTGGCACAAACGGGCACAAACGTCAGAGATCATTTTATAGTGAAACCCACAAAATGTTGCAAATTGAATAATTTTTTTTTTTTAATAAGTTCGTGAGAGTGTATAGAATAATATCCTGAAAAGTTTACATTCCGCTCGGATGTAGAACATAAAATTAACACATAAATCTGATTGAGGGAGTATTTTCCTAGCTATTAGTAAACAGTTTCATGCAGTACAGGAAAATATATTTGAAGGGTAGTAGTTGACTGTCTGTGTGTAAAAGTAAAGTTTGGTGATGTAGCCCAGACGATAGAGATCATTTTATAGTGAAACCCACAAAAAGTTGCAAACTGAATAATTTTTTTTTTTTTAATGAGTTCGTGAAAATGTATAGAATAATATCCTGAAAAGTTTACATTCCGCTCGGATGCAGAACATAAAAAAAAGTGAAAAAAAAAATTTTTTACCAATTTTTTCAAAATTTTTAAATTAAATCAGGCTAGAAAAAAACAAAAAATACAGGTGGGTAGACCACGTATTTCTGAACAAAAAATATCCTAATAAATTTTATCGCTAAAGCCACGGGTTTCCCGGAAAAAAATAGTGAAGTAACTTTGTCAATCTGCTCGGCCAAGCGCACGGTTAAATGCATACTACGGAAAAATTCTAAGCAGTTCTAAAAAGTAAAATAAAGCTTCTTTCTCTTTCTGATTACACATTTTTAACATTTTTCTTAGTGACTAAGAGGATAAATAGTGAGACTGGAGGGAAAATATATAATTATGAACGCATACACAGACACCACACATAGCAGCTGAATCGCTATGAATTTTTACGTGCCTTTACTGTATTGTATTATTTATTACAGATCCACATTTCCGCTATATCCATTGAATTCCTTATACATTTGCTAATGTATTGGAAAAGTTCAGGAATTTATATTCAAAACAATCAAAGATATTTTCATAATAATAATAATAATAATAATAATTTATTGGCGTCAAGATACATAATAATGCTTACACACGTCAAAACAGTAAGACAATAAAGTAGATATATAAAAGATATTGAAAATAGGTAAACTACATAGATACATAAGACAATGAATGACAACAAATTAAAATATAAAATTATCTAAACTAATTAACAAATTAAGCAAGGGTAATATGTGGTAATAAGTGTAAGTGTACAGTGCCTAGGTCCTTGTTAAATTAAATCTGAGAAATCATTCTCGAAAAACTCTTCAAAACTGTAGAAGGCCTTGGTTTTTAAGTAGCCTTTAATTTTATTTTTAAATTGCAAAAAGTTTAAGTTTTTTACTGAATGAGGAAGAGTATTGTAAAATTTGGCGGAATAATAACCTGCTAAGTTTCTAGATCTCGTAAGTCGAAGAAAACTGACATTAATTTTATCGTTATTCCTTGTGGTATATTCATGGATTTGGCTGTGCATTACATATTGATGTTCATTTTGTTTAAGATAAAGTAAACACTCGAGAATATAAACACAAGGTATAGTTAATATCTTGAGATTAATGAATTGGTCTTTACAATCATTTCTGTATCTAAGATGAGATAGTATGCGAACACATCTATGTTGTAAACCAAAAATGTTGGAAGTTTAAAATTCTGTACAACATATTGGCATGAAAAGAACCATAATAAGCCGTGAGTAGGTAGTTAAGTATAGTAAAAATGGCGAATGGTAATGAAGTTGTAAATCTTGATACTGGTCAAATATTAAACAAATTGAATTATAATTGCTGCAAAGGCACAAAATGTTCTGCAATTGTGTGTGTGAATTGTGGGGCTGCCTTTCATAAGAGTTGTGCAGCTAGAATAAAATTCGTGCGAGTAATTGATGAAACACGTGTTCTATGCTGTAAAAGTGAGGTTATAAACCAAAATGAAGAAGAGTTAAAATTTAGCGCAATTAAACGCGAAAATGAACTATTGCAAAGCCTTTACTGGCAAACTCAAGATAAAAACGCAATTTTGCAAGAAAATAATTGTCTTCTCTTAGAAAAAATCGGAAATTTAACCTCGAAATTAGCAGACACAAAAACTTTTGCAAGAAGCCCAAACCGAATTAAACAATGGTAAACCAACCTATAGTAACATATTAAACAATAAATTACATAATTCTCAACCACAATCCAAAATTTACACAAAAAAACAACAATCTGCTGAACCGAGCTCCAATCATAAAAACGAAGAAACTGACGTAGAAAAGACCATTAAGGGACAAGAAACAGCTGCAAAAGTTCCTTTTGAGGAGGAAAAAATATCAAGACAACTTAGGCCTAGACATCCCAGTAATGTAAGTGTTAATGAATCCAACGACCAAGATGGTTTCCAACTGGTACACCAGAAGAAACGAAAGCCCCGAAGGGAGTTGAATAAAACAACTAGGTACGGGAGAGATTTCAGAAGACGAAAAGAAGAATGGGTTCTGCGGCATCGAGAAAAAGGTCTGGATTTATCTTTACCGAGTACCAAGGCGTGTTAATACAGAACATATACAGAGTTATATCTCAAAGAAACCAGCATTCAAAGACGTGGATTTCGATGTAAAGGAACTCCCAACTAATGAGGTGAACCAAAATAAATGTTATGTGGTGAGTGCTCCCTTTGACAGGAAGGATGTACCCTACGACAAGTCTTTTTGGCCTAAGGGCGTGGGCATCAAACGCTTCGACTTTCAAAAAGAACGAAATAAAAATCAAGGGCTCCCTTTTTTATAGACAACAGGGCGACATCTAGAAAGCAGACCACTGAGAAACATCAAGTAGGAAAATGTATATTTCGACTTATGCATATAAATATCCAGTGCTTTAGAAATAAAACCAATGAACTAGAAGCAGTTATTTGCGACGAGATCATACCTTTTCACGTTACATGTGTTAACGAACACTGGTTACACCGTAACGAGTTAGATTCCTTTAAAAATATTAGTAACTATCAATTAGCCAGTATATTTTGTAGAGCTGAATTTATTCATGGTGGAACCTTAATACTAGTCAAAAACGATTTAAATTATAAACCTCTATGTCATTTAAGTAATCTCTCGTCCGAAAAAGATTGTGAAATATCAGCCATAATGGTAGAAAATTTTGATATCATTGTTGTTAACATCTATCGGTCCCCAAATGGAAGTCTTATTAGATTCTTTGATATCCTGGAAAAGTTATTGAACCAAATAGATATAAAAAAAAGGTAATACTCTGCGGTGACTTTAACATAAGATTTAATACATCCGACTCTGCTAATTTGACTTTAACAGATTTACTAAAAATATTCGGATTAGAACAAACAATCTTTGAAAATACCCGAGTAACAAATTGCATTGATAAAATCTTTACAAACTTTTCAATAGACGATTACAACGCGTTTAACCATGAACCACTATTGTCGGATCACCTAAGTCAGATTTTGGAGGTACAGATAGAAGTTAATAAAAAATTGTATGAGCACGAGAAATTAATTAGACCTATTACAGAAACAGGTAAAAATAAATTTCATGGAATTATGTCTAGCTGCTCGTGGGAGTTCATCACCGACCATACTCTCAACATCAATGAAAAATTTCAAGTATTTTTAAATACTACTCTACAGGCCTACAATATCTCTTTTCCTGAAAGGTTAGTACGCTTTGAAAACATAAACTCGTCGAAAGTTGCATGGTATACAGACAATCTAAGGCAAATGCGAAATCATTTACAATTTCTAAATGAAGTTTGCAAACGGCACAATACTGAGCAAAATAAAAAAATTAGAAATGATTTCAAACTAACATATAAAAATGCTTTAAAAAATAAACGAATCCAGTCAAATGATAGCTACATAAAGAAATCTGGAAACCCGGCAAAAACTGTATGGGAAATAATAAACTCCTCGAGGAAACAAAAAATGTCGCAATCGGAATTAACTATTAAACCGAAAGATTTCAATAACTTTTTCGTCGGTGTTGCGGGACGGGTTACTGGTGGTCTCCCGCTACTAGATATTGATCCATTACAATATGTTAAACAGATAGACACACCTGAACCTTTTGCATTTCGCGAGGTCACGTACATTGAGGTAAGACACATTTTAAATTCTCTGAAAAATAGTAACAGTAAGGATATATACGGCTTAAATATAGCTCTAATCAAAACTATAAAAAACCATATTATAATTCCATTAACAAAATTAATTAATGAAAGCTTACGGACCGGAGTATTCCCAGATTTACTCAAGATCGCGTCGGTTATCCCAGTTTTCAAAAAAGGTGATCCAGAGGACATTAATAATTATAGACCGATTTCTCTTTTCCCTATTTTTGCAAAAATTTTCGAAAAAATTATGAAAATTCAGATCACTGAATATCTAGAGAAAAATAAAATATTATATAAATTCCAATTTGGTTTCCGTAAAAATCTATCTACAACAGATGCTATCATTAAGTTTACCGATTATACCTTAGACTGCTTTGAAAAAGGATATTATTCTGCCTCCTTGTTTTGTGACTTCAGCAAAGCATTTGATTGTGTATCTCATGTCTTGCTGATCCAGAAATTAAACAAATACAACTTTAACAGGACAAGTATCCAACTTATCAAATCCTATCTAGAAAATCGTATGCAATCAGTCAGATTAAATGGAATATCTTCTGAGGTGTTACATATAAATTCGGGAGTTCCACAGGGTTCAATTTTGGGCCCAGTTTTATTCCTGATTTATATTAATGATGTGCCAAATGCCTTCGAGAATGTCAATTGCATCTTTTATGCAGATGACTCGACTTTACAAATCTCTGACCCTAACTTAGAGAACTTAATGTTAAAATGTGACAATGTATTATCTAATGCAAAAAAATGGTTTACACCTAATGCTCTTGCACTTAACGAAGAGAAAACTGTAAAACTTATTTCAAGTACTCGCGATTTGAGAAATGTACCAAATAACCCCACTTGTACAAAGTTTCTAGGTGTCCTTATTGATCCATGTTTACGATGGAATGGCCATGTTGATTATCTTGCTGAACAACTATCTAAAGGTATATATGCTCTTAAACAATTGTCAAATACAGTTTCGTCGGATGTATTAAAAACTGCGTATTATGCATTATGTCACTCTCGACTATGTTAAGAAATATCAAT
Organism: Rutpela maculata; assembly: GCA_936432065.2. Lineage (NCBI taxonomy): Eukaryota > Metazoa > Arthropoda > Insecta > Coleoptera > Cerambycidae > Rutpela > Rutpela maculata. The sequence continues at coordinate 111,137,490 of OW386287.2, read as the reverse complement.
AATTTAGTGTCTGGCGAAGTAATGAGGTCGGTCTATTTCGCATTAATTCATAGTCGCCTGAGCTATGGAATAACAGTATGGGGGCATGCGTCCTCAGCAAGACGAATATTTGGTTTACAAAGAAGGGCAATACGTATCATAAATCACTTAAAATATAGGGAGGATTGCAGAGAGGCTTTTAAAGAACTGGGCATCCTAACATTACCTAGTATTTATATTTTGGAATGTATAATGCATACAAAAAATAATTTAAGTAATACAATCAACTTTGAAAATATACATAATCATGATACTAGACATAGTAATAATATTTGCTTAGATTTTCATAGAGTTAACAGATCAAGAAATGGTTTAAACTATTATGGTCCAAAAGCCTACAATTGTCTACCGATCCAAGTAAGGAATCTGACTCCAAACCAACTTAAAACTGTGTTAAAAAACTATCTCATTGGAAATGCCTTTTACACAATTGATGAGATTTTGTCCAATATCAAAAATATTTAGTTGTTATGTGTGCCCCTCACGTAATCACTTTAAAATCATGTACTGATTTCTGAACTGTAATCATGTATCCAAGTCCCCTACAAGTTTTTAAAATTTTTTAAATTGTTTCTTTTTTATCTTACTCGACTTTTTAACTGTAAATGTGTTACACTTTAGTTGTTTTATATTGTAATTTTATCTCTAATGTTTCTGTTCATTGTATTGTATGTATTGACCTGTGTAAAATGTAATTTATAGCACCAATAAAGCTATCTATCTATCTTATGCCATTCTCGCCTGGGGGCATTCTTCTGGTAGACATAGAATTTTTGGTCTCCAGAGGATGGCAATCAGGATTGTGGGTGGTTTGGGATACCGGGATGACACCAAACAACTCTTTATTTCACTTAAAATACTCACCTTACCTAGCATTCACGCGTTACAATGTATTACACATGTCCATGATAACTTACCTACTTTTAACACCCATGCTGACTTTCATCACTATGAAACACGTCGTAGAGATAACATAAGAACTGAGTACACAAGGCTAACTAGAGGGCAGACTGGTGTTAATTACCATGGTATCAAATTATACAACTTATTAGATGACCGTATTAGAGTTTTACCTAAACAAAAATTTAGATCCACAATAAAAGGTTTTCTGTTAAAAAATGCATTCTTCTCAAATGAAGATATAGTGAGAGAAATTGTAAATTGTAATTTTACTTAAACTTATGTTCTGTGATATGACAAACACTATATTTTTTTTCTGTTTGATTTTATATAGCTTTTTATTCCATTTATTACAATTTCGGCCATTTTTACATAATTTTAAATCTATTGTATTGTGTTTTACCTATTTGTAAGTGTAACTGTTTGACGTGTGTACAATTTTTTATAAATTTTTAACATGAATAAATCTATCTATCTATCTAAGGGATACTGTGTTGACAAGGTTGCGAAGGAAATAAATATTTTTAGAGAGTTTAGTCGATAGTTTTGTAACATGTTCTTCCCAGGATAATATTGAGTCCAAGTACATACCTAGAAATTTTACGGATGCATCGGTCTGTTCTTTTGGTTCTCTGTTTCGCAATGTAAATGTTAATGATTGTGTCTTGTCATCATTCAGTTTTAATCTATTAGTTAAAAACCATTCGTAAATATGTTTATCAGTTTCTGTGACAGTCCGTGTTAGTTCATCAGGTGTGAAATTAGTGTTTAGTGCAGTGGTATCATCTGCAAACAGAATAAAGTTTGTGTTATCATCAGAATTCGCAAGGTCATTGATGAATATCATAAATAGTATGGGACCCAACACAGAATCCTGAGGAACACCATGAGAAACTCTGCATTTTTGGGAAGTGCATAGGTTATAGTTAACATATTGGAATCTATTGGATAAGTAGGAATTAATAAGTGCCACACTGTCAGGATGAAAATTATAACCTAATAATTTGTCTATGAGAATTTCATGTGAAACACAATCAAAGGCCTTAGATAGATCAAAGAAACTAGCTGTTGTATATTTCTTGTTTTCAAATGTATCAAGGACAATTTGAACAACATTATTTATTGCGAGAGTTGTGGATCGCTTATTCCTGAAACCATACTGACAGCAGTCAAATAGGTTGTTATGTTCAAAGTATTCATTAATTTGATTTTTTAAAGCTGTTTCAAAAATTTTGGCTAATATTGGTACCAGAGAAATTGGTCTATAGTTGTTAACGTCTTCATATGAACCCTTCTTGTGAATGGGAATTACTTTTGCGAGTTTTAAAACATTGGGAAATACATTATTTTTGATGCACATGTTTATCAAATTTGTTAAAGGATTATAATTAAGTTTTTTATACTTTTGATAAGTTTTACATTGATGTCATAAGCGTCCCGACTTTTGCTGTTTTTAAGATTGTCGATTATATCACGAACTTCGTTGTAAGTAATTTCCCTAAATTTGAAATTTGTAGTATCATTGGACTTTTTAAAATATTTCCGGTGATTTTGATTGGTTTCTGGGAGTTCGCTAATAATATTATCTGCAATATCAGTAAAATAAATGTTGAAGTCATTTGCTGTTAAAGACTCACTATGGTGATGTTTTTTATTTATTTTTATAAGGTCCCAAAAGGCTGCTTGAGGATTGGAAGAGTTTTTTATGAAGTTGTCGTGAGCATTTTTTTTGGCTTTGCTGAGTTCAGTACGATACCTTGCTTTATAAGAGTTAAGACATTCCTGTGTAATAAAATTGGGATCACTTACATGTGTTCTTCTGAGAAAGTTCAGATGATCTCTCATAGCTCTAAGGTCGTCGTTAAACCAGTTCAGCTTAGGAGTGTTACAAGAGGGATTTATAAGTTTTGATTTTAATGGAAAGGAGATTTCAATAGCATTACTTATGCAATCCAGAAGCCGTTCACATTTATTTTCAGACTGTAAGTTTGCATCATTTATAAAATCGAAGTTTGTATGTTCAATTAAGTTATAAAACTGCAAGAGCCCATGATCAGTAATCGGCCTATAATTAATTCTAGTTTTGCTGCCAAAGTTATTTTTTTTGTCTAATCTCTATAGAAATACCAAGATGATCAGAAAGATTTGGATCACAAGTTTCAACAAGTGTTGTATCACAATTTGTGAAAACATTGTCTAGGCAAGAGTTTTGTCTTGTATTTGTAAAGACTGTCTCAGTCCGTAAGACTGAAAAATGGCGGTTTTTTGAGGAATAATGGCTGCAGAAATTTTTGAGTTTCCTGGTTTTCTTGTTCCTCTAATGGCATTTGGTGTGGTGCTACTAGTCCTGGCTTGGGAGTTAAGTGTTTGAGAAGGTTTAGAGTTTATGTTTGTATTTTGAAGAGAATTGGTTTTCCTTTGTACTTGAAAACCTACATTTGGTGTGAATCCATTAGTTTGAGGTGATTTGGGAGTGGTTAAGATTGTTGTAGTTTTCGTGGGTTCTGGAACTTTGGGTAGAGCAGCACGAATTTCACCCAGGGAGTTTTTCAATAGATTAAACTCCTTGCCCAAAATGTCCACTTGCAGTTTAAGGTTTTTTAGAAAAATCGTGTCAAGATTCTTGTTAGGATCACCAGTTGAGGAATTTTTATTAGTCCGGTTCTTACCAGAAGTCGGCAATGGCTTTTCGGTCAGGAATTTTACCAATTCCACATTGGAGTCTTTGATAACAGAGAGGAAAGTTTCTAGCTTATTTGTGATTTCTGTGGAGTGAATTTGAAGTTGTTCCTGTACAACATTACAAATTCATTTTTTATTGCTGCTGCTGATAAAGAAGCAAGAGCGGGTTTACAGTCAGTACACCAGTATGATATCGTTCTTTTTTTGAGAGCAACAGCTCTTAGTTCTGTTGAGGTTAATTTAGAGCATTGTTGGCACAGCCCCGAGTTGCAATTATCGCATACAGCAAGGGGATCTTTATCAGTATCATATATGCCATTACATTTCATGCAATTTACATTATTAGGCATTTTGAATTGATATCAGTAGCTGATAAAAGGACAGTTAAAGAAATATTTTTAATTGCACAAAAAAGTTAGTCCTGACCTGAACTGTAAATAAGATATGAAGTACCAATCAGTTTTTGTGGATATGTTTTTTTGTTTCTTTAAAAGTGATAAGTTTTTATCCTATAGATGCAGTAACTGCAGGAATTAAATTCAAATATCCAGTTTCCAGACAACTATATTGCACAAATGTCCAAATTATGGAGCAGGTGGACACTTTATGAGCAGTTTGATATAAAAAAAGTAGTATAAAGTTCAGTTTTAACACTAACAAAAGCTTGATTTTGAGAGAGCACAAAACACTGTACATACACTTTATATACACATAGTTATAAGGATAACAATCGCAATTTCTTATCATGATATGATTAATCATATTTTTGAAAAAAATGCATAAAAGTAAACGAATTTGTGTTTGAACATTCGAAAAGTATACATTTTTTCCGAAATAGCGATATTTTATTTTTTCCAATTGGTCAATTTCTCGGCAAGTTACAGCCTCCAATATATATATTTAACAAGAAAATCATCAAGCAATTAAATTAAAATGATTTGAAATGTACTTTTTTTTGAATCCATGTTACTACAACTTAATAAACCATAATAATCATGAAGTGTACATACTTTTTAACAGTTCTCAATGAAGAAAGAATTTTTGTGAAGAGCTTTTATTTTTTTCTATATTTTTTATTGCGACGATTGAGTTTGGGCGTAATAATATATTAAGCATATTTTTCCCATCCATCCTTTGCTTGTATTGTTTGGAACAAAAAAGCATCAGAAAGCTACAATTTCCATCTTTTAAATGAACCAACATTCATATAGATTGAATAAATTCTGATTTAGTGATATGTAATTGTTGTTGTTGAGAGTGCAAGCAGCACACATGTTCAGCATGTGCTCCTGCTCAAAGTGCAAAAAAGAAAGTCCTGACACAGTTGCAGTATGTGAAATCTGTGACAATGAATTCTGTGGAACTTGTGCCAATATTTCTGCAACCGAAGCAAGAGTTTTTGCATTAAAAAGTCGAGTTTTGCTATTTATATGCAATGAATGTAAGCCCAAAATAAATGAAAGTCAGTTTAGCACAGCAAATTGTGTTGTACAAAAAATTTATCAGTGATAAAGAAACCTTGTTAAATGATAAACAAAAAATCATAGACATTCTTGAAAACAAAATCAAGGAAGAAGAAAATAAAAACACTATCAAACCAAGAGGTATAAATAAGGAATTCCCCAGTGGTTCTAAAACTAAAATAGAAGCAAACAATACAAAAAGATATGAAGCAGTACAAAGGAAAATAATGCAGAACACCATTGATTTAGTTAGTACAACTCACAAAAATCCACCTACCCCTTTCAGTGAACTGAACAAATCAGGCCAAGGAGAAAATTGGGCATTGGTAACCAACAAAAGAGACGAGAGAAGAAACAAATCGACCTCACATGAAGTTTATAAAAACTGCCCTAGACGCCATAAGAGACATATTTACATAGGTACCGGTGAAGCTACTGAAAACGAAACCTTTATAGGCAGGGATGAATCCAACAAAAAAGCATGGCTATTTATTTCCAGGGTGCCCGATAAAATTAATGAAGAAAATGTTATGAACTACATAAAAAAAGGACCAATATAACTAATGATCAAGAAATAACTGTAAAACATATCCCAACCAGAATCGAACAAGCAAGACCAAATAGCAAATGTTTCCAAGTTGGAATAAAATACGATCTAATGGAGCTAGTATACAACCAAAACTTCTGGCCACGAAATGTTGCTTTCCAGAGATATAATTTTAGAAGACAAACTGTACAGGATGTGAAAAGTGCGCAAGAAGCTGAGAAGGATTTTTTATAGGTCAAACACAAAAGAACGCCCAGACCAGAACTAGTTACAATTTTAGAATACTACACTTGAATGTTCAGTCTATCCGAAACAAAACAAACGAACTGGAGATATTTTTAAGAGACCGCAAGTATAACTTCCTATTAATTAATGAACACTGGTGTTCTAATGACGAACTTGACTACCTTAGTATTTATAACTACAACCTCATCTCTAGATTTTGCAGATTAAACTCTGCCCACGGTGGAGTGACTGTGTATGCGTCCGCAAATTATACCGACTATACAATTCTTACCCAAGTAAATAATCTATCAATTGAATTACATTGTGAGTTAGCTGCTGTTGATGTAGGTAATATCAGGCTAATGACTATATATAGACCCCCAAATGGCGATTATAACATTTTTCTTGATACTCTCACTCGCGCCCTAGAAATCATCTCTAAACCAAACAAAATTTTATTTATATCGGGTGACTTCAATGTATACTTCCATAAAGTAAATCAGCAACGTACCATTCAACTCATAAACACGTTCAAATCCTTCGGGCTCTCCTCAAGCTTTAACGACCCCACAAGAAACGATCACTGCCTCGACAACATTTTCAGTAATATCAATGGCAAACTACGCACTGTTTCAGTAGACACAAAGGTATCAGATCATCTGGGTATACATCTAGAGTCCTACATCAACTTCAATCTCCCCCCTAAGAAAATATTGTACAGACCCATACATGATCAGGGAATAACAGAACTAAAAAACCACTTGGACACCTTAGACTGGGACTTCATTCTAAACCCTAACCTAGATATAAACAATCGTTGCACACATTTTATTAATATCATTACAAATACCATGAATACAATTTTTCCCTTAAAAACACGTGTGGTCAAAAACTCTAAACAACCCAAAATAAATTGGTTTAATGATGATATTCGCCATATGCATGACCATCTTCACTTCTTACAAGACTTTCATAAAAGGAACTCCACCGAAAACAATAAAATCCTGCTCAGCAATTTTAGAAATGCATACCGCAGTGAGATAAACTTAGCTAAACAAAGATCCCATGATGATTATATAAACAACAGTAACCCCCAACAGGCAATGTGGGAAACTATAAACAGCTATAAAACTGTACCAAACATAGTATCAAATTTAACTTGTGAACATTTTAATAATTACTTTACTACAGTCACCGACAATATCTTAAAAGACCTACCCCCATGCGATGCATGTTTTACCGATTATCTGATAGATCTTAGTTCCCACCATCGGTTTTCTTTCAAGGAAGTAACCACTGTCGAAGTATCAGAGGTTATAAATAACCTAAAAAATAAAAAAAGTAAAGATCCATACGACATTTCCGTAAGAATCCTAAAAGGAATCAAGCAGTCCATACTAATATCACTTACAAATTTAATAAACCTTTGCATCTCGAATAACATATTCCCCGATGCACTAAAAATATCTAAAGTAGTACCCATTTATAAGAAAAATAATATAGACGACCCCTCCAACCACAGACCAATATCCGTTATACCCTGCATTGCTAAAGTCCTAGAAATTATCCTAAAAAACCAGATAACAACATATGTAGAAAAAAATAACCTTCTAAACCCTAACCAATATGGCTTCCGTAGCAAACTATCTACAACATCAGCTATCGATAAATTAACATCTATTATAAATTCGAGCTTTGAAGACGGAACATACATCTGTTCCTTTTTTCTAGACCTAACCAAGGCTTTCGATTGCGTGTCCCACAACATACTTCTAAAAAAACTAACATACTACGGATTTTCTGAAAATAGCATCTCTTTCCTATCTTCATACCTAACAAATAGACAACAGTTTGTCATATATAATGGAAACAAATCCAGCATGCGAAAAATAAACCATGGTGTCCCCCAGGGGTCAGTCCTGGGCCCCATACTGTTCCTAATCTACATAAATGACTTCCCCAACTCAATAAACGAAAATGTTCTTGCCATATTGTTTGCAGACGACACTAATTTGACTATCTCTAATGACAACGTCGAGCACTTGCTTGGCGAAATCCCTATAATTGAAGCCAACACCCTATCCTGGTTTGCTTCCAACAAATTATGCCTAAACGCATCCAAAACCGAAACCATGATTTTCAGTCTCCGCAGCCTGGCGAACATAGAAAACTCTGAATGTATTCAATTTCTAGGAGTTAACCTGGATCCGAAATTATCCTGGGAATCTCATACCACACTTATTTGCAACAAAATCTCAAAATATACTTACTTACTTCGCAACCTGGCCAGAAAAGTATCGTTAGGAACCTTGCGGACAGCATATCACAGCCTCATCCACTCCACTATATCTTATGCCATTCTAGTATGGGGACATGCCACCACATGCGCCAATGTATTCTCAGCGCAAAGGAAAGCTATTCGTATCATATCTGGACTAAAATATAGAGATGAATGTAAACAACAGTTCATAAATCTAGAAATAATGACCGTGCCATGCACTTACATATATCATTGTCTCCTATATGTAAAAAACAATGAACCCTCTTTTAACACCAGAAGTCAAGTTCATCCTTACAATACTAGGAATAAAGATAATTTAAATACTAACTTCTTACGGCTAACCAAAACTAGGGATGGCACGGGCTACCTTGGTATACAATTTTTCAATAAATTGCCTCCCGACGTAAGGTCTCTAAATCTACCCCAGTTCAAATATAAAATAAAAAATCTCTTACTCAGAAATGCTTATTACAGTACTACGGAATTCCTAAATAACAATCTGGGCAGTCACCTTCAAGTGTAGTGGTTCACTTAAATTATCCACTTTTTTGTACTTACGCTTACACGTCTGTTTTTAACCCATTGCCCATGTTCAACCACACTGCATAAATTATTTATATACTTATCTTATTTTAAACTGTTGTACGTCTGTGACCTGCACATTTTTTTTATTTACATCTTTATATTTTTTTATATCATTTACATAAATATGTTCTTATTACAACTATGTTGACGTGTGTAAACACTTTTGTGTATTTTAACACCAAATAAAAATCTAATCTAATCTAATCTAATCTAATCTAATCTAATTCAGTGTGTCGGTGTCGCAGTCATGCGTATTCAAGCGTGTACACACATGGATCTCGCTCCGAGTTATAACGTCTCACTTGACTATTTTTTTCCGGGAAAACCGTGGTTTTAACGATAAATTTTGCTAGGACATTTTTTGTTCATAAATACGTGATCTATCCATCTGCATTTTAATTTTTTTCTAGCTTGATTTAATTTCAAAATTTTGACAAAATGGATGAAAAAAATTTTTTTTTCACTTTTTTTTTTATGTTCTGCACCCGAGCGAAATGTAAACTTTTCAGGATATTATTCTACACACTTTCACGAACTCATTAAAAAAAAGTTTACACAGTTTGCAACTTTTTGTGGCTAAATACCTTCATTGACTGGGCTACTATCTCAGTAAAAAAATCCGAATTTCCATGATTTTGAAAAATTGACCAATTTTTGAAAATCTTTTTTTTTTAAGTTGCACAAACAAAACAACATGGCACAAACGTTCACATCATACGAACTTTTCAATAGACCAATTCATTTTGTTTGTGCCACAAATTGGTTTCCAGGTTCACACAATCGAAAACTCATCGTTATCTCCGACTACAAACCTTCTGTTTCTTCTATATTTTGGTTTCTCCCAACTATCGTCATGTGTAGAGTCACCCGGTTTCTGGATTTCTCTAATTTTGTTTGCAGTTTGAGCTTGTTTGATAGCATTTTTGGTTGAAATTTGTGTTTTTGTGGATGCCGTTCATTTTCATTATTTTTTATTTTGTTGACATTTTGTGGGGAGATACCAGATGCAGCTTTGGCTGCTTATGCCACTGTTTTTGATATATGCTGCATTGCTTGAATTGGCTCCTCCTGTACTTGGTAGTTTTTATTGATTATCTTATTGACATTTGCAATCTCCTGTTCAGAAATTTCAGCATGTAGGCTTGCTTTTTATGTTATTTTTATTTTTTGTTTGGTTTTTATGATTCTCTGTGAGATATATGATTTTCTCATCTAAATTTTTTTTGTTTTCTAGTAAAATTGAATATCTTTCATCCTTCTCAGCTAGAAGATTTTTTAATAATATATTTTCATTTTTTTAGCTATTCTAGCTTCTAGCTATTTTAGCTATATATGATGCTAGTTTCAATTTCATTATTTTTTGCATTACCTTCCTGTGATGTGTTATCATACTTTATCTCTAGGCTTGTGTTTCTACAACGATTCATTCTGGTTTCATCAATTATGTCATTTTTTTTTTCTATCAGAACAACTTTTATGATATGCACTTCCACCGTATACACACACTACTACAGAAATTAGTTTACTTTTACAACATTTATAGGATTTATTTAACTTTTTCTCAGACTAATCTTCATTAGGTTGTAATTCTTCAGTCATCTTGAAAATTCAAATATCTTGAGAAATAGGCACTCTAGAGCAATGTATTAATAGTACCTACCTTTTTTGTGTAAAATTATTGAAAATTAAAAGGAAACTAAGAAAACAAATATTTGGCCAGTGGCGTACAAATTCCCCCCCCCCTATCTGGCAATAGTAAGGAACCAGTTCTTTCGCTGATAATATGCATCTTGGACCACTACTAACACTATCTACCAAATATGGTAAAGAAATGTTAAGTAATTTTAAAATAATATGTGAAAATGGTTTTTTAATTTTTAACTTCAACACCCTGTATCCCAGTAAGGAGGCACATTTTAAGTGTTTTTGGTTAAATCTTCATATTTTGGGCTAAGGATTCTCCAGTTAGCTTATGACCAATTATTAATGAAACACCCTGTATAATACACATAAAATAGGAATTAACGTACCAAATAAGAGTGTGAATACAAATAAGTATTTATGTTGCAGCTTAGAGTTATTTTTTTTTAATGGCCCTATTTATATTAACGTCCTGGCAGAATTTAGCTAGAGCTATTCCACCACTCAACCAATTTATTTGTTGAAATGTTAAGACAATAATAGAACACTATTTAAAAGTTGGGAAGTGCTTTAATGTATCAAGTACTTTATTTTAATAATATCAAAAAAAGTAAATTTGCATATAGTGAAAACACCTAATTATTTCATCAAAAAAATTATTTACCTTCAACATACGCAAATGACAAATTAATACATCCTGGATAAGTTTCAACGGGATCTCCATTCCTGATAACATGTGTTAAGGAGCGATAAATATTGTCTATCAACCTTTGTCCCAATTTTTGTATATAAGCATGATCATAAGCCATCTCCCTTTGTGCAATGTCACAGGCCTCTCCTAAACCAACAGCCAGAGGTGCAGGTACTGTACCGCTTCGAATTCCTCGTTCTTGCCCACCACCACTTTGAATTGCCTCAACACGCACCCTTGGTCGCCTTCGTACATACAATGCTCCTATACCTAAAAAAAATATGTGAAAGCAACGTCAGGTGACAAGGCAAGAAGTTTTCCAACATTTGCATTTAAATTATATTTTTCTACTAATAATAATACAGTCTGTAGAGCTAAAAAATCTGGGTGTATGTGAATCATTCCCACAGGGAATTTCTTCTTTGTAATGTAGGGGTGGTTGTCAATTATTAATTCATATTTTCCACAATAAAATCATTGCCGCTTCAGCTTCCATGTTGAAAGAATGACGATCGAAATGGATTTTTCTTTTCTATTAGTTCTACCTTAAAAAGGAATAAAAAACTACAACAACTTTTATTTAAACAATTTTTCTCTATTGTTAATACTTTATGATTTGCAACCGCCAGAAAGGTGAAAAGTTGTGTTTAACTGCAGCTTTTTGCAATTATCTCTCTCCCCGTTGTTTCTGTGTAGTAATTAGTTATTATCAATATTGTACATTATAAAATTTCTATAACTTTTGTTTAAACAAATTCCTCTGAGGGTCTATGAAATCCACTACTTTTGCACAAATATGCTGGTCGTACTGAGTTCGAGCCCCAGCTCTCGCAATGGAAATGCTGGTGGGGAAGGAAGTATGTATGCGTTTTTTCAAATGTGTAGCCCCTTCCGGACTGCATTGGCTTTGGATTTGGAGGTTGTCTACTATATGTGGTGTGTTTATGTCATATAATTACATTATATATAATTCTAATACTTAAAATACATAAAAATGGAATTTAAATAACATACATTGAATACAATGGGGAACTTGCCCATTTTTTTAAAATTTCATTAAAGTGTGTGTTTATGTATAAAAACACGCCACACCGAATATCAGCTCTTAAATCGCAGTACTTATTTTGCAATAAATAATTAAAGTTGAGATCCTGTCGGAAAGCGCAATCAATTCTCTTTACATAAGCTGTCTACAAATTTTTCGAAAAAAACGATAATTATCGAGATATTCGAGGAAATATAGGAAATTACACGTTTTCCTATAGAGTGTATGTAAATCTTAAAAAAACAATTTTTCTCAAAAACCTTTGTTTCGAAGGGCCGAGATTAACAGAGCGTCAAAGTAGTATATGATATTAAGTGAACATCGTATATGAGATCGATTTCAGTTAATTACCGATTGATTACGGTGACAAAATGGAAACAAAAAAAAAGTCCCAAATCCCGCCCCTCTAATTCCTTCATTTTCGTCGGAATTCAAAAAATAAAAAAAAGAGTTTTAGTACATTTAACTCTATTTAAATTAGCTAGAGTAGTCTTTTGGCGTAGGAGCCAAGATTCTAAAAGTCGCCAACTGTAGAAGCTCAAAATTTGCGATTTTTTGCCGTACATGGCCGGCAGTTCAGTAGTTATCTTCGAAACGAAAAAAAAAAATCAAAATTTTGATGGCAGCAAAAGATTCGTAGTAGAAAATACTCATTTGACCTTATTTTTTATTTCGAGCTAACTCCCACCGTTTCGGAGATATTTGCAAAAAATAACAAAAAACAGCTTACATTTCGGAGCCGAAAAAATTGCAGAAACATGTAATCTTGACACATTCATATTTTTCGAAAAACACCATTGAGACGCCCATACGATGTCGCGATGTAAAGAGGAAGCCTTCCAGATAAACATGATCGTAATTTGCACGGCGAAATTCGAAAATTCGGCGCGACATGAACGAATCAAAAGTAGCATTTTGTGACATTTCAGAATGTCGAAGATGTTTTTCCAACGAATACGTTTAAATTTTAAGTTAGGTTGTGTTCACTGCCAGTTGTTTCTGATAAATGCGCATGCACATGCGGAATTATCAAAGCCAAAGCAGAATCGGTGTTACTTGATGCCATCATCCGACCCTCTCGATCTGACGTCACGTTTCAGGAGTGGGTAAACTCGGGCAGATTTTAATCGCTTATATTTCTGGAAGATTTTTTTTTTTAAATTTTTTTGTTGTCTATGGGGTCTTTAATGATGTTAGTTTACGATTTTGAGTATTTTAAATTAATTTTATTTTTTGGGCAAGTTCGCTATTAAATAAAGTGACAGTAATAAAACTTATATCTTAAGTGATTAAAGACATAAATATGGTTATTGAGTACAAAAACAAAGATAAAGTGATACGTAACCAATTTGAGTAAACCTTTAAACTAACTGAGAACCGAAATAATCAAAGAATTTCTGAAAGGCTGTAGAAAACATCCTTTTAAAAAACTTGTTTTTTTTTTTATTTAATATATTTAATTTTTTTCCAATCATTTGGTAAAATATTATACTGTTTTATAGCTAAATATCTATAAGAATTCATGTTCTTTGTTAAACCAAATTGTGGAGTGATGATTTTTGGTGTCAGGTGTAGTAACTAGTTTGAAATTGATATACATGAGTATCAATTTGCGTGTATTTTATTCTAATATATACTGATTTGTGCAGGTGAGTATTCCCAGTTTTTTAAAAATGGATCTATAAGTATATTTATAATTTGAGTTTGTTATTATTCTGATTGCTCTCTGTTTGAAGTTTTAAAATTTTAGGACCATGTGACGATTCTCTCCAAAGTAAGATCCTGTAGCACATTATACTGTGGAACAAGGGACCAGCGTTACCACATTTGGTAGATTTTGATTTCTTTTTAGTAGAATTTTAAGGACTTTTTGTAAAGTTTGGTAGGTAAAATTTGCTGGTAGATTTCTGATAGAATTATCAGAAATCTACCAGCAAATTTTACCTACCAAACTTTACAAAAAGTCCTTAAAATTCTACTAAAAAGAAATCAAAATCTACCAAATGTGGTACCGCTGCAAGGGACGTGATATGCCATTAATATAAAATTTCGGTCAATCAAGTTAGTTAAATTTTTCAACATTTAGATAATACTATATAGTTTTTTTTGACATACAGTCGATCTGAGCTTCCCAAGTTAATTAACTCTCTAGAAAGAAACCTAGGCATCTAACCGGATCATTACTATTCAAAACATAATGATGACTTAGATTAAAAATTAATGTTTGAGTTTTATTCTTTTATAGTCTCAACTTAAGATTGTTAAAGTAAGTCTTTCCTTGAGACTGCATTTCTTTTGATGTGTTTGTAAGATGTTTTAGATCATTATTAGTTCACATTAATTAGAGTGGTATCATCGCCATATACCACATTTTTGAGGGGCGAGCGTAGATGCGTCTTCACTGTGTATGCATCCTCGATACTCCAGTGAAGTAACGTGCAGCGCGGTTAGTATGTGGATGGGTGACCCATATTGGGAAACACAGCAATCTCATCCCACCATATAACGGTTTGTATATTAGTGTATACGCGGAAGCTATGTAATTTCAAGACGAGGATTACGTAGTGGATATACCATCCTTCGGAGGGGATGTAAAGCAAGCAGTCCCGTGTCTATTAAATGTTAGGCAAGTAGAAAATCCCTACTCTTCTTACGAGAAGAGGTTCGGCAAAATTTCCAGGTTGGGGGTAGCTCGTCTCCTGGCGTCGGTGATAGGCCCTGGTAGCGGAAATAGGCCGACGTTAAATAAATAGACAAAAAAAATAATTTTAAAATAAATTTTTTAAATTTTTAAAAATTTTTTAAAATAATTTTTGTAATTTATTTAATAATAATAATAATAATAATAATAACGGGTACGGAAAGCGGACCGGCAGCATCCACGCGGTGTACCTGGACAGGCAGAGGAAACTCTGCCTGACAGATGTCGGACGTGGGTCTCAGGGCTAACCATCTTGAGACCCAGGTCTCTGGTTCCAACCAACAGAGAAAGGGCCCCTCACAATAGACCCCATTCGGATGGGGGTCAGAGACAAGTTGGAGGGGCCATACCGGATGGTCTCAATGTTGACGACGCACGCAATGTACAAGGACGCTTTAAGTGGACGAGGGAACTTCGAGATGACCTGCTGACCTGCTATGAGAGCAGCGAACCTGCGCGCAGGGGATACATGGCGCGATTGCACGATATCTGGTGCGACATGCATCCAGAGCATCGCGCCTTCACTGAGCAACAGCTCAGAGATCAAGTATCCTTCCTGCGCAGGACAGGCTACGTAAGGGCACCCCGGCAGCAGGAAGAAGTGCCAGCCGCACTTCCACCGCGGCAAATAGCTGTTGGGGAACATCCTAGAAGATACGCCGATGTTGACTTAAGGACGAGGGTTAGCCTTAACAGCAGGGCTACCCTAAAGCCACAAGACCTGGCGCGGATGGACGCTGTCATCGATGAGGAATTGCCAGAAGACGCCGACATCTGGCAGATCAACACTGCCGTTTACAACGCTGCTAGCCAACTCGTTCCCCGTGAGAGGACAAACAATGCCTCGAGCGGTATCGAAAAGGCTAAGCGGCGTGTACAAAAGATCGAAGGCAAAATACAGTTGGCCAGACAACACGCTTCTCGAATCCAGAGTGTGGTAGAATACGTAACCACTGGCAAGGCATTTACGCCTAAAGTCCGGCGAACAGCAGCCGGACTCAGACGCCAACACCACACTCTAAATCTGACAGTGATGCTCACTATTAAGCAGCACTGTTTAGATAGGATTCGAGCGCTTATGGCTATCAAGAAAAAGCTAAATAGGCGGGTACGAAGTATGGAGCAAAATGCTTTGTTCCATACGAATCCTTCCCGCCTATTTCAAGAGCCACAGCGCGTTGTCGATAATCCACCAACTGTAGCCGATGTCGAAAACTTCTGGAAAGGAATCTACGAAACGACACGTCCGTTCGATAGCAACACTCCAGCAATAGCACACTTCGAGACTCTCTGCCACAGAACCTTTGAAGGGCCAGAAGAAGTGTGCGCGGCAATCAGTCCGGAGGAAGTCCAGCAAGCTCTTGTTGGCACCAAGAACTTCGCTGCCCCGGGTCCAGACGGCATAAACAACTGGTGGTGGAAAAAATTTCCTTCCACTCACCGTCGTCTGGCCCGAGTTTTCAACACGTGGTTGAATGAGGGGCAGCCAATCCCGGACTGGTTTGTCGAGGGACGTACCGTGCTTATTCCCAAAAAGGGTGATCTGTCCGACCCAAGGAATTATAGGCCAATCACCTGTCTGAACTCCGGCTACAAGATATTTACACGTATCCTGTACGCTCGGACACTACGGTGGGTTGATCCGGTCTTCCAGCAGATATACGAGCAGCGTGGCGCCAAGAAGGGCATGGCAGGTTGTAAAGACAGCCTGCTGGTAGACCGCTGTATTACACAGGATTCTGTGCAATACAAGCGGAATCTATCGATGGCCTGGATTGACTATCGTAAGGCATTTGACACAACATCGCATGAACTATTGTTACATTTGCTCAAATGTCTTGCGGTAGCAGAGCCACTAGTGAGATGCATAGAACAACTGCTACCACTCTGGAGGACCCGCTTCACCATAACATCAGGTGCACAGCGGGTTACGACAGAACAGAAGAGGAGTATTCCAGGGAGATTCTCTGAGTCCTCTCCTCTTTTGCATCTCACTGCTGCCGTTATCTGTTGAACTCCGCCAAACCCGCGGGTACCACTGTGGCCCACCCAGCAACCGGAGGCATAAGGTCACCCATCTGTTCTATATGGATGACCTCAAACTGTATGCCTCCGGTGAGCGTGAACTTCAAAATGCTCTAAGGGTGGTCGAGGAGTACACGCGGGCCATTGGTATGGAGTTCGGGTTGGACAAGTGCGCGGTCGTCCACCTCAAGAGAGGGCGATGCGGGGAATTCTCTGAAGATGCGCAGCTCGCAGACGGAAGCATTCTGAGACATCTGGATGCCGGGGAGACCTACACATATCTGGGTGTGCAACAACATCACATCCAGGATGTGCAACAAATATTTATTTATTTATTTATACTGCATATAAACAGGTATTCCCTAGTTACATATATACAGTGAAACACAGAAAAAACAATAAATACAGGCTTGAGTACAACATACTGTAAATAATAATGAATAACAATCAACTAAAATAACAATAATAAAAACATTCGCAGTATAAGTACATGACATGACTAAAAAGAAAACTAAATATTTATGTTATCTTATCTTATCACAGATAGTTTTGACTTTAATTTGTTTCTGTTGATATTAAACATATCTGCATCACAGATTATATCATTGACTGCCGATGAACATCTTTCAACAGGTGAGTTTGTATTTGCAGATGTGTTAAACATACAATCTCTCCTCCTTAGTCTGACGTATGGTACATGAAAGCTTAAGGCACCTAGAATTTCAGGTGCATCTATTTTGTTATATAAAATATCAAATATAAATAATATTTGAATGTTTTTACGGCGTTTAGTAAGAGAAGTTACATTAAATTCTGTTAGCTGACTTTGATAGGACATTAAGAAAGGCCATATTCTATGTTTCTTAAAATACATAGATCTTAAAAACATTTTTTGTACTTTTTCCAGCATATCAGTGTAAAGAAATGCTCTTGGAGACCATATAATGCAACAATATTCAAGTTTAGAGCGTACATATGAATTAAACAACATAATGCAGGTGCTGTAACTAAAATCTTTACTCGATCTAAGAATAAATCCTAATTTCCTATAGCATTCAGAGGTCAGAGCTATTATGTGATCGTTAAATGAAAAATGGTTGGTGAACAAGACGCCAAGATCTTTAATTTCATTTAGTCTCTCAATTTGAATATCGTTGATAACATATGCCACTACGACAGGATCTTTCTTTTTCGTATAGGACATAATCTTGCATTTCGATTCATTCAAGACTAGGTCATTGTCTTTACAGAACGTAGAAATGGCCTCAAGGTCACTTTGTAACCTTTCAGTGTCTTTTAGTGTGTTAATTTGGAGAAACAATTTTAAATCATCTGCATATAATAAAAATCTTGAGTGCTTAATATAAGTGGAGATATCATTGACAAACATTACAAAAAGCAAGGGCCCCAATATCGAACCCTGCGGTACCCCAGATGTTGGTATAAAGGTATGTGAATAACAGTCATTAAATTTGACAAAATGTGGTCGATTAGTGAGGTACGATAATAAAAACTGCAATAAGTCGTCATCAATAGAGAAACCCTGTAATTTCGTTAATAATACTTTATGGTTAACTCTATCAAATGCTTTTAATAGATCATTATATACAGTATCTATCTGGGATTCCCCTATTTTATGAGCGACATAATCAGAAAATACACATAAATTACTAACAGTAGATCTTTTGCTAACAAAACCATGTTGTTGTTCAATAAGGACTGATGAGACATGGGAATACATACTATTATATATTACACGTTCAAATATTTTAGATGGAGAAGGTAAAACTGTGATAGGTCGATAGTTTGTTATAACACTCGTATTTCCTGCTTTGTGTATGGGAGTGACTCGACCTATCTTGAATTTATCTGGAAATTTTCTTTCTTTTAAAGAAGTATTAAATATTATTTGTAGTGGGAGCACTAGTAAGTCAACATAAGCTTTATAAAAATATGTTGGTACCTTATCTGCACCTATTGCAGTCTTGGGTTTCAGTGATTGTATTGATTTGCGAATTTCATCAGTTGTTATATCTTTAATAATTAATTGATCAAGATCATAGTTCTTGAGATTTGCATCTGGTGTGAATGGCGCGCTGGTACTGTAGACAGATTGAAAATATTCTGCAAAAGCATTGGCAATGTCTTCATCGTTTTCAAAAATACTATCATTCATGGAAAATCTATATGCAATATTAGAATTGGTTCTTTTATTTTGTATGTATTCCCAGAATTTTTTGGGATTGTGGTTAATATCAGATTCAATATTCTCAATGTAATTAGCGTGACAAATTTTAATTAGCTGCTTGACCTCTGCTCTTAATTCACAAAATCTGCGTTTGTACATAGGGTCTCTTTTCGATTTTTTTTGAATAGCGTTTTTTAATTTTTATTTTTTTAATAAGGTCGGTTGTATACCAGTTAGGATATTTATTTTTCTTAAACACCTTTATTTGTGGAATGCATTCGTCTAATATTTGATATAGCGCAGTATAAAACTGATCGGTGCATTCGTCAGGATCCCCTGAAGTGATAATATCCTTCCAGTCACACTGACTAAGAAGATGATATAACTTAAGGTAATCTCCTTTTTTAAAGTTATAACACCTTTCATTTGTGTCAATGTCTTGGCTATTGTTATTATTAATCATAACAAGACCAAAGTCGATCTCCAGAGGAGGATGATAGTTATCTATTGGTACTAGAGGGCTTTCAGATAGAGACACCCTCGCTTCACTCATGTTTGTCAATATTAAATCTAAAGTGTTATTTACATGATTCTGAATATCATTTATTGAATACAAATCATACCTGCATGTTATATCATAAATTATCTTAGCCTTAGCTGAACCGCTTGCAAGATTATAAGCCTTATTTCTAATTTCAGGAATGTTAAAGTCTCCAAGAATAAATAAGTTTTTGGAAAGAAATTCATTATAATTTTCGATTGAATGCAAAAAGTTTTCATAAACTTCCACATTCGACCCAGACCTAATATACAGACAACAGATTAGACAATAAATTTTTTTAATGTGACATTTGACACATATCCACTGGAAATCAGTACTCTCACTTTTGCCAACGAGAAATGGTTTGTATTTCTTTTTCACTAGACACAAAACGCCTCCGCCTCTTTGGATTCCTGTTTCAGCGTAGTTCTTGTCATTTCTAAAAACGATGTATTCTTCATTACATAGCTCCATATCATAGAATGATTCATTTAGCCAGGTTTCCATAGCACATATGATGTCAAAATTGCTTGTTAGCACGTTTTCATAGAAAATTTTTGTTTTGGACCGTAAGCCTCTCACATTCTGGTAAAAAATTGTAACGTCTTTTGTGTCATTTATATTTTCTCGACTTCGTTTACACTCATCAAATTGTCGGTAACATCCCGACTGCCAGTTGCTCCTAAAAAATTAGCTTTTTTTTGCACGTTAAAGCGTCTTAAAACTACACCTCTGGGCCAATTGCTTTCGTCATTTAATTTCGCTAATAGGTGAAATGGGGCACCGATTTTAAAAGCACTAAAACGTCCTTTAGTATCCAGTTTTTCTACGATAAATTCTTCATTTTTATTGTCTTCCTCCAAATATTGTCTCCAGTGGTCGGAAGTAATATTTGGGTTTTTAACTTTCCCTATATAGAACCAAGCCATCTTTTGCTTACCAGCACCTGTAATGTCTTCATCAACAATTAGATTTCTCTTGCCTGATCCTATTTTTTGAGTAGTCATTTTAATTGAGTCTTTCCTTTCTATTTCTTTGGAAACTGTTGGTTTCTCAGAGGTGGGAATTCCTACAGTTGCTTTTTGTTGTTTTGTTTGTATTTCCTTATTTTTAGCTCTACCAGAACTGGATGCCACAACAGAACTCCAGGAGTTATGCACAGCTGGGGCTACATTTGTGTGCTCATGGATAACAGAACTTGGAAGGTTATCTTTTGATGGTTGGATTGGGATAGCACCATTGGGTGGCTTTCCATCTGTATCATTTATATTGGAAATAGTGAGGATCTCATTTCTTAGCTTATTAATCTCTTTAGCCACCAGGCTTTGGACTATATTAGTAATACTGTTTTTAAGTTCTGTTAGTAAACTGGAGTTCGCTAATTTTAGGCTGTTTGCTAAGAGCTCTTCAAAACCTTCCATTTGGTTACTCTGCACTTCAGACTCTTCTAAGCCTTGTTTTTTTTTTCAGATTGTTTAACTCAGATTTCAGCTCGATATTCTCCCTTATTATAGCATCATATTTATTGGCTTTTGGCAGGCATTCAGGGCAGTAGAACCTTAATTTTCTTTTCTGTAGTGGTATACACTTTTCTTCAGAACCAGATATTTCTGAGCATGTTCTGCAGTATTGTTGTGCACAAATATCACAAACAACAGGCTTGGTGTTAATATTTTGAGCACATTTCATGCATTCAAAGGACATTTTGTAGTTCACATATTTTGGTAAAATTCTAAATTTATGTTGCAAATAAAGGAGTCTCTCCGCGGCAAGTACAGACGCCTACTCCGAAAGATTTGGTCCTCCGAACTTTCGGGGAAGAATAAGGCGTCTGCCACTAACATGCTTGCCGTTCCTGTTCTGCTCTACTCCTTTGGGGTAGTAAAATGGACTGTAGATGAGCTGCGCCAACTAGACAGAGATACCCGCAAGATGATGAACATCCATAGGAGTATTCATCCTAGATCGTCCGTTCCTCGTGTTTACTTCCCACGTCATCGGGGGGGCCGAGGACTCTTGGGTCTGGAGTGTATGCATGGCAGAGTAGCGCTGAGTATGGCATGTAAAATCCTTAGGAGCTCGGATCCGCTCCTGCTATTAGTGAGAGATCACGAAATCGCAGGGGTGGGCGCAGGATTGTTCAAGGCAGCAAAAAGAGCCGCAGATGAACTTGGTCTCGTATTCGACGTCAGACGAGGTGGCCGGCGCGGTGCTGATCCAGAGTCAGTCACCGAACTTCAGCCAAATCGTCTGAAAGCCCAAATAAAAGCTGCCGAACAGGAGAATCTGTTCAGGCAGCATGTCGATAAACCCATGCACGGTGTGTACTATAAGAACATAGAAACACTGGGTTTATCGACTAGGCTGACATTCGCCTTTTTAAGGTCAGCTGGGCTTAAGTCGGAGACCGAGGGATTCATTGTGGCCTGTCAGGATGGTGTAATAAACACCTTGGTCTACCGAAGCCGCGTAATGGGTGTAGAGGTCCCTGATATCAACTGCAGGACCTGCCGCCAGGCGCCGGAATCGCTGATGCATTTGCTTTCAGCATGCCCGATATATGCGATTTCGGCCTACATCCACCGCCATAACGCGGCTTTACGAGTGCTATACTACCATCTAAGGCACTCGTACGGGGTAGATCAAACACCAGTGCTGCCTTACATCCTCGGAGATATTGAGTCCGTTGTCGAGAACGAGAGGTGCCGAATTTATTGGAACTACTCGTTCCCGACCGTCAGGCTAATTCAAGCCAACAAGCCTGACATAATCCTCCTCGACCATCAGAACAAAGTGATGATTGTCATCGAATTCTCAGCGCCTGCTGAGACAAACATCGCTTTGAAGGAGGGGGAAAAACGGACCAAATATCGTGATCTCCGGTATGAGCTCCAAGTGCTGTACCCAGACTACTCGGTCAAGATGGTCGTCCTAATAATCGGCGTACTCGGAGGGATGAAGCCTTCGCTGCTCTCAGAATTAAAGATCATACCGGCCTGTCAGAATTCGGCAGAATGGTTGGCAGGTCAGATGCAGAAGGCGGTTATCTTGGGGTCCCTTCGTCTGCTTAGGGCACATGATTCAGGTGTTTACAGTCACTAACTCCACAGGTCGTGGAGAGTGGCTGTAATTAATTAGCCGGCGCGGCTACCGTGTGGTGTCGGAGGCCACGGAAGCCCTGTCCGGCAACGGGAAACCGGAAAAAAAAAAAAAAAAAAAAATAATATTTATTTCATCTGTTTGTTTACAATTTGCGTTTTAACATAGTTTTCTTAGAAAGCAATAAATATTTAGTTAAGCCCCACCTAAGTTTTTAGAAAACAAAAAGTTGTCTGTTGATGATTATGTTACAATTTTTAATTATTGTTTATGTTACAATTAGTGTTTATGTTATAATTTTTATGTAAAAAATATATTGATAATGTAAAAAATATTGAGAAAGAAAATAAGAAAAAAGAAAAAATGTTAAAAAGTATGATTATAACAAAAATATTAAAAAATACACTAAAAGGGAAAAGAAATAGATACAACAGGAATTAACTAATATCATATATCAATTTATGCGTACAACTGTCCAGTATTTATTAAATTTTCTATAAAATTTTCTGGTAGGCTGAATAGCCAGTTTTTGATGTTTTCTCTTTGTTTTTTATTATTGCTATTTCTTAGGTGATCTGGTATTAGATTATAAAGTCTTGGACCTAAATATGTTGAACTTTTTGTAAATATTGATTTTTTTTGAGGTAATTTTTGTTTTTGATTTCGTAATTTAATACTTGTCTGCAGTAGATTTGCCGTATATTGAGAATTTTGTATTTTTTAAATAAACATCTACTTGGATATCTGAAGTCTTTTTTGAACATAATTTTAATTATTCTTTTCTGTGCCCATTTGGTTTGAAATATCATTAATATAGGTGAATAGATGATAAACAGTATAGGTCCTAAGATGCATCTCTGAGGCCTTAGAGAAGAGCAGATCCTCGATGGCCATAACATTCAATGAACATCCAAAGAAATGCAGCTAAACGATAAATCTAAGAATGATGCTAGTCATATTTCCATTTTTAAACTCGTTTGTGATAAAATTTATATCTATTAACGTTTTGATTGTAGATTTTCCTTCCACGTAGCCACATTGTTTAGAGTTTAGTAGTTTTTTAGTTCATTAATCTAATTTATACTTTGGATGTTTTAAGACTCCTAGAAGATTCCCTTTTCAAAGCATGTGTCTATAAGATATGTAATCTGAGATAAGAGTTCTTCTTTTGCCATTTACAACATATCACTATTTAAACCTTAAAAATCTTCTCATTTTGATACTTAGTTCTATTAAGATCCTTTTCAATAACAGGTTTTAGATAAAAAGAGAAACAAACTTGATCTTTAGTTATATAGTTGTCATTTTTCCGTCTTTTCTAAAAATTTACTAGCTACATTTACAAAGAACATATTTAGATCATGCCAAGAAACTTCAGAAACGAGATTTGGTTTATTTTGATAATTGATGATTGACCGCTTGGATTTTTATTTGTTCTGATAAGTTGATATGACTAATTATTTGAAATTTTAGAGCTAGTTTGTAGTCTTTTTTTAAGTTTATCATAATTTTCTTTGAAACTGCCGTTATATTTCCCAAAACTATGTAACATTATTAGATTATTTTTTCATGATTTTAATCTCCTCAGTGTATTTAATTTAATTTTTACTTATTTTACACGGTTTTAAGGGAAAAGATGTTTTATATGATTTTGTAATGTTATTGATTAAAATTTTTGACATTTCAATGACATCTCGTTTTGTAGTAATATGACCGGTCAGAGTTCGCTAGTGATAGTTAAATATAAATTAATAAATTTATTTAACCTGTTTTAATACTAGAAATTCATTGACAGAGTCAATTAATAAAAACAGACAAATTCACAACTTTTCCGTTTGTAATTATGTGGTACATTATGAAAATATTTTCATAATATATAATATAAAAGCTACAGGCAATGAAAAGTCAGAATTCATCAATTTTTTTAATAACCGTTAGTCAAATAATTGATATGACATCTATCAATGTACCAACACAATTGAATAATTATATTTTCTGGACGGAACTTTCTTACTCATCCCTGCAGTTGGGGTTATAAACCACCCCAATAGCATGCAGGTGTTTTCTGAAAAAGCTGGGTACAGTCAAAAGACTTACCACGATTCTGACATGTTTTCTACTTAATAGCAGGGTTTGTTCGGCTCACTTCGCCAAGAGCCCTGAGATAGGAGCTTCGTTTGCTGGAGTCCTACGGAGGAGACCCAGAAGTCAAAGAACTGGGAACGAGTCCAGTTTTCTATTGCGAATAATCATATTCACTTTATGAATAAGTTTTTGCAATTTTTTTTTCAAATTTTAATTGCCTATTTATTTTAACTTTCTGGCGAATATCAGGTTTTACTTCCAAGTTCAACACATTCTAAAATAAACCTACATCACAAATTCATATAATAGAATAATTTGTATTTAAATTTTAGATATAAACTTATTGGAAACAAAAAAGCAAAATTGTAATATTTATTTTGGATCATAATGAATTTATCAAAAGTATACTTTTTTTTTTTAGTACAAACATCCCATTGTTAGTTTAAAAGTAATAGGTCCATCTACACATGGACATTTTCTACATAAATTGACCTGATGAACATGCTCCTTGAATTTGTCTGTTATGTCACGCAACATTCAATATAAGTACAGTCGTGGTCAGAAAAAGGTGTCCCACCTAAAGTAACATTACTCTTGTTTGAATCAGGCTCCTTAAGGTTATTTATTTTCGCTCTGCCTACTGACAGAGATGAATAATGTAACCGTGTGAGTTTTTACATGGGTTTTATGATCCCACTAGCAGTAATATGTTTCAAATGGCATCGACCTTATAAAGACGTGGTAATTTTTTGCCGGTGTATCTTTTAAAATATTACTATTGTATAGTGTTAGCCTCAGTTCTGTGCTTAAACTATAAGCTAACATATTATAATATCTATTTGATTTAATCAAATAGATATATTACAACAACCAGTCAAAAATTTTTAATAACCACCGTGGAACAGAAATTTTTGTATGTTTCAAATTCTGAACATACATGAAAGATTATGGTAGAATACTTCCCATTGAAATTGGGCCAAATTGGTTACAGAGGATGATCGCCAGAGGCTGCACAATAGCAATAATAACACAGGCACACAAAATTTAAAAAAAAGTCGAAACCCAGAGGGTAGACCCCTCTACCCCCATGTATTTTGGGGCTAGCTTCCCCCATACAACCCTCCTGGGGGATTGAAATTCCATTTGTTCTAAACATTTGAAAAGTAGGTTTTTTGGTGCGCTGAAACCGGATAAGATGATAAAAACTGATTTGAACCACCCAGTCACCCCCTAACACCCCCTACAAGCCCCAGGAAGGGTTGAAATTCCACGTATTCTAAACATTTAAAAAGTATGTTTAATATTAGGTTATTTGGTGCGCTCAAACTGAATATAACGACAAAATACTGATTTCAACCCCCAGTCACCCCCTAGCATCCACTTACATTTTTTGTCATCATATCCGGTTTCAGCATACCAAAAAACCTAAAAATAAACATACTTTTTAAATGTTTAGAAAAAGTGGGCTTGCAGGGGGTGCTAAGGGTTGACTGGGTGGTTCAAATCAGTTTTTATCGTCATATTCGGTTTCAGCGCGCCAAAAAAACCTGCTTTTTAAATATTTAGAACAAGTGGAATTTATATCCCTCCTCAGGAGGGTTGTAATGGGGTGCTAGGGGAAAATTGGATAATTAAAACCTTTTATTGTCATATTCGGTTTCAGCGTCCCAAAATACATGGAGGTAAGGGGGTCTACCTCAGGGTTTCGAATTTTTTTAAATTTTGTGTGCCTGTGTAATAATAAAAGCTTTTTATTGATATACACATAACACATACATATCAAAAGGCCATCGACCTGTCTTTTTCATAACAAATAAGTCATTTACAAAGTTGCTGTACTAATAATAAATACATACTGTACAGTAAAAAAAAATGTTTACATTGGATACTTAAATTTAAACAATATTAAGGATTTTCAGATAATGTAATTAATATTTCTTAAATTGTTTTTTCAGGAAACTTGAACTTGAACATATGTTGCATTATTTCCATATTATGATGACGATTGGCAAACTTTAAGGATAGCTCTTTCAATCTTTCGAGAGTATTTGCTATACTGTAAAGCAATTCGTTCGAAGGATTATGAAGTGGATTTGTGGGTTGACGAATTTTCGTTATAATTCTCAGGGCTGTAGTTTCTGCCGTTTTTATATTATTAAGACTTGAAAGTCGACAATCGAGGTATAAAACGTGTCCATATTCAAAAATCGGACGACATATGGATGCATAAATTTTTGTAGCAGTTCGGGTACTTATACCTTTGTTTTTGTAGGTTAAAGGATAATAAACATATGTTGCATTATTTCCATATTATGATGACGATTGGCAAACTTTAAGGATAGCTCTTTCAATCTTTTGAGAATAGGCTGAATATTTGCTTTGCTGTAAAGCAATTCGTTTGAAGGATTATGAAGTGGATTTGTGGGTTGACGAATTTTCGTTATAATTCTCAGGGCTGTAGTTTCTGCCGTTTTTATATTATTAAGAGTTGGAAGTCGACAATCAAAAACGTGTCCATATTAAAAAATCGGACAACATATGGATGCATAAATTTTTTAGCAGTTTGGGTGCTTATACCTTTGTTTTTGTAGGTTAAAGCTCTGAAGTGTTTGCCTTGCACAATATCATTTTTATGCAAAATGTTACTAGGGTTTTTGATTAGGCAAACAAAAATTTGAAAATTTACAGGATTTTGAAACTGCAATATACAGCGTGTCTCCAAAGTTCGAGTGAACTTAACGTAAATTAAATCTATCAATTCTTTAAAATGTTGAAAATGTTTGTTTAATAAAACTATTAGAAATGAAAGAAAGTTGCAGTTGGGCGTTGCCGAATACTTATTTGAAAAAGAAAAATAAAACAGATATTGGCAGCGCTTAATCTCACACTGACACCGTGTAAAAGTGGTTTGTGTCATGCTCAAGCTAAATTTTAATCAAATAGATATTCCCAGTTGGTTGCGCCCGACTGCGACTTCCACTCGTTAAAATTGAATGAGTATTTATTTAACAAAAAGATCAATTTTTAGGTGTTTTCACTGTATGCAAATATGCTTTTTTGATATTATTAAAATGAAGTACTCCATACATTAAAGCACTTACCAATATTTAAATACCATTCTTTCATCTATCAATTTAAAATTTCAAAAAATAAATATCAAAACTGAATAACTGAATGAGTATTATACAAAACGGGCTGTGACGTCATCAGTTGCATTAACATAACCTCAACTTTTAGGTTTTTTAAGTTTATTGTCATTTTTAATGATTATATCCCCACTGTTCATTTGAAACCAGTATGGCTCCAAGCAAACATTTAAAAATTGACGCAAATGATGTCTCAGTATTGCTGATTACGAAAAATAGGCTGCTAATTATAGGTTGGATTTCCAACCTACAAAAATCGCCTTATTTTATTGGGAGAAGATATTTAAAACTTTATGAACATTACAATGAACAAGATTTTAGTTGAAAATATGAGAACCAAGCGGAAATTTTCATAATAGTGACATATTTTTAAAAGATATGTATTCTTGAGGTTTGTTAGGTGTTTATGACCGATGACGTCAACACTATAGCTTAGTGTTTTGGGCGGTAAAATTTTAATTCAAATTTAAAAATACTTATTCTCGGATATTACTCAACTGGTTGTGGAAATTCAAATGTTTTTAGTTATAATTAAGTATTACCTTCACAGTCAATGAGATTTAAAAATTTGTGAAAACACCGAATTGACTTTGATTAAAAAAGTATAAGATTCAAATCTATTTACATTTTGTATTTTATTTTATTGCGAGGTACTAATTTTATTATTATTACCCGTTATTTTCTTTCTATCCTATCAGTCTGGTGCTGTAAACAGTTACCCAACCAATAAAATATAAAAGAAATAACACAATTAATACGTGATTATCTTGTTATCAAATTCACTAGATTTTGATCCTTCATCTCTTTGCAAAAACCGTTCACATTTGCACTCTCAAAAAGTTCAGCATACAATAGAGCTTATGTTTATCCGAAGTCATGTGGTCCAGGTGATTTGCATACTCAAAATTTAGCCTAAAACGGGGGTAGTAGGTATTAAAAAAATATGCTTATATAACTGATTAGAAGGAAGACATGTATGTTGAAGGAGACACAAGGTTTTAGGGCGGATCTACTAGATTTAGGTCTCATGTTGACAAACACAATGTATTCACTTATGTTTACAAAACAAAACTTTACAAATCACTAAACAAATTCAATGATCAGCTAAATGTCAAATATTAGTAGTAGTACAAAACTTTATTGAAAATTCCAATTGGCTAATGACCTAAGTCTTCCAGCCTATGTCAAATATTATTTTTATAGTTTAAATTGTTTATGACAAAGAACACAAAACACACGTTTTAAAGGAGCTAGTAGTCCGCCATCACTAGTCATGCAATCTAACAATCTGAGAGTTTCTTATCTCACCAGATGAGCCATCAGATGGCATTAGAGATGGTGCTGAGTGGATTTTCTTTGCAACGGGTCCGAACTGTTCCGAAAAGTACCATCTCTAATGCCATCTGATGGGCTCATCTGGTGAGATAAGAAACTCTCGGTTTATGTAATCAAAGGAGGAGGGTCTCCAAGGCCGGTTTTCGGCCTATATTATTTCTTGAGGGAAAAATTTGAAAAACATTTTTTTTAGTATCTACTAACAATATTTAATCGATTCCACCCCAAACGAAACTTTCCCCCATCCTCCCTTTTTACCCCCTGTCACCCCCTCCTCCCACCACTTCCGAAACAACGAAAATGCACGTACAAAATCAAAAATATCCTTATTCAGCAAAAATCATGTTGAAATGTTTCAACGGCCTCCAAAAAAATCAACTGAATGCTGATTATTTAATAGTTTGGGAAGGTATAAATAGGGGAGGTGAGTGCGGGAAAGTTTCGTTTGGGGTGGAATCGATTAAATATTGTTAGTAGATACTAAAAAAATGTTTTTCAAATTTTTTTCTCAAGAAATAAATTAGGCCGAAAACAGGCCTTAGAGACACTCCTCCTTTATCTTAGAATACTCATTTATGGGACACTCGATGGATGTTGTTCTGCCCGCCAGAGGAGAGGGATTCTCCACAGGGTGCTCCAAGTGCCGTCAGTTTTACATGACCATTATGGAGATGTTATTCTTTCAAGTATCAACGCAACCGCAGTTACAGACGATGCATTCCTGTATTGTTTATAAACAACGCGGTTATCGCTCAAGCTCTGTGGAGTATAAGGTTCCCTAATATTCAGCTTTTAGGTGAGACGTGAGTGCGGTGAAGAAAAGTTAGACCATCCTTATTCTTCTAACGCGCAGTAGCGGCGCAGTTATCTCACTCTGAAAGGATGGTCCGTACTGGCCCGAAATATGGTCGGAAATATACCATGATCTGTAGTGTTACATTCTAGAACTTATCCTGATTATCACCATGCAAAACGGTGACTCAAAATGAGAGGATAATTACCCCTACCTCAAGTGGGTCATTCCGCGCTTGTTCCAGTCACGAGTGCTTTCCTCAATTATTAACATTATACAAATTCTCACAATATTTTGAATCAGGCCCTACATCTGGTGTGGTTTCACACCAGCTGCTCACTGGCTAATGACATTTTTGGTGGAGATCGTGAGTTACAAGGCAACCTTATACTCTACAAATCTTGGTCATCGCTAACAATGCTTTCTTGAAGTTTATAAACTGTGGTCATGGGCGTGTACCGGGGTGCATATAAGCATTAATTCCTTACAGTCGTGCGGAAATGACAGTATTTGTTGCAATTTCACTGGTCGTTTGAAGGCTACGAAGTGGCGCGCATGACAAACTTCACATTTAAACACGAAATACGACTTCGGCTCCGAGAGATGCAGCCTGGGAAATTGTAACTATTTTTAGATGTTAATTGAGACGAATATTCTCCTTTACATCTAAAAATTCTGTCATATTCAAAGTTCAGCAATTTATGCATTTTTGAGTGCAGTAAATTCTTATTGATAGAATTTATTTTCAACGTGCATTACTACACCTGTTTTGATGGCAGTGATCAATTAATTTTTCATGGGTTTAGAGGAGGACTTAAATTTAATAATTCATTATTACTTATTGTTAAAATACTTTTTTCTACTCCCATACTTTAATTCATTTATTAGACATTTACTAACTGTATTTTAATGCAGTTCATTATAATATATAGTTTATTTATATTATTTATTTTCATTTCACCGTTCGTAGGCAAAAAGCGCAAAGTTTTTGCAGTATTCAAAGTATGAGTGTGAGTAGTTTCAATAGAAATTATACCACATAGTCCTCTCTATAATAAATGTTCTAAAAATCTCACTTTCTAACATTTTTAACATAACGTAAAGAAGCCTACCTTTACATATGAATGCTTTAATCTATTTTTCTGTCTTCCATATTTTTAATATTACTTCTAACTATCGTCATTTCTGATGTATTACTTGGACTTGGAATTCTTTCATTAACAAAAGAATCAGGTAGAACATTTTGTGATATTTGCAGTCTACACATTTTGCTTCAGTTTTAAAACAAGTACAGTACTTACAACAAAACACAGCATAGAAATTAGGCAGTTGTATTAGTTGTAAACACAAAAATGGCATAATAAATCACTGATTTGTATAAAATCAGTGACATAAATTACAAATGTCATCAAACGACAATCGTCTCTACTCTTGACTGTGCCGCTTGACCCCGCGTGGCATATGTACTATTGGGGCTGGCTGAAAAGTCCTTCGAATGACCAATGAAATTGCTACAAATACTGCCATTTCTGTATAAGTAATGCTTATATGCTACCGGGGCGACGATACATCGCCTACATGTATTATAAATAATAAAATGATTAATTTATTGTCTACTTATGGGCTTCACATAACAAACAAAAACAACACGAGAAAAAACTCATGTCTGGATAATATTATAACTAATTTAAGCAGAAATAATTATAAATCAACTATCTTAAACACAGGCCTTTCTGATCATTTTGCAGTCATTGCATTTTAAATCATATTCCCACAAAGAAAAGAAAATTCCTACTATTATTAGACCTGTTACAGAAACAGGTTTATTCACGTTTCATAGCTTAGTTCAATATTTAAACTGAGATTTTATTAATAATGAAAGCCTTGATGTTAATACAGAGTTCACCTTATCCAATGAGGAAATAAATAAAGCATCCAAAGATGCATTTGCAGCGAAAATAATTTTTACAAATAACACAAGAACTAAACTAAATTGGTTCAACAATAATCTTCATTAAATGATTTTTATGCATGAGGCTGTAAATATGTCAAATTCTACGGAGTTACAGCAACAATTAAAAAAGTACAGGCAGAGGTATCGACAGGCAATATATCAAGCTAAAATTGTAGTTCATGATCATTTTATAAAAAATTCAAATAATGCCCAAAAACTAATGTGGCAAATTATTAATAAGAATAGGAATTATAGAGAAAATGAATATGCAACAGAGTTAGTGAGGACTTTAAATGCCTTTTTTGTGAAGTTTTAGATCTAAAAATTTTGAGCTAGTAGAAAAATTGAAATATTCCTAAAATAATCTGCGTATAAAACTCCCCTAAGAATGTTTTAAAATATCTATATAGTACAATACAATTTTTTTAAAAATGCTTAAATAATTTTTAGACTGTAACTCGGAGACAGTAAATTGCTGTTTGATAGTTCAATTTGTCTTGGAAAAATGCATCAGCAATATGCATCTTTCGCATTTTGAATACTTTCCCTTTAATATAACCTTAACTATCACTGAAATAGCTGAAAAATTTGGGGATCACTTCTCCACTGTCATAGAGGACAAACTGTTAAAACACTTCAATGGCGAGCTGCCCAAAAACTGTACTTGTACTAAAAATGTAGTAACTAGTTTCTTCTGTACACCTGTTTCAGATCACGATGTTCAAAAAGTAATTGCCTCGCTACCTAATAAAAAGTCAACCGGATTTGACGAGGTGTCGGTTGAACTTGTTCAAAAAATGTAGTTGTGAACTTTCAGGCCCACTGGCATATATCATAAACAAGTCCATTCAACTTTGACAATTTCCAGAACCATTGAAACTATCACTTTTGATACCTATACCAAAATCTGGCGATCCTCATGATATTGAGAATGACCGTCCTATTGCTATACTAAGCATATTTTCAAAAATAATTGAAATGGTAATTGCAGAGAAAATAAAGGATTATCTTAACACATTTCACATACTTACCAGCTGTCAACGTGGGTTTAGGAAAAATTTCTCTACAGAAACAGCTACCTTAGAATTCGTTCAGTATATCCATGATAAACTTGATAGTAACGAAAGTACCATCGGAATTTTCTTCGATCTATCTCGTACCTTCGACACGTTGAACATTCGATTTGTATCGGAAAAACTAGAAAGCTTAGGAATTAGAGGAAATGCCAACTCCTTCTTAATGTCCTACCTCAGTAATAGGAGGTTCATTGTGAAACATGACAACATGAAATCAAAAGAAAACATCACTAACATAGGCACACCGCAAGGCAGTGTCCTTGCACCGCTCATTTTTTTAATGTATGTTAACGATCTCCTCGAATATATCACTGGAGGAAAAATTATAATGTATGCAGATGATACCTCAATAATAACATCAGATAAAAATACAGAAGTACAGTATAAAGTAATCGCCATCATAAAACAGTTTAGTGACTGGTGCGTAAAAAATCAGTTAATGATCAATATACATAAAACAATTAATATAAAATTTTACAACAGAATAGACAAACATACAGCCTTTCACCCAGTTATTCAAAACAATACTATAACCTCCGTAAATTCTACAAAATTTTTAGGAACAGTAGTCGACAGCCAAATGAATATTGACTTTGTATCCAAAAAATTAAATAAAGCATATTACTTGATAAAAAACCTGAAAAACAAACTTGACGTAGATTCAGTTTATTACGCACACTTTTTTCAGCAATCAGCTGCAATATTATTGTCTGCGGTCTGTTCGGTGACATAAACAGAACCTTTGTGCTACAAAAACGTGTAATTAGAATGATGTTCAATCTTGACATCTATACCTCTTACAGACCTACATTTCGTGACAGGAAAATTCTAAGTCACCAGTATATACTTACTTAAAATTTTGACATACATTCATGGAAAAAGGACTTTACTAACTAAACACTTTGATATCCATAACATCAACACCAGAGGGAAAAACAATATCTGTCAAAATAAACACTACTATTCAAAATATGAGAAATCACCACTATACTCTGGCACCCGATTGTATAACCTGTTATCCACAGACCTACAATGCTTACCAATCTCCACTTTTAAAAGAACTTTAAAAGAATATCTAAGTTCAAATTGCTTTTATACCATTGAGTTCATCCAAACCATTAATTAGCCTATATATCACATAATAGGCCGTTGGAAATAATAGAAAAGGGTGATTTTCAAGAAGTTTTATCTCCAAAAGATTTTATTGCATAGCATGCATCTTTTAGGTATAAAAACTTGAAAAATCATAGTTCGTACACACAGAATGACGGGGAAAGTACCTAAAAATGCATAATTATGCAAAAAAAATGCATTTTTTGCTGATTTTGGCATTTTTCAAGGGTTTTTCAAAGATATTCATTTAAGATTCATAAAAATTTGAGAAAAATGGTTTGTTTTAGTATTATAAAAGCCTTAAAAGTAATATATTGGGTCATTTAAGACCCTTTATGGGCCGATTGTAGCCATTAAACGCATCCTAAAGTGCATAATTTGCATCCGTTTAAAAAAAAATTTAATAATTGCTCTAAAATTAATAAAATATCGTCCAAATTTTATACTCGGTTTTCGAGGTCACTAATTACGAATTTGAAGAGAAAATCGGAAAATTCAAAATGGCTGACTAATAATGGCGCGAAATTCAATTTTAAAAGTACATTTTTTCCTTTTTTTTTCACATAAAATGTATACAAAGCAAATAAAAAAATTTTTTATGCGCTTTTCTTTTTATCAATTTTCATATTCAATGCCAACGCGTTAAAAAATAAGATAAAGGAGGGGGAGGGGAAAATGCAAAAAAAAATAAAAATTGAAAATTTAGTTAAAAAAAGACGTAAATTCATTTTTTTATTTACTTTGTATACATTTTATGTGAAAAAAAAAACAAAAAAAGTACTTTTAAAATTGAATTTCGCGCCATTATCAGTCAGCCATTTTGAATTTTCCGATTTTCTCTTCAAATTCGTAATTAGTGACCTCGAAACCCCCCCCGAGTATAAAATTTGGACGATATTTTATTAATTTTAGAGCAATTATTAAAATTTTATTTAAACGGATGCAAATTATGCACTTTAGGATGCGTTTAATGGCTATAATCGGCCCATAAAGGGTCTTAAATGACCCAATATGTTACTTGAGGCTTGTATAATACTAAAACAAACCATTTTTCTCAAATTTTTATGAATCTTAAATGAATATCTTTGAAAAACCTTTGAAAAATGCACAAAAACAGCAAAAAATGCACTTTTTAGTCCGTTGCTAAGAAACTATCATAAAACAGACCGGAAAAGATCCATTGCCAAGCAATGATCAACAAAATGATTTCAGAAAAAATAGTATGTCTACTTCGGTGTGAAAGCACATTCCCGGATTTCGATGCTTGTTGGCCTCGGCTAGCGCCTCGGCCAACAATTTGCATCGTCGTCCGGGAATGTATTGCTTTCACACCTAAATACACAATATACTATTTTGCATAATTACGCATTTTTAAGTACTTTCCCCGTCATTCTGTGCGTACGGACTATGATTTTTCAAGTTTTTATACCTAAAAGATGTATTCTATGCAATAAAATCTTTTGGAGATAAAACTTCTTGAAAATCACCTTTTTTTTTATTAATTCCAACGGCCTATAAGCTCTCCTTTTTATCGTTATATGTATACAAAATGTTTGAAATTTTAAAACAATTTGCTGGTTTAATTACGATGTCTGTCTTATACTTTTACACTTGTAGTTTTTTTAACTTGTCTTATCTATTGTACTCAATAGCACAAAAGATGAATACAATTTTTGAATTTTTTTTTAATATTAACGATATGAAAAACTGTCACTAAGAAAAGTTGTTCAGAATTAAAATTTATGTCAAAATTCCAACTTGTGGAAAATCTGCACAATTAGACATTTTTAAAATTCATCATTAAAAAAATAAAATAAAAATGAATGTAGTTTAATATAATTACGAGTATAATTAGCTGTCTTATTTAATAATTTTTGTAAGAAGAAAATAATTTCTATTTTACCATAAGTTTTACGGCATGATACTTGATACTTAGGAAAAATTTTTAAGAAAGTCGAATCAGGTAGATTTATACACAAACAGGAATTCGGACATAAATTTTAATTCTAAACAACTTTTCTTAGTGACAGTTTTTCATATCGTTTAAATTTTCAGATTTTTTAATTTTCTGAATGCCCTGTACAGTACATGGCATGTTAACTTACTCCATGGCAATCATATTTTTAACAGAAGCAAAACTTTTATGAACATTAAATTTTCCACGCAAAATGAGAAATAAAAAGTTTACCCTCTTATCCACTCCTCAGGTAGCAAGGGTACGTTATAATGACGTCAAAATCTAGTGATACTGGTCAGAAAGACGTCAGTGGACTAAAAATGATGGCATAATGACTTCTCATAAATGACATTATAATGACGTGCTACATATCACGTCATATTGTCGTCTTTTTCGGTGTTAAATTTATTTATATTTTATCGGATTACAAACATTCTAAATCTACAGGTGAAATTCAGGGTGCAATCAGTTTCATGTCATTAAAAAAAACTGGTGGTGGGGAACGACTAAACGAACAAAAAAACCTTATATAACATGGGGTCTAAAGCCCATAGTTTTAGAAAAAAAAAAAAATAAACAAAAATTTCTGCTGGAATATTGAGGTAGGTTTAGATCGTCGCGTGTCTTTGCCTATGATACTCGATATTTGTACAGATAGCTATAAAATGTTGGTGGTCTTTAGCGGTGCGGTAAAGATGAAAGACGTCAACGTTTTCTGAGTGTTTAGTAGATCTGAAGAAACCTATACTCTGACTCTCCCTTGTGCAATATTTTAGTAACTGTGGGTATTTCGTTATGTAAACACGTCCAACCCGCCGTTCGTTGTTTTTGTTATTTTTGAATTTTGGAATTTATAGTTAAGATTTATTTTATTGACTTACCGTTCAAGTCGTTAAGTTCTTGATTACGTACAGACACAACTTACTTGTTCGTTCTTTTTGTGTTTCTTTTTGGATTTTGGACCAAGACTTTGCACTTTTTTATGTAAATTTAAAAGTTGTATAATTGAGAACAAGTCCTTTTGTTCACTACAGAATGTAGAAATTTAATTTTGGCGCATTTATTGCATTTGGGCGATTTTTGTGGGAATAAGAATTATTGGGTTGGCAATTGCCACTCCATATGGAGAATTTTGGTGCCATATAGTGGCAGTATCTTTTTGGATTTGTTGGCGGCGATTTCGGCTGCAGGAACAACCCTTGCTAAAATTAAGTATTTTATGTTTTGAGTTTGACGTGGGGATTTCCAGGTGTGATTTGATATTTCGGATATCACACCAATAGAAAGTACTCTGGCCAGAGGGGAAACAGGCAAACCAGGCGAAACGGGTGAGTTGTTGGCCCTTTTTTCTGTCATTCCTGCTTTCTTTGTCCTTTTGCAATTGAATGCCTATTTTTTGTAAAAATTGAAAAGTTACAGTCCAAACATAGAAAACACCATTGACCAAGAAAAGCAGTGGTTCTCAAATGTTTTCTTAATATTCAAATTTTTGACCCAGGTCAGTTTTTTCAAAGTGCCAATAGAGGAAAAATTAATAAAGGTTTTTTGTTTGTCTAGTCGGTCCCCATTACCAGTTTTTTTAATGACTTGAAACTGATTATGATTACATCCTGTATATGGTAGATGATGACGTTTTTTTTTAACGTTTTCCTACTTACAGAATAAGGAACTACCAGAAGCGGCCCTCTCAGCACAACCTTTGATGTCTTTTTTGTGACCTTCGCCATTTTGTTGTTGGTAATTTTGGCGGAAAATTTAAATAGCATGTTTATAAACAAACTTTACACAGACCGAATAAAACAACGTTATTCGATGAATCCTATTTATAATGGGTATTAAAACTATTAAAGTAAATTGGATAAAATTATCTCTACGAACAATTGTATTCTTAATATAAAGTCATAAAATGTATTGAAATTAATAAAATGTCCCGCCTGAGAAAATCTGTGATTTCTTACTGGGAGGTTGTTCTGGGGAAGTATTAAATTTATTTCATTTTAAACTACGTGCTGTTGGTAACAATCTATTTTGATTATTTTAATACATATTTGTGCGCACAACTTAAAATTGTTATAAAGTTCGGCTGAACTTTTACTTGCCAAATCCCCATGCTTCCAACTACAAGACGGACCTTAAAAGAAGAAAGGTTTACAATTACTTGGAAATATCTTATAATTTATATCAATAATAAAATACTTTGTGGATCCTTAGGAAACCTAAATAAACTAATGTCTTTTCCTATCGAACTACTTGGACATTCCGGCGCAAACGCGAGGTTCCACCTTGTTTACTCATATCGCTAATAAAAATTACTATTAACACAACACTTTCCCGCTATGATCTTTTACCTATGCACAGCACAATAACACTAAAACCTTTTAAGAATTTTATTTCGGTATTATGTCACAGAATGTCATTTACCGCACTTTTCTAAAATCTCTGTTGGGCGGTGGATCAAACACGAAGGTGTTTGGCTATGTTTTTCAAAATAGCCAATCATATAATA
Organism: Rutpela maculata; assembly: GCA_936432065.2. Lineage (NCBI taxonomy): Eukaryota > Metazoa > Arthropoda > Insecta > Coleoptera > Cerambycidae > Rutpela > Rutpela maculata. The sequence continues at coordinate 111,098,872 of OW386287.2, read as the reverse complement.
TTATTGTTTACCGGTGTGCTCCTCTGGTGAATTTAGAAATCTGCGGTTATTGTTTTAACCTAAAAACAATAAATGAACTGATGGATGTACCAACAACAAAATGGCGGCAATGGAATTTTGGCGGGAAGCCCAAGTGTCGTTTCTGGTAGTTCTCTTTTCTGTGATAGCGGCTCATCCTGTAACCCATCACATATTGGAAAATGGAGATCTCTTAGAGCCTGTTTAATTTCGTTTAATTAACGTAAATATAACCTGAAAAAGACGTCAAATTAACGTCTAGCATGCATAATTGACATACGAGTCAGGTGGATGTGATATATACGGACTTCTCCAAGGCATTTGATCGCATTGATCATTGTCTATTATTATCCAAACTTTGACTGTAAGGCTGCTCTACCGCTCTTGTTCAGTTCTTCTCTTCCTACCTGACAAACCGTCTTAATTATGTCGCTTACAATGGTTTTACTTCTAACTCATATACCGTAACATCAGGGGTACCACAGGGTTCCAATTTAGGTCCGCTATTTTCTGCTCTCTTTGTCAATGATCTCAATGACACTCTTTGCTGCAGAAAGCTTTTTTTCACAGATGACCTAAATATCTTTGCGCCAATAAACTCCGTAGACGACTGTCATATGCTACAAAGGGAACTTAATAAAGTAGCACAGTGGTGTCATTTAAACTCCCTTGCTCTAAATATAACCAAATGCAAGGTTGTACCTTACGAAAAGATGAACTCATTGATTACGAATATCATATCGACACACAATCTTTGTCCCGTATCGACTCAACCAGAGATCTAGGAGTATTCTTCGATAACAAATTATCATTTGCCAAGCATATCGAGTTAACAGTTTCCTCGTCTATGAAAACCTTAGGGTTTATTTTAAGAGTAAGTTAAGACAATGGAGTCTTAATCAAACTATTTTATTGCTATGTTCGGTCTAAACTTGAGTACTGTTCACTTATTTGGAGCCCTATCTATGATTATTAAGTCAAATTAATCGAGTCCGTTCTTAGAAAATTCTTAAAACTACTCTGCTTCCACACTGATGGTAGATATCCAAACAGAGGCTGCGACCAGACTTATCTGTTAAATAGGTTCAACTTCGACTCATTACAATTTAGAAGACAATTTTATGCTGTAAAATTCCTGTATTTGCTCATACGTAACAGAGTTGACTCTCCTCCTGCACTAAGCCAGTTGAACTTTTTGGTTCCTAGAGCCGCCAGTCGCAACCCTCTCACATTTTATTGTCAACTGGCGCGAACCAATATAATGCTGAAGTCTCCTATATTCGTTATTTGCGCTAACTACAATTCAATTTGTGATACTTGTGATATATTCAACTGCACGGTCAATACAATTCATACTTCTCTTAAGAATTACAGCGTCCCATAATGTTAATGTTAAAATGATATAAACATGTAGGGCACTTGTAATTAATTTTATATTGTTTGTCACTTATATGTATGTATGTATGTAGCCATGTATTTTTCTTTTTTTTGTCGCTTTCTTGTCCTGTAAAAGAACCCTTTTGTACTGTTGGACAAATGTATTGAATAAATAAATAATACGTCATTCATTTGAGACATTAGGAAGTCATTTTCACGTTTCATTTACGCCATCTACCTTGTCATTTCTCATCACTCACTGACCATTTTTTCATGTCATTTTCACATGCCTTTGCTACCTGGGTCTAACAGTGGACAAACTGGATATTTTTTAATATGATTTGCACCCAGTTCTTTTCGTTAAATAAATCTAAATCTTTTTTGGAACTTCAAAGGATATTTCTCTCTTTTCAACGATATACCATATGCCCTATTTATTCATTAAAACTAAACAAATATTTACAAAAATATTTTTTACATCAGTAAAAAAATAATTGTACTTGCCATGGAGAAGCATGATAAAACAAAACAATTAGAAAATCTAATAAGTTGTCCCAATCTTTACTAGAAATGCTCCTGAAAACCAATTATTCTTTGCCAATGTGATTTTTTGGTAATACTTTTTAATGAAAATAACGCTAAAAAATTAATTTGTCTGTATTTCATGTGATACTAAACTGGTTGCACTATTATTATTATTCATTAAAAACAGTTGGCTATGGAAGAACTTGACACAATTGGATTTTCAGACAGTCCATCTCAATTAATAGTTATATACCCGTTTAAGAATTTAAAACTTACAAAAATGCAGGCCCGTCGAGAGAGGGAGGTGCGGAGGAGATTCTCTCCGGGCCTGGGCTCATTTTGAGGAGCTCGGGCTTGTTTGAATTATAATTTTTTCTTGGCATATTTTAATTTTCTTTTTGGATTTCTGCCCCTCGCTGATCAATCAAAAATTTTTTCCCCACGGCCCTGCAAAAATACGTTTCACTCACGATAGTTATAACTAGTGGAAGCATTATACTCTTCGCCAATTTACTGAGCTTTTTATATAATTATTACACATTCTATAGGATACTTACTCTTCGCAGTTTTCTTGTAAATAATGTTAGTTTATGGACATTCTAAATTTTCTGACACTAACTTTGTTGTGAAAAAAAAAACACCCTGTGAGGGATTCGAACACGATTGGATTGCCAGACAAAATTTAGCCTTGGACCATTACAAATCACTAATTTTCAATTCATGGCTAAATGGGGAGCAGCAAATTCCTTCTTGGGTTGTCGAGGGGCGGACAGTGCTAATCCCGAAGAACGGAGATTTGTCTAACCCAAAAAACTACCGGCCGATAACTTGCTTAAACGCATGCTACAAGGTGTTTACACGCATCTTGTACATGCGGGTGCTCCAAGCAGTTGAACGGGTATACGAACGGATATATGAGCAACAAGGGTCAAAGAGAGGTGTCGCTGGCTGCAAGGAGAACCTGCTGATCGACAGATGTATCACGCAGGACTCTGTGCAGTATAAGCGTAACCTCTCTATGGCCTGGATCGACTACCGCAAGGCATTTGATATGACATCCCACGAGCTTATTGTTCAATTGCTCGGATGTCTTGCAGTGCCCTGTCCCGTAGTGAGATGTATTGAAGAACTGATGCCGCTCTGGAGGACTCGCTTTACCATAACATCGGGTAATGGCAGAGTCCAGACAGAGCCGGTATTGTTCAGAAGGGGAGTATTTCAGGGAGATTCTCTAAGCCCACTTCTGTTTTGCATCTCACTATTGCCATTATCCATTTCGCTTCGTAATACCCGAAGCTACAACTGCGATACCCCGGCGATAGGAGGCATAAGATTTTACATGGATGACCTTAAACTTTATGCCTCCGGAGAGAGGGATTTACGCCAGTCCCTCAGGGCGGTACAGGAGTACACGCAGGCTGTCGGCATGGAATTTGGGTTGGACAAGTGTGTACTAGTCCACCTCAAGAGAGGACGATGCGGTGACTACGGAGAGGATGCGCAGCTTGTGAACGGAAGCATCTTACATCATCTAGATGCCGGAGAGTCGTACACTTGTGTCGAGGTGTCGAGCAACGCTCCACCCAAGAAGTGAGTGTAGTAAAAAACGCTCTCCGCGGCAAGTATCAGCACCGACTCAGACAGATCTGGTCTTCACAACTGTCGGGAAAGAACAAAGTGTCTGCTACCAATATGCTTGGTGTTCTGATCTCCCTCTACTCCTTTGGAGAAATCAAATGGAATCAAGAGGAGCTGGGCATCTCTATAGGAGTCTGCATCCTAAATCGTCCGTTTCACGGTTATACCTCCCACGACACTGGGGAGGCCGTGGTCTCTTGAGTTTGGAGAGTCTCCATAACAGGATGGTTCTGGATGGAGCCTGTAAGGTCATAAGGAGTTCGGATGCCCTCCTCTGCATGGTCCGAGACCATGAATGTGCAGGGGTAGGACCCTTTTGGTTTAAGGCAGCACACAGAGCTGCCGATGACCTCGATCTGATCTTCGACGCTGAGCGGGTTAATCACGACTCTGTCACCGAGTTGGAACCTGCTCGGCAAAAAGCCCAAGTCAAAGCTGCTGAAATTAATCTATTTCTGCAGCAACACTCGGATAAGCCATTGCATGGAGTCTTCTATAAAAATATAGAAGACCACGGCTTATCCGAAAGGCTGACCTTTGCTTTCTTAAGGTCAGCCGGGCTGAAGTCTGAGACCAAGGATTTATAATGGCATGCCAGGATGGTGTATTCAACACACTTGTCTATCGAAGTCGTGTCAGGGTATAAAGGTCCCTGATGTCAGCTGCAGGGCCTGCCGCAGAGCACCGGAGACATTAATGCATTTGCTGGCGGTTTGTCCAGTATATGCAGTATCGGCCTATATCCAGAGGCACGACGCAGCATTACGAGTGCTTTATTATCACTTAAGGCACTCGTTTGGGATAGACGAGACATCAGTGCTGCCCTACGCTCCGGGGGATATTGAGTCCGTTGTGGGAAATGAAAAGTGTCTAATTTATTGGAACTACTCATTTCCCACCATCAGGCAAATACAAGCTAATAAGCCTGACGTGGTCCTCCTCGACCACCAACTGAAGACAATATTTGTTGTGGAGTTCTCGGCTTCCGCTCAGAATAACATTGTCTTGAATGAGGAGGAAAAACAGTTGAAATATCGAGATTTGCTCTTCGAGTTCCGCAGGCTTTACCCTGGCGATAGATAGATAGATAGATAATTTATTCAGTCAATACAATATTCAAATTGTTTACACTCGTCAAAACACATTTAAAATTTATATAGGCATTTAAAATAGGTATATAAATAAACACATTAAAATTTACATAGGTATTTAAAATAGGTATATAAAAATAACATTTACAGTAAGATCAAAATGAAGGACTTTAAAATATTAAAACATCCTTTAAGAATTAAACTACATCATAGTATGCTTTTTAAATAAAATTTGTTTCACTTAAAATTTTTCAAATCTAACAGTTTGATCTCATCGGGTAATTTATTGAAAAATGTTGGTCCAAAATAGTTTACACCATTCATTGCTTTCGTAAGTTTATATGTTTTTTTTGATATATTAGTTTTATTTCGAGTATTGTAAGAGTGTATATCTGTATGACACTTATAGTTGTAGAAATTTGTTTTCACATAAACAAGACATTCGTAAATGTACATGCAAGATAAGGTAAGTATTTGATATTGAATAAAATAAGGTCTGCAGTGAGTTCGCATATTTACACCAGCAATGACCCTCACAGCCGACTTTTGCATTCTGAAAATATTTTCCTTTTTCGCACAATGACCCCAAATTAATAAGCCATATTGTAGGTGGCTGTGAAAGAATGCAAAATAGGCTGTGCGAACCATCTCGGGAAAGATACAAACACTCAATTTCCGCAATTGGAAATGGTTGGATGCAAGTAGATACTGTTAAGCTAGTGGTCCTGATCCTTAATGCCATAAATGAATATTTCTTGAATGTTCAGTGGGACTTAGTTTTGAATGCTGAAATAAATACTGCTGTAGAACTATTTTATATAAATTTAATGCAATATATCGATCAATTTGTACCAAAAATGAAGTTAAAAAGTAATTTTAAATTTCCAATCTGGTTCGATAATGAACTGAAACAAAATGTTATAAATAAGCGAGCAGCTCATAGACAATATAAAATTACTAAAAGTCAAGATGATTATAACAATTTTAGTCTTTTAAGAGCAGCCTGTAAAGAACAATCAGCCAGTTGTTATAATAACTATATAAATTAAGTAGAAAACAATATTTTATCTGATGCAAGAGTCTTCTGGGATTATGTACGTATTAAAAATAAAGAAGATATTATTCCCAATAGCATGAGATATCTTGACGAAACTGCCGATGACGGAAATTCAATTGCAAATCTATTTGGGAAACATTTTTCTTCTGTTTACACTGATACTTCCACTTCCACTGATTCACTAAATTATAGCCATTTACAGAATAATCAAAGCTCTATCAACATCAGTGGTTTGTATATAGAAATAACCGAGGTTTTAAATAAACTGAACGATCTTGACTGCAAGAAAGGTCCTGGACCCATCTCCTTATTTTTTAACATCGTGTGCATTTGCCTTATCGAGACCACTATGGCTATTATTTAATAAATCACTGTCGGAAGGAATTTTTTCCAACAATCTGGAAAAAATCATATATCGTGCCTATCTATAAAAAAACTGGTGACAAAGAAATGGTAATTAATTACAGATCTATATCCAAAATTTCACATATACCTAAAATATTCGAGTCTCTTATAAACGATTATTTAACATGTAAACTAAAAAACCAGTTCTAAACAACATAGGTTCTGTCGAGGCCGATCTATTACTACCAATTTATTAATATATGAAAATTACATTGTTAGTGCCTTGGAGAGGGGTAACTGTGTGGATTCAATTTACCCAGATTTCTCCAAGGCATTTGACAAAGTAGATCATGTTCTCCTACTCGATGTATTATTTCAGTATATTCATGGTATGCTCTTTCAATGGCTAAAATCATATTTAAATGATCGTGTTCAAGTCGTAAAAATTAATAACTATTATTCAAACGAAATTAAGGTCAAATCAGGTGTTCCTCAGGGGCACATGTGGCCCCATTACTGTATAATCTTTTTATCAATGATGTTTTAGAATGTTTTTTCCACTGCCAAGTATTATTGTATGCCGATGACATGAAAATATTTAAAGAAATTACTGATACCATTTCCTGTATAGATTCAGATCCAGATTTATTTATTTATGTTATTTGATTTACAACAATCATTACATTCGTCAATAAATTTAGTATACAAACATCAGATAAAATTACATCACAAATATTGTTACTTATACATACAAAATAAAATAGTTATTTATACAGATATGGAACAGAAAACTCTATATCAATGAATTGCACTGCAAAAATTCAGTTGTGCTATAGAAAGCTTTTCTGACTAGTAATTCTTTTACTTTTGCCTTATACTCGTTTAGAGTTAATTCCTTGTAGTTATTTGGTAGCTTGTTATAGAATAGAGGGCTGTAGTAATTAGTTGCCAACCGAGACTTACGTAGCCTGAAGTAGTCTATTCTAATATCATCTCCGTCTCTGGTCAAATACCGGTGAAAAGTATTATTTCTATTATAGACATCTTGGTTAATATAGGCATAAACTAGACATTCGTATATAAATCGGCAAGGTACAGTTAAAACCCCAAGTTGAATGAATACATTTTTTACGTCGTGTCTGTAGTTGATGTTAGCTATGATTTGAAGAGCCCTTCTCTGTAGAGCAAAAATACGCTCCACATGACAAGAATGACCCCAAGCCAGAATGCCATAGCAGCTTAGTGACTGAAAAATTGCATGAAATGTTTGGAGCAATATATTATGCGGTAATATTTTTGACAAGTTTTTGAGTAAAAAGATATTTTTAGAGAGTCTAGTTGCCAGATGAGTGACTTGGTTTTCAAATTTATTTGCGATTTGCTTGAGGCTAAAAGTCATGTTGACAGTTTTATATGCATTTAGTGACATTTTATTGGCAAGGGAACCAATTATTTAAATATGTTGTATTTTCTTTCATAACTCTATTCAAGATGTCATAATTCAAATTTGAGTTCACCAAAGTTGTATCATCTGCAAAAAGGATCAACTTATCATTAGGGACCGAGGTATTTATATCATTTATATATATTAGGAACAATAAAGGCCCCAGTATAGAGCCCTGGGGCACTCCATGTTTTATATCTTCCCACTCTGATATTGATTTTATATAAAAAGTTTTTTGTTTTCTTGCAGAAAGATAACTACTAATAAGGGCTAAGCTTTTCCCATTTAATCCATAATCCATTATTGAGATGGTAGTCGAATATTACAGGATTATTGCCTCTCGTGAAAGAAATTTTGTTACACTTAGCAGGGTTAAGTTTTAATAGAGTGATGTCACACCATCGAACTAAATTATCGAGATCACTTTGCAAAAGAGAGGCATCATAAGAGTTGTCAAAAATTCTGAAAAGCTTCAAATCATCAGCAAACATTAAATAATTACTGTTAATGAGTGCCTCACTAATATCATTAACAAACAAGTTAAATAATAATGGATCGATATGCGATCCTTGAGGAACGCCGGATGTAACTATAATAGATGATACGGCTCCTGAGCATCTGACAAACTGAGTTCGGTTTTATAAATAACTATAAATCCATTCAAGCATGCAACCCTCGACACCCAAAGCCTCTAGTTTGGCTATAAGTAACATGTGATCAACACGATCAAATGCCATCGTGAAATCGGTGTAAACTGTGATTGACGTTTAAAAGCTTTGAGAATAAAATGTTCATAAAGAAGTAGATTAGTTGAGGTGCTCTTTTTACACATAAAACGTTGCTGCTCATTGTTAATAATATGTGCAGTATCCCATGATATTTTTGTCGTAATCAAGCAATCGAGAAGCTTGGGTATCTCAGATTGGATGCAAATGGCTCGATAGTTCTTGACATCATCTCTTGGACCAGATTTATGAATTGGTGTTAAAAAGCTATTTTTCCAGAACTCAGGGAAAATGCCGGTATGCAGTGACAAGTTATAGATTTTATGTAGTGGTATCGCTAATGTAAATACACATTTTTTTAGAACGTATAGTGGAATGCCATCAGGCCCAAATGATAATTTATAAGGTACTTGGAGAAGTCTATCAATTATTTCAGTTAAGGTGACTGTCTAACAGGTAATGTCAACGTGATTCTGCAAGTGGTCGTAATTAGGAATTTGATTTACTTGCTCGATACTATAAACTGAGGAGAAAAAAGATGCAAACAAATTAACAATATCATTAGTATTATCAGCAGATACATTATCGTAGCGCATAACTGTAGGTAGATTATACTGATTCCTTTTGTTTTTGAAGTAGGTCCAGAAATATTTAGGGTTATTAACGAGATTATTTTCGGTTCTGGCTATATAGTTATTAAAACAAATGTCTTTTAATCTAGAGCACTCTGCTCTTAAATAACAAAAATTATGGTAGTGGTGAATATCACCAGTTTATGTACTCTTTTTTTCTCACTAATAGTTTTTTTAAGTTCAGTGCTGAACCAGCGGGGATAGCTAGATGTCTTAAATTTTTTAACAGGAATGAACATGTGAAGGCCATCGTAAAATATGTTGTAAAATTGTTCCACTGAGGAGTGTGGGCTTCAAGATTTATTACTTCTTGCATTTGTCATCTTTGTGCATTTTCCAGGTCAATTACATTTCTATTAGTGGTTATTGTGTCTTTCTGTATTTTTTCCTGTACTTGATTGTTTTTGTTTCCATTGATAGTAATATGCGTTTTTTGTTGTGTATTCTCACTGCTGATAATGTTTTTTTGATTGAAAAACAATTTAACTTGTTTACTTATTAATTCCTTGATGAATTCTGTGTTATTTTCAACATTATGTTCATGCTGTTGTAATTTGGGAGGCCTTTTATTTTTGTTTATTTCTTCTTCAAGGGTTTGTATTCTTTCTTTTAAAAATTGGTTATTCACTTTCAGTTCATTGTTTAGTTCTATTAAAAGCTTGTTTTCAAACTTTAGAGTGTCTATGAGAGCGTCCTTGGACAGATAATCCCCTCTGTCCTCATGTTATATTATCTGAGATTTCCTCTGCTGTTAATTCCTGGTTGGTGCAACATGTTTATCTGGTTGCACAACTTTTGTGATATGATGCACTGCAATTAACACACTTTACTCGTTTTTTTATAACTCTTTTATCACAATATTTGCACAGATAAGTTTCATTTGTGTTTGACTTAGCGGCCATCTTTATTTCTTTCCGTTTGGTTGCAGTCAGATTTTAAATCGAATTTTAGTCAAAATCTAGTCATTCTCATAATTTTGTAAATTGGTAAATGATATATTAATTGACATATTTTAAGTTGAAGTTATTTATGATGAACTCCTTATGAGTTGCTGCATGATTTGAACATATATATATATATATAGAGATATGCATGGTCATATACAGGCCCGCTTCATACACTGAGCAGTTGTAGTGCAGCCCGATTTGACGCTGTGAAGCCCGGGGTTGGGCTCATCAACGTACCCCCATGTATATCATCACTAAATGGCCACAAATCATGTTAGCTTCCTTCCTACAAAATTTTGGGGTGGGCTTCAAAAAGTCATATTTTCATGTTCCGAGATACACTTTTAATTCAGCACTACTGAGTCAGGCGGCGCTGTTCCTGTATATCCAGGGCTCTTATACAGCTGATATCCATCGCGCGTTACCTAGCCCGATATTTGGCAGCGTTGCAATGGCTCGATAACGTTCGATTCTTATTTTCTCTTAAATACTTTTTTTATGAAGTCACAATCGGTGAATGAAAGCTCTTTATTCGAATTAATTTTTAGTCCGAAACCTCACAGGTATTGTATCATATTCGAACAATTTATCTAAATTCAAAAATTTATACCTACTAAGAATTATAATTTAAGTTGCATAGTGCTATGAAAGAAAAATAGTTGTAAGCATCTTAAACATCTTAAAATGTGTTTCGAATTCTTATACAGAATTTCAAATAGAGGGCTTAAAAATATAAGTGTAGCATTTATATCGTAAGAGAGAAAATTTAGAATAAGAACAAAATATAAAATAAATGCTTTGTTTATTTGTTGTACTAAATTGATATTTCTATGTCCCTAAATTAGGTTTGTGATTTTTGCATTCAGGATTTAATAATATTATACTTAGTTACTTCCACATCCAGTGGAAGTTTAGCAACACAAAAAAAATCTGTATTGTTCAAATAGACTTTGAATGTCAGGAATCGTCGAGATTTTAAGTTTGAGCAAAATAAAATATAAATATAAATTAATGTAAATAAGACATTAAATAAAAAAAACTGTTATTCTATCGTTCTGTGTGTAACTTTTTCTCCGCACACAATTACTCTGGAATCGTTTACGATATTGATTATATTTTTATCTTTTTATCTTATTCCGTTGAATGGTTGGGGGGGTGAATTGGGGTAAATGAAAAAATTGTTTGGCATTAGCCACCCCATTACCACCACCACTCTCACACCAATATTAACAGAGGTGAAGAAAATAAAATTGCGATTTAGTGTGTGTAAAAAACCAAAGACCTTAGCATTTTTTTAAATTTCATCTACCCCGCTATGTGACACATTGTTTTATGGGTTTTTGCATCGACGATTTCAAATATTATATGATTAAAGTTCCATAAACAATTTATTTTCAGTTAATGAAGTGCAAATATAATATCAAATTTTATTCGTTGTGAGAAATTTGGATAGAAAATTTGGATGTGGAAGTAGTTTGGTATAACATTTATCTCAGAAATACTGTTTGGTTTATTTCATTTGACTCAAAAAAATACCAAACTTACGCGATCGTTCAGTAAAAAAATTGTATGTAAAAAAATACGTACTGCAAAACTTGAAGCAAATTTAATTTTGTATTTTTTTTCTGTTTCAACGTACACGCCCTTGAAAATCGTCGTGTTTAGACAAAAATGTGTTGAAAGTCTACGTTTAAATGCCAATAATGGGAAAGTCATTGCAATTTTCATTTGTTCGGGAAATTCACCACTTTACAATAAGGGATTTATAATTCTAGTTAAATGACATATTACATAATTATGTGTAAGCTTTATTACTTTGGGAGTTACCTGATCTATTACGCAATACGCTTTGCTTTTCATCCCGTTGATTATAAAAGCAATATCTTGAGTAAATATAGGAAGGTGACTTTAGTTTAAAGAACCGACGGACAAAGTACATGGAAGAAAAATAATTTGACCAAAATGTTCAGTAATTATGGTAAGGTGGTGTGGGTGGATAAGGTAAAAATAATTTGAGATCTTTGGTTTTTGTTCACACACTAAATTATGCTTCTGTTTTTAACCCTTTTCTACAAATTGAAATTTTATAATAATGAATGTTTTTTTATTTAAAATACACTTTAAAATTTATTAATAAATCCTCATATTATAACATTTTAACTTTATTAATTGAACATTTACAATTACTTATGTTTCAGACAATTTTACGAGCATTACATGATTTTGGTCTTAAATCGGGCATTTTTATCCATAACTCTGTATTTTAATAATTTTAATTGTTAAAAATAATAAATGCCTAATAAAAACCTATGCAATAATATTTAAACTTTGATATAAAATATTCGTTCATTTTGCACAATTTTTGTCTTAAAATTTTGGAGTCGTCATTTTTTTTTAACACTGTTCGTAATTAGCGAATTCTTTTCAATTATAACATTTTCAACATAATTTTTCACAGAAAAAAAAAAGAGTTAGCGGGCAAGGAAAAGTAGTAGAAAGCTTCATAAATGATTATAGAGCATTAAAATAGTTTTTAGGCATAAATCCATTCAGGTTCAATCGACTTCCTAACAACTTGCTTTTTTCGCCTGAGTGCAGTCAACTAAATAATTTTAACATTTTTAAAAACTAAATCAAAAGCCGCTGCCCAAGAAATCACTACCTCCATATCCATATTTTCTATCCAAATCTCTCACAACGAAAAAATTTTGATACTATATTATTTGCACTCCACTATGTGGAAATAATTATTTATGGAACTTTAATAATATAATATTTGAAATCGTCAACCCCAAAAACCCATAAAACGATATGTCACATCGGTAGTGGTGGGGAGGTGGTGGTACTGTGGGTGGATAAAGTAAAAAAAATTGTTGAGGCCTTTGATTCTTGTACACACACTAAATCACAATTTTATATTTTCACCTCTTTTAATAATGAGGGTGGCTAATGCCAAAAAATTTTTTGAGACCTTAGCTTCTCTTATGTGTATATATTAAACAACGATTTTATGGACTCTTACTTCCCAACCCCAACCCTTCAACGGAATAAGAACAAAATATAATCCGTGTCCAGAACTCATCATGATGAGAAGTTACACACAAACAGACCGACCGACAGACTGAAATCTTTTTTGCTCAAATTTAAAATCTCGATGTTTCATAGCATTCTGAGGATATTTGAATAATAAGAATTTTCAATTTTTTTTTGCGTAACTATATTTCTCTAAAATTACCAGTTAAGGGTATCTTATTATTATTTCATGTTTTGGTAGCTATACAGTGTTTCTCCATTTTCGGATTTAAGGACCGTTAGTCTAATTTTAAATTTAAGTTCATGTAGGTATTCAGGCAAAACGTTCTCGAAACCCTGTCAAAAACTACTATAAATAGCTTCGTACACAATACATTTCTCTGTTTCATATTTCCGCGTATTGCTAGAAAACTACCTGCTTTCTCTTTTGTTTGTTAAGTGTGTCTGAATCTAGCATTATTAGAAATGTTAAAATTCACATTGTTTATTTACTTCGTTTTTTATCTGTTTTGAGAATGTCACTATATATTGTCAAAAATGTAAAAAACAAAAAAAAAACACTTTCATCAAGATCGATTTTTCCGTAAATGTTACTAATTCTTAATTGTAAATGAAGTGTTGAAGGTGATGCAAAACGGTAATTTCAATGTAATATGTGATAAGGGAACTTTAATTAACCATTTAATGTTCGGACTGCTGAAAACCGAAATGTTTAAACAGTAATTTTACCTAACAAATTGCTAGAAATGGCCATTTTTAGGCAAGAAAAAACTTGTTTATGCTTTATGGGCACTCTCACATTAAAAATAATTGTATTACGTATTTTACATTAAATCGATTTATAAAGTAGAAATACATAATCAAAATTTATAATAATCTCATTTTAAGTTTAAGCAGAAAACTAATTTCTATCTGTCGGTCTGTCTGTAACTTTTTTGTGCGCAGTATTACTCTGAAACTGTTTATGATATTGACTTAAAATTTTGTACATTTATGTATTATAGCGAGATCTCGAAGTAAATTATATTTTGATCTTTTTCCATTGAAGGATAGGGCGGGGGTAAATGAACGTAAATGGGGATAAATAAGTAAAGCAAACAAGTAAGAGTTCGTGAAATTGGAAATTACTGTATTTAGGAGAAGTCAACGTCTCAACAATTTTTGTCATCAGCCATTCCTACCAGCCCTACTACCGACGCGACGTGGCATATATATCATTTTATGGATTTTTGAGGTAGACGATTTCAAATATATTAAATTATTAAACTTATATGAACAATTATTTCCATATAGTGGATTGCAAATATAGCATCAAACTATTTTTCGCTGTAAGAGACATTTTGATAGGACATCTGGATATGGAAGTAGTGATTCCTTAGGCAGCGGTTTTTATTTATGAAGACATATATTTTTATGAAGGCCATTTGGAATTATATTTCTTGTCGGTCTCCCTGCATAGTGCGCTTGACAGCATCATGCGCCTGGTATATCACGATCTTTGCAACCTTTAAGTTAATAATGCTTAGTGAAAATAGAATTACAAATGTTTTGGTCAAAAATCATAGAAAAATAAAGTAAGGTAGGTAATATTCTATGTTAAAACAATTTGCTGCCGCTGCCGTTTCCATCTGCGCGAACTAACGTTCATAGATGGGAAATTTTTAAAGAAATTTAGAAAAAAACTGGTACAAAATAAAACATTAAAGGTAAACGATTACTAACAGAATAACTAATGCGATTAATAGTATAAAATGTTTTATATACTTAAACTTTTTCATTACGTGTATTCTGTTAGTAGAGTGCTCGGCTCTCAAACATGCGCATAAAAATAAGATTTGTAGAGGTTACGGCGTATCAAATGTTTATTTTTTTCGACTTTTGACTTGAAACAAAAATATACTATATTTTTTATAACATGCAACGGAGCTATGAAAATAGAGAAATGCAAAATGTGTTCTTAGAGTGGGGTCGCCTACTAACGGATCATAGGAAATTTGCATCGCATTACATTTAGTTGTATCCTATTTATTATTAGTTGTAAAATTATAAATCATACACTATTGCGTTCGGAAAAGATAAATAAGATTTTTGTAAAGAGTACAAAGTTTTGATTTGAGCCTACATTTCGGAGATAATACGATGGAAACACAAGTTGTCTAAATTGAATTAAATTTTAAAACATTTCAAACCGACATATTATTGCGGTTTTAAGTTACGTTCTCCCGTAAAATCCGATGTAAAATGTATTATTTGAAAGCCATAAGGAAATATTTCCTCTGCAAAACATTTTATGAAAAATCGCAATTTATTTATTTTTTCCACTATTCGCTTAACTCGTTTTTAACTTTAATGCTCTTTTGCACATGACGCTATTTGATGGTCTTTTGAAACTTACATAATTATTAGTTATTGTTATTATTACTATATTGCATATATAATTATTCATTTTATATAAAATCCAGCTCGTAACAACGAAACCTCCACGGAGGTCACGGAAGCATATTAATGCACACTCTATGCCTATTTTCAAGTTCAAACTGCGCCTTCTTATGTCTTCACAGTATCACAGTACTTTCTGATGAGCAAATTAAAAGAATTTACTAGAAGTATCCGTCTTTGCACAGTGGGATAAACTGAATCTGATAACTTATTTCATATAATGCAACTCTCAATTGATGTTAACTTGGGGCAGCTGGTACGTAGTAGAGGTCATTGTAATAACTTTTTTTAATATTAAGCCTATAAGTATAGTCGCAGTGAAATAAAAAACCGCTGCCAAGAAATCACTACTTCCACATCCAGATTTTCTATCCAAGTCACTTACAACGAAAAAAATTTGTATGTGGAAATAATTGTTTATGGAACTTATATAATATAATATTTGAAATTCTCTACCACAAAAACCCATAAAACGATACCCCACATCGGTAGAGGGGTGGGGGTGGTAGTGGGAGTCAGGGATCGAAAATATCATGATATTTATATAAATATCATACAAACTGATATATATCACAAAAAACGTGATATATATCACTTTTTGATATTTATGATATTTATTTTTATTTTTTTAATTCATGTAACTTATTCATGCAAATAAAACCACGATTGAATTTAAAAGAGTGCATATCATATTTTAAATTGTTTTTATTCAATGTTTTTTAAGCTTATTATGTCTTGACTCTGAAAATGTTACAAACAAAACATAAATTCTAACAATTTAAAATAAAGTCAAATTCTGTTCAGCTGCCTCGGGTGCCCAAGGCACCCGCCCGAAAGTTCTTCTCATGGCCCAATGATGTATCACTTTATCGGGTTACCTCCTCTATCTTCCCAGCTGCATTTGGGTATCATTGGGTTCGTACAAGTGGGAAGAGAATCATGAGTTTTGTTACACCAGAATAAAAATGACGATCTTGCCCCGTCCAACTGTAAAGCTAAGCAGCTGAAAAGAATTTGGCTTAAAAAAACATAACAAAATTGCTCTCATAGGTGTTCAATATTAGTATTATAAGGACAATAAAAAAGTACCTATAAGTATTAAAATGAAACTAATTTAAAAAATATACATGATATATATCAAGTGATATATATCCTCGATCCCTGGTGGGAGTGGATGAAGTAAAAAATATTTTGAGGTTTCTGGTTCTTGTGCACATACTAAATCATATTTTTTTTCATCCCCTTTAATAAAGGGTTAATGGGGGTGGCTAATGCCAAATTTTTTTTTGAGACCTTAGCTTCTCTTGTATATACTAAATACCAATTTTATGGACTATTACCTGCTTGATTTACCTATTTACCCCAAATTTACCCCCCAACCCTTCGACGGAACAAAATGAAAATATAATCTAGTTCTAGACCTCGTTAAAGTACATAAGTGTACCAAATTTCAAGTCAATATCTCAAACGGTTCCAGAGTAAACGTGCGCACAAAAAAAGTTACAGATCGACAGACAGACAGACATTTATTTCTCTCAAACTTAAAATCTCGACGTTTCATGACATTCTAAGCCTATTTGAACAATAAAATTTTTTTTTGTCGTTACTATACTTTCACTGGATGTGGAAGTAATTAAATAAAAAAATTATAAATACTTCAAAGAGAACTTGTTTTTATTTGATGGCAATCAATTTTTGCTCATATTTGATCTGTATACTCGGAAACACAAGGGTCACTTGCTGTCTCAAAAAATAAGTACTTTCAAAAGAAAAATTACATCGAGGGATTCTTTTACTACTATACCTAATATTATTCTACTATTAATACAATTCTTTTTGTATATCTCTGTTAGGTAAATAAACGTAATTTATTTTCTAACCCTTTCATCTTTTTATTTAATGTGAATGAGGGAATACTTTAAAAGTGGAAAACAAAAAATGAGGACAAATTCAAAATATTTAAATATTTATAGGCCTACCACGGAGTAATTACATTATTAATTAGTAATTAATATTTATTTGCATAAAAAAATATCCTAATATTTTATTAGGTTCTTTTAATATATCTTGAAATGCATAACAATCAAAAATAAAGAATGTAACTTATATTATTTTGGCGTTTTCAAAAAAATGAATATATTTCCTTTATTAGCTGGCCCTGCAATAGCGTCTCTACTGTAAACAGTAATTACAGTGGCGCAGTAAAGCAAGTACTCCTAACCATATAATATTGTGCTTCGTGACGATGCATGCAAAGAAATATATATTCCAAAAATATAACCTGCCGAGGTCCGATTGTATTGGCAACATCGCTGGGACGGAGAACGAACGCTGACTATATTCTTATAAACAGCGGGCTCTGAAACGATCAGTAAATATATCCGGGCTCTGAAATATGCCATGTGTATATAATTAAAAGACAAATAATAATTCGCTACCTCTAGTGGCTTCCTATTAAAAAGGATGCCCAACAGTCGCCATATTTAATAAGTTTGTTAATTTATACACTCGGGAAATGCCGGGCTTATGAGCGACCTATCGATATATCAGGCTACACAATATGCCGTCTATACCTCTATATATATATATATATATATATACATATATACATATATATATATATACATATATATATATATATATATATACATATATATAAATATATACATATATATATATATACATACATATATATATATATATATATATATACATCCCGCTATCAATGCTGCGTCCTTTCACAAGCCAACCTTACTGCGTCTCCCAGAAATACGCTAGTTACCTCAAATCTAATGAAGTATATTGGATCTACTAACCAAATTCAGTTAATGTCTGGTTTTAGAATTGCAATAACTCAATAAATAAAAAAGTTTAATATACAGGACAATACTGCGTCCTTTCAAAAACAGCACGTTGTTGCGTCCGAGATTAATTTCATTCTTCTTCAATACAATGCTGCGTCCGAGATGACTACTTTCTGTGAAACTTAGCATATTACTGCGTCCGGCGCGATTGTCATATTTACCCTAATAATTTTATTGCACTTGTAGAACAAATCGATAGCCGTCAGTTATTTCTAAATGTCAGTAGAATTTAAATTATGATTTTTCTGTCGATTATTATTTTAGGATCAGTTTTTCAATTGTGCACTAAAAGTAGCTTCTAATTTGCAATATAAAATGCTGAATTTAGGAGATCAATGGAATGTTGGATAGATGTTCATTTGAATTTACTCCTTCACTAAGCGATGAGTTCACCTTAGAATAGAAGGGAGAGCATATGCTTCTTGCTTTTGCTTTTTGCACATATCTCGAATGATAAGCGTTTTAGTCTTGAAAGATGAAAAACACATTTCTTGAAGTACAAATGTGTTTGATAATAAATGCTTTCGGATTTACTATTTTGTAAAAAACAATGTTAAAAAAGGGCTTTTTTGGCCCATCCGTGGTAAAGTGTGGAAGCTATCTTTTTTTTACTAATTTTGGGCTGCTGAAAACGAATCCGTCACCCGTTTTAACGAAAAGTCTCGGGAACACATTAAAAACAACCCCTATTTGGGTGCCATAAAGTGAAGATTCTCATTTTCCAAATCAAAAGTCATTTAAATAATTAAAGCATTTTAAATATAAAAAACAATATTTTCTGGATAGTGATATGCAACCCAAAAGTGTGAGAAATATTCAGGGATGAAAAATATTCATCTGAATTGACTAAATTACCTTAGTATGATAAAAAGACAAAAGACTGGGTGATTAGGGATTTCTTTCGCAATTAAAACCAATAAAAAAAGACAAAATCCACCACCTTAATTGGTGGGGATGGGTGTAAGAGTATTCAGAAGTAATCACATTATAACCTGATAATAGCCATTTAATAAGGAATTTTGTTTTTTTTTTAATAAATAAATAATCGTATATTATATATTATAACTTACACCGTTCTTATGGGTGGCGAAAGGTGAGAGGAACGCGAGGGAGAGTCCTTTTTTGGCCCATCCACGGTAAAGTGTGGAAACCATCTTTTTACTAGTTTTGGGGTGCTGAATACGAATCTGTCATCCAATTTGGCTAAAAACATCGGGAAGACAGTAAAAAATAACTCTTATTTGGGACATTGAAATTGATATTAGAGCTTGCAACAAAAAGTTATTCTTTAGTGCAGAAAATTCTTTCAAGATACTCAGTTCCATTAGGTAAGTAATGAAAGAAGCAAAAATTCTAAATTCACCACTCCTCCCCCTCGTTTCCCTCACCCTTCACCACCCTAAGAACGGTGTATAGTTACAATATTACTCCTTGTTAAATGGCTATTATCAAGTGTGATTACTTCTGAATACTCTTACACCCATCCCCACCAATCAAGGTGGTGGATTTTATCTTTTAAGAGTTTTTATTGGTTTTAATTGCAAAAAAAATCCCTAATCACCCAATTTGATGTTTCTCTATCATAATGAGGTGATTTAGTCAATAGCTTTTCCAAAATTTTAGAACTTCATCTCAAGGAGCAATTATCAGATTTTTTACATCGGAATATGTTACTGTCTCCTGCTGAACATGGTTTCACTACAAATAAAAGCAACAAGTCTGCGTTGTGTGATTTTCATCAAAAAATCATTAAAGCTTTAGACAACAAGAAATCAGTTGTGGGTTTTTTCGAAGATTTCTCACAAGCTTTTGATTTGGTAGACCATCAGCTGCTTAAGGCCAAACTAGCACTATACGGTATTCGACTAACTGATTTACAAATATTTTCCTCCTATTTAGACAACAGGACACAAATTGTAAAAATGGTCGGTGGACTTGAAAGTAATATTTGTGATATTACACAAGGAGTTCCACAGGGGTCAATTTTGGGATCACTTTTGTATATAATATTTACTAATTATGTGGTCAGCCATCAACAAAAGATACCAAATGTTCATGTGATCTGTTATGCTGATGATACAAACATTCTAGTGACCGGCAACAACCTAATTGAAGAAAAAAAAACACTGAAAGATTTTATCAAGAAATCATACATTGGTCTTAAAATAATAACCTAATTCTAAATAAAAAAAAGACAGTTTCAATACAATTTTCGTTGAATAATAATTCCGAGAGCTTAACACTTTTTAGTGGTACTGACTGGGAAATAAAAACTTGTTGAAAATTTTTAGCTCAAATAGCAACATCCTATTAAATTCGCCAATTTCTAATCACGTGTGTTGAAACAACCAATCAGAACAAAATTACACTGATAAGATCCTTTAGGGATCTTTTCACTTATATTATCCAGTTTGACAGTTCAATAACACAGGTCATGAATGTTGTTGTGTAGCTAAGGTCATTTCCGAAGTAATTTTTCGCGCTGAATCCGAATCTGGCCTCAGAATTCGCCCTTCACATCAGGATTTTGAAATATTTGGGGTTAAGTACTTAAAAAATGACTTTTTTAGCAAGTTTTGAAGTTGTGTCTAGAAACCAAAAAATTTTTCAGCTTATTTCTAATAAATATATCATTTAGTAACATCCTTCATCTTTAAAATAAGCTTTCGAATGGTCATATATGATGTTTCCTCGCAAAGTTATAGCCATTTTAAGGTGACATGAATTTGAAACCGTGTTCCCTACAACCCAACAATCTTAACCAAATGACTCTAAACGAATCAAAATTTAACACAACAATAGGAATAACTCAACATTCTTAAATCAAAGTTTGGTTAAAATTGAGGATCATGGTATGCATGGTACTCGGGGAAACCTACTACGCATCCATTGTACTCAAGGAAACCCACTGCACATCTATAATACTCGTGGAAACCCACTGCGCATCCATGGTACCCGGAGAAACCTACTGCGCATTCATTGCGCACTCAAGGAAACCTTCTATGCATCCATAGTACTCGGGGAAACCCACTGCGCATACATTGCACTCGAGGAAATCCACTGCGCATCCATTGTACTCGAGGAAACCCACTGCGCATCTATAGTACTCGGGGAAACCCACTGCGCATCGCAATTTGATAACAAGCCATTGTTCTATTTTTGTGTTAGAGCGAGTTAAACGAAAAAATAATTATTTTAATCCACAATAGAACACATGGGCGGGTATGTAATGAATGAATGCTTTATTCAGCCTGAAGCTGTTTACCTTACAAATACCTAAATGTACATTATTAAAAACAAAACAAAAAAGACGGTAACACTATTATAAACATGTATAAATAAAAAAAATATATATATATATATATATAATCAACAACATACATAAATTCATCACATTAAAAGGTTAACTTTACATATATATTAGCTGCTCTTTTAAACTGGTTTATGTTTGTTATCACTTTTATTTCACCTGGTAGGGCATTAAACATTTTCAAACCTTTAAAATACAAATAATTCTGGGAGTAATTTCTCTGTTTATACTTTATATAAAAATCATTTTTTTGACGGGTATTGTGGTCATGTTTTTCTTGGACATATTCAATCCTTTCTTTTAAGTAGTTAGGTAACAACCCTTCCCTAATTTTAAATATAAATATTATTGTATTATAGTATATTCTTTGCTTAACAGACATAAATTGTAGCGTTTCTAACATTAGTGAGATTGGCGTATATCTATCACATTTTAGTATTATTCTCATTGCACGATTTTGAAGTTTTTGTAACAATTGTAAGTCTGTCTGGTTGAGTAGATATAGAATTGTACCACAGTACTCAAAATGAGGAGATATAATACTTTTGTAAATTGTTATTCTAGTAAACAAAGATATATAATTATTGATTCTACTGAGAAAATTAATCTTTTTAGCAATTTTTTTAGTAATATATTCAACATGCAACTTGAAGTTTAATTTAGAATCGACTATTACTCCTAAATATTTTATTTCTGAGACCTGTTTTAATTTTTCCCCACTCATTAATATATTTAACTGTGGACTAGAGCGAGCTCGAACACTACTTATCAACATACATTTTGATTTTGTGGAATTAGATTTTAGAGTGTTAAATGCCAACCAGGTGTCAATTATCTTAAGATCATCATTTAGTTTTTGTTCAATAAGCTGAACATCTTTTTCACAATAAAACAATATGGTATCATCGGCAAACAGATTAATAGAACAATTTTGAATAGCACATTTTATATCATTAATATATAATGTAAACAGTATAGGACCCAAAACTGAACCCTGTGGTATGCCAAATTTAATTTCTTTTTCCACCGACATTTCTGATAGATATTTAGTTTTTTGAAAACGTTCTACTAAGTATGTTTGAAACCATTTTAGCACTTGTCCATTTATTCCATATAATTTCAATTTTTCTACTAATCTTTTCCTGTCTATCGTTTCAAAAGCCCGTTTAAAGTCAATAAACACCACACCAATTGAGCACCCCATTTCCAGGTTTTCCTTCCATATCGATAATATATTTTGCAAGGATGTTTCGCACGAATGATGTTTTCGGAAGCCCGATTGTTCTTCTAGCATTATCTTGTTTTCCTCAAGGTAGTCATCAAGTTGTTCTTTCAACTATTTCCAACACTTTTTCATAGACAGGCAAAACGTTAATTGGTCTGAATTCTTCACACTTACTTGTTCCACTAACTTTAGGAATAGGTATTATGTTTGATGTTTTCCAGTATGTGGGAAATTGTCCTGTTTTTAGTGAGTAATTTATAACCTTAAGCATAACATCTCCATTTATTTTAAAAGCATTTTTAAGTATAGATACGCTAACACCTTCATCCGTACCTGCTTTCATAGGTAGGTCATGTACAATTTTTTCCAATTGAGCATAATTTATTTCTTTAAACTGTTGCCACTTACTATTAACCTTATCTTTACTTTTGAGAATATCCTGTTCATTTAAAGGCAAGTCAATGGAGTCGACGATATCACTTATACTATTTATAAAATATTGGTTAAAATTTTCAGATATGTCTTTTTCATTTTCTATTTCCCTGTTGTTAAACATTATTTTATTTTTATTAATCTGTGTATTGGGTTGCACTAACGTTTTCAATACTTTCCACATGTCCTTTGGGTCTCTTTTGTTATTATCAATTTCATTCTCATAGTATTTTTTCTTACCATTTTTTATTAATGTTGTAACTTCATTACGTTTTTTTCTAAAATTTATCCAATCTTGCTGTAAGTTTGTCATTTTTGCTCTTTTATAGCAGTTATCTCTCTCACGAGACATCCTTCTTATTTCTTCTGAGTACCATTTATTTTGAAGGGTTATGTTATTAATTTTACGGTCTCCACAGGGGCAATATTATCGAGAGTAGTTACAATGTCACTTACAAAAATATCAGCATTTGAGTGATCTTTTACACATATTTTTGATAAATTTTGCTGGAATAGTTCAACATTAAAATTCTTTCTTCGTTTAATTTCTGTGAATAGGTCAGCCTTATCAATATTAACTGCTGGAATCAAAACTGTTATTATGCTATGATCTGTCAACTTCGGTGTGTCCAATGCATTTACTTGTACATCTGCATTAGTGATAACAAGGTCTATTAACGTTGCTGATGTTTCAGTTATCCGGGTATTTTGTTCTACCATTTGTTTCATTCCAAACATTCTTATACATTCTTTTAACTTGTTTGCATAATAACTTTCAGACGTCATATTAATGTTAAAATCCCCGATAAATATACATTTATTAGTATGTAGTTCTTCAAAAATTTCTTCAACATGACCTATAAAAGCTGCTTGACTAGATCCAGGTGAACGATATATTGTTGTCAAAGTTATATTCTCATATCCCTTCATCTTAATCTTAACACAAATTAGCCAATACGTAGAATCAACAGATTTATTTTTTATCACAGAGTATTTTATGTCGTTTCTTATAAATAATAATACACCACCAGTATGTCTGCTTTGCGAATCACAGCGTTCACTTTGATATCCATTTATGTTAATTTCGATATCACTAATATCATTGGTAATATGTGTTTCTGAGATACAGACTATTTGTAATTTGTTGTAACATATAAAATGAGTTATTTCTTCCTTGTTTGCTAAAAAACTTTGTGCATTTATATGCACTATGCTTGCACTCTGCCCTTAAATTGCTA
Organism: Rutpela maculata; assembly: GCA_936432065.2. Lineage (NCBI taxonomy): Eukaryota > Metazoa > Arthropoda > Insecta > Coleoptera > Cerambycidae > Rutpela > Rutpela maculata. Next base: position 111,074,532 of record OW386287.2, on the reverse strand, counting down.
TAATGAATACTTTGTTTTTTCACTAATCGACTTTTGTAGTTTTTGTAGTACGGGACAACTGTAATGAAATACTGAATGATTCACATCTAAATTGAGTTTGTGTCAAATTACATGCTTAAAAACATCCATCTCCCTGTTCACCCGTTCGCGGTGTCTCTTTTTAAAAACCGTCGAATACGTGTCTCCTTATTTCCTCAGGAAAGCCTATCGCTGGAATATCACGTTTCTGACTTACGCGATTTCAGAGATACGGGTACTCTTTAGACCATCTACCATCCCCGTTTTCACCACTTTAAAAAGTGAAAATCGAAATTTCGTCCTACTCGTGTCTAATAGATTCTAATAAAGAGTATTACTGCCAAATTTCATGATTCTGGGTTTAACCGTTTCCGGAAGGCTTGAAAAACCTCCCCCTCCCCGTTCACCCGTTCGGAGGTCTCTTTTTGAAAACCGTCAAAGACGTGCGTGTCTTCTTATTTCCTCAGAAGTGTCCATCGCTCGAATAATCACGTTTCTGACTTACGCAATTTCAAAAATACAGGTGCGCTCTCGGGTGCGCTTTAAACCATCTATCACCCCCGTTTTGACCTCTTCAAAAAGTGAGAATCGAAATTTCATCTTAACACGATCTAATAGATTTCAACAAAAAATATTTCTGCCAAATTTCATGCATCATGCATCTAACCGTTTCTGGAAAAACCTAAAATTTCAACCTCCCTTTTTATCAAACAAAAAGGTATAATAATGGTTCTATTTATAGTTATTGGACTTATAATAAACCACACTATTTGATGAACTTGTAGTATATTATTCAACGAGCGGTAATGTAGGTAATAACTCGCGCAAATGAAGTTTACAGCATGAGCCGCAGGCGAGTGCTGTAATTCATCAAGTGGGTTATTACCATTACCGCAAGTTGAATAATATACTACAAGTTCATCAAATTACTTATCTACGATTATAACAATGAATATTAAATTGAGAACATTTTGTTTTAATTAGGTACTCAGTTTGTTTATTAATAAAATTAACTGTAAAATTTAATTTAACTTAATTTAAGGATTTCTCTTGGACAGAGCCACAGCTTCGTGAAGCGCGTTACGTCGCTTGGATAGGCTAGGCATGAAGATAAAGGTGATTGGCAATGTCATCTAGTGATTTATAATAACTCACTCATTATAACCCACGCTATTTGTTTATGGATACTATTAATTGTTCAAAAGCAGTTCATTAATTAGTATATAACATAATAAGAGTACATAAAATAACCAAAAGTAGTTTATATTAGTCATAGATTTTTGTTGCTCCTAACTTAGCATACATAGAATATTACCTACAATATCTTATTAATATTTGTAATCCTATTTACATTCACAATATTGTCTGTAATTCTCCTATTTCCTTATTCAAAACAGTAACCATAAAATTAGTATAATGTCCTGTAGACTGACTGCCCTTGTATGTTCATTCACTTTAATGATCTGAAAATGTTACGTTGAGTGCCGAACTGCAGTAAGGTGCAAGTTACAATAATTTGGCGGTAAGAAATAAAGTAAATGTTAATATTGGCGTTTCATTATTATATCATCACAATTAATTACCACAAAGTAACGGCTTACCAGTTTAATTTTGGAGGAGGTATTGTTTTTATGATTATATAACTAAATATTTGTAAATTATTTTCCGTTGAAATTAATTTCATTTCCTGAAAATAAATTTCTGTGATAAAAACATTCAGATTATAAGTAAGAAGATAACCTGTTTAAATATGAAACATAATTACTTGTAAACTTATATAAATTTTCACAAGAATTTTACACTCGTCCGAACTCACCGGCTTTCCAAGTAAGAATGAAAGAATGACTGGATATTTATTAGTGCCGGTGTTGTCAAATCTCGGACGCAGCACTATACGATTTTTGAATAGAGAATATTTGAAGTATATTTATGTTCACAAATCTATGCGCCCCCAAACATAATTCGATGGAACTAAAAATATACTTTTAGTTTTACGGAACATATGATACTGCGTCCGAATCCAAAAAAAACTCGGGTCGATATTTTGCTCAATTGAAATGAAACAGAACTCATTTCTATGTTTACATATAACCCAGGAGACGAAGAACATTTCGAGGTGCTTAAAATCGACCATTTCAGAGATTTGTTGAAGATAACACGGGAAAACGATACTGCGTCCGGTATACAGACGCAGTATTGTACAGGACGCAGCAGTGTATGGTATCGTGCACATGTACGGACGCAGCATTATTTGCAGGACAAATATATATACATATATATATATATATACATATATATATATATATATATATATATATATATATATGAAAAATACTATGTTCACGGGTTGAACCGCGTCTGAGATTATTGGAGTCTCGATGTTTCGGCTCCCACTTTGGAGCCATTTTCAAGAGAAAAAGAAAGAAGAATCGATAATATAAAGGTATATAGAAAGTCTAGGAAGGGTAAGGAATGGTTCGAGTCCGGGGCCTCAATCTGCCTACTCACTAAAAATAACACACACCAATTCTCTTACTCTGTTTACCGAAAACCAACCCACACAAACCGTTACCTAAATGCAAACTCCCATCACCATCCCTCACAAATAAATTCGGTCGTCAACACTCTTATAACAAGATCCCTCAGACTAACTGACAACCATAACAGACAAACGGAATTGCACACATTAGAACACGCACTCGTACAAAACGGTTATGACAGAAACCATATAAGACGGACCATAAATAAAGCACAGTACCCACCCCAAACACAACATCCGGATACATCCCCACCTGAACAACACAAAGCCTTCCTACCTTACATCAAAGGTGTCACAGACCGAATCTCCAAAGTCCTAAAAACAAACAACATAAAAACAATATTCACAACACAACAGACTATTTCCAACCTTATCAAGTCCCCAAAAGACCAAGTCCCTAATGACTCCCATGGCGTTTACGAAATACCTTGCTCCGACTGTCCCCAAACTTACATTGGACAAACAAACAGACGCCTTAACAACAGGGTATACGAACATCGCCTAGCAGTCAGAAATACTGACCCTACCTCATCCCTAGCTCAACACCGTCTCCAGACTGGACATAACATAGACTTTGACAACACAAAAACAATAGCACCTGTATATTCCCGAAAAACACAAACGATCCGCGAAGCAATTGAAATCGAGAAGCGTCCTAATTGTTTAAACAAAAGGGACGACAGTCTTCGACTTCCAACTGCTTGGAAATCACTAATATCTCCACTAACTACACAACCCTCAGTAACACCACACAGCGACCCTCCTACCACGTGCAACCGTTCGCACCAGTGCTCACCACACCCACCAATCCTACTATAAATACCTCACGTCAACCCACAATTCGTCAGTTCTCTCTAAGAACTGAGATTTGAGATATATAACGAATATATAATATTAATTAACACAATATAGTAATGAGAACAAACAACACATATTAATACAATAGAATCTATGCAAAAAATGAATAAGGGTTAAATCAAGTTATCGGATAAATATTCATTTACAGAATATGTTTTTGTTGATAGTAGAGCTTTTAACTTTTTTTTAAATACATTTTTATGCAGCATTTTTAAAGAGTTTGGTAATTTGTTGTAAACTTTAATTAGCTGTCCAACAACGCTATTTTGGACAAAAGTAAAGCGAGTTTTGATGGGTTTTAACATATTTTTATTTTATTTTTATTAATACGAAATCCAAATTTATTTTATACTCTGATGTGACAGAAAAAATTACATATATAGAGTGTTTCCATTTTAATGATCATAATAATAGTGTGAAAATATTGAGGATGTATAATTTTGAACCAAAAATAATGTATGAAAATGTTTTATAGATCGTCTGTAACGATAATATGCTATTAAAATAATTTAAGAAATAAAATTGCAAAGGATTTATTTGTAATATGCAGATTTGTAAAAATATAAAATAATAATTGTTTTTGTTATTTTTGATATCCATAGAGATGGTTATATATTAATATGCAGATGAGTACGCTACGTATACTTCCCCCTTGCAAAAGAGAAACCAACTTACCAATATCAATACTAAAAATGAAATTTAAAAAAGAAAAGTCAGATTTGACTTATAAATGACATAGTGGTGAAATAATTTATCTATAACAATAATCTATATATTCAATCATAGATAACTAATTCATTTACCAACTTATGGAATTGATCTATTTAATAAATTCGATTAAAGAATATTTTGGAAATTAAAATTAAAATGAAAGTTCAAAATCGGGTGTAAATAGCATCGTAATTGAGCCTCTTTCGTTAATTAAAAATTGAATGTTAAAATAGCAAATAATTAATACATCAATACGTTGATAGGATGGTTTAATAATATAGGGAGTAAATATAAATAGAGCACTCACCCACACATGCACAAGATTAAAAAAAATTGCACAATGTTCTGGATAAAACTCGAGGTTGCCTTGGAAAATAACCCGGAACCTGTAAGTCATGCTATAGCGAGAATACGCTATTATAATAATTTATGAAATCAAATTGTAAAGGAGAGAGAGAGAATAATATTTATTGGATCAAATGTTCCAAAAGGCCAGCGACCGAAGTCTTTCAGCCTGTCTTACAATACTTTTTTTTACATCTAATTAATTTTTAAAATAACATTTCCTCAGTGAATTTAACAAGTACAAAAAAAAAAAAAAAAAACTTCTTAATAATTAGGTATATCATTACTCTATTTATTCATCATTGCTGTTCTCTGTAATTGCCTCAAAAAGTGTTTTTTCGGGATATCTTCTTCTGGCAGTGTCTTCTTGCAGTTGAATTATGAAGGGTTGAATTAGGGTAAGGAGGTTTTGGGATTGTGTATATCTTTTGGTGAGGTCTTTGAAGCGAGTTAGTATAGGTTGGATACTAGTTTTTTCATATAATAAATTATTGGATATGTTGTAGAGAGGATTATTTGGATGACGAAATTTTGTTATTTTACGTAGACTGTTTCTCTCTGCCACTTCTATATTGTTCAAGGCTGGTCTTCTGCAGGTGTTAAATAGGATGAATCCATATTCCATGATAGGTCGACATATCATTTTGTAAATTTTACTTGCTGTGGAGGTGTTGATACCTTGATTCTTATAAGTTAGACATCTAAAGTGTTTTGCTCTAGTTATCATCTTTTTTTTCTTTTCCTTGGTATGGCTGTTGAAGTTTAATTTTTGGTCGATCTTAATTCCAAGGTACTTAACTGTTGCTGCTGGTGTCAATCTATGGTTACATATTTGTATAGTTGGAGAAGTATTTGAGATGTTATGATTAAATATCATTAGTTGTGATTTGTTAGGATTTATTTTTAATCTCCACTTGTCACACCACTGGATGGTTTCAGTTGTTGAAAATTGCAGGATGTTCATTGTTTTTTCAATAGTTTTTCCATGGGCTATCCAGGCTATGTCATCCGCAAACTGAAGTAGGTAAGACTCTGCATTGTGTGTTTGTTGGTGGTTGTTCGGTATGTCATAACAGTAAATATTAAATAACATTGGCGATAGTGGAGATCCTTGTGGAACGCCTTGTTCGTTTTCGTATGGTCTGGAAAAGGATGCATTTATTTTGATTTTTGTTTTCCTTCCCTCTAAGAAATCTTTAAGAAACCAAAGAATATAGTTGGGGCAATGTGAGTGATGTAGCTTAAATAGCAAGCCTTTGTGCCAGACGGAGTCGAATGCTTTAGTTAAGTCTATGTATATTGCTGCCGATTTGTTTCCGATTATGCTGTTGGTTTGTATATTTGACGTCATAATGATGAGGGGGTGAATCGTAGATGATTTTTCTCGGAACCCAAATTGATTCTTGGGGATCTGTTCATCTAGTTCATTATGTAGTCTTGTTTTTATGATTTTCTCCAAGTTTTTGCCGATTACTGGTAATAAAGTTATTGGTCTATAGCTTTGTGGATGAGAATGATCTTGATTAGGTTTTGGCACTGTAATTATTACTCCAGTTTTCCATTCTATTGGAAAGTAATGATTTTTTATACAGTAGTTGTATATGTTAATTAATTCTAGATGTATATTCTGTTCAAGTTTTCTTAATATATTTCTACTAATATGATCATGGCCAGGGGCTGTATTTTTGCCTGAGTTCAGTACGTTGTAGTATTCTTCTTCTGTTATATTTATTTCTTCGTCTGTTGGAGGGTCTGTGTTGAAAAAGTTTTCATACCAGTCGTTCACTAGGTTTAAATTTTCCTCATCGAAGTTATCATCCATGGTAAATTTAGTGGTGTCCTCAAAGTAGTCGCCAAGAGCATTGGCCTTTTCTTGGTCGGTGGAGTAGCTGTTGTTATTGTACGAAATTTCAGGGATTGTGGATTTGCTAGATTTATATTTGGATAGTTTCTTAATTTCATTCCAATATGTTTTTCCTTTGGAGTCATTAATGTTCTTGCATGCATTTATCCATTTGTCCTGTTTGTATTGTTGTATTAATACATGGATTTGTTTCGTAAGTTCGTTATATTTGGATTTTGTGTCATGATCTTCGTTTTGATTGATTTGACGGTATAATCTTCTTTTCTGTTTTATAAGGTTTAAAATGAACGGCGGTAGTTTGTAGTTAAAGAATGTTTTTACTTTTGTTGGTGTGTTTTCTATTATTAAATTTTTAAGTGTTTCATTGAACATAGTGATATATAATGGAGTGATTGCCTCTTGTCTGCTTTCTATAAATTGTATCATTTGTTCATTAACGATTTCGACATTACATCTAGCCAAGTCTAGGTAAGTATCAGGCGGTAGAATAATTGGGTTTGCTTGTAGATTAAATTTAAATTGTATGGCTAAATGGTCACTACCAAGGTCCGAGATTAATTCCACTTCGGTGATATTATTTTGAATATTTTTTGTACACATAACTACATCGGGGGTTGAACTTGGATTATTTGGCATGAGAAACGTGGGAGGTGTATGAATCCTTATAAAATTGGAGCTGTTTAAGAAGTTTTTAAGCTGATTTTTCTTCCTGGTGGTGTTTGGGTTAAAATCTCCAATAATAATGCAGTATTCATACAAGGAGGCCTTAGTGAAAATGGTTTCTTCAATTATTGATCCGTTGTCAATATAAACTAAAAATATGTGGAGCTTAGATTTGATGTACGGAATTGTAAAATGCAGGCAGCTATTTTTAGAATTATTAATCCTTGGAGGGTTTTCTTTGCCCATTTGGAGATTCTTTTTCGACTGTGCTAAGCAGCCCCCTCTAATATTGGTGTTAAATATATTTCCTTTTTGTTGAATTATGTTCCAGTCTTGATATGGATTAATGTATTCCTTGTTTTTTGTTTCGACACACATAAGACAATCGACATTGTTATTTTGTATGTAGTGGTTAACAAGATGCTTTTTTGGGGAAAAACTATTGATGTTGGAATATAGCACTTTAATATTACTCCCCATTATAATGAATTACTAGACCTTCTGTTGGTGCCGTTGGTGACGTTGTGTTTGGTTTGTCTAGATCGAACATTAATATGTACATATGGTTTCCACTGAATACGACTGTTGAGTCTATGTTATATAGATTAATAAATCTTTTTTTTAATTGTATAATTAATTCTTGTCTGTTGGTGTATTTAGGTTTATTGAGTTTGTTGGTGTAAGTTTCTATAATGTGATCGTGTAGTGTCATCGGTGTATGTATCTTGTTGTTCTTTGTGATTTTATTGTCAATTTCGCTGGATTTTTTGTTCATGGATTTTATTCGTGTATTTGGAATTCCTTCTATGGGCTTAACTGGTCTTTTTGGACACTTGGGGGACCATGCTTGGTATTCCTCTGAGTTGCATGCCATACATTTTTCTGGTAGAGGTGAAGTGCAAGTGTTCGTATGGTGTTTTCCTTGACATTTTCTGCATGTTAGTGGTGTGTTACATTGTTCAGTTACGTGTGTAAAGAGGGAACATTTTGCGCAGGGAGTTGGTGTTGGTTCTGGGGGTGTGCTTGGATGGACTGGATAGTATCGGTTTTTGTAGAATACCCCTTCATTGAGGAGTTTTTGAAACGATGTAAAGTCTCCTGTTATTATTCTTATCAGCTGCGTTAATTTTCCTGTGGCTCTAGAAGTTATACGCTTGCAGTATCTTAGCACGTAATTATTTGCTTCAAGGTGTTCTCTGATTTTGACGTCCTCAATGTCTTGTTCTATGGTTGCAATTACACAGGCAAAGGTGGCATTATGTGTTTTGTTGGATGGTTGGAGGTTTGTATTTGTTTCTTGGAAGCTTTGTAGTACCTGAGATTGCTTTAATGAATTGAGATAATTTGATGCAACACCTTTTTCTAAATTTGTTTTGAGTAAGAATCCTTTGCTTGTTTTTAGAATAATGTCTTTAGATTGGGGGTGTCTTGCGCTCCAAAAATCTGCAATTTGTGTTCTGGTAAATTCTCTCGTGGTTGTTAGGTAATACATGTTTTTGTATTGTTGATTCATTATGTTTTTCATTTGCTGCGAATAATTGTTTGTTGATGGTTTTTTGTTGTTGTTTTGTGTTGTGTTTTTAGGAATGCTTGATGAACTTGTATTTATTTCAGGTGATAAGTTTTTATATGAGGTTGGGTTTTTTGTTGATGTTCCAATGATAGCATTTATTTCAGTATTTGTGGGTGTGGACGGATTTTTGTTTTTCTTTGTTACACTTTCCAATCTATCTCGAGCTTTTCTTTTATATTTTACTTTTTTCCAATTTCCATCATCATCCATCTCCATCTCACTTGTAACTTCCCTCACTTTCTGAGGACATTTTATTAAGTTTTTCACTGAACTGTTTGAGCAAAATCTAATAGGTCTTCACTCTATCACTGTCAAGTTAGAACTGTTGTAAAGGATTTATTTGTAATGTGCATATTTGTAAAAATTTAAAATAATTATTGTTTTTGTTATTTTTGATATCCATAGAGATGGTTATATATTAATATGTATATTTTGTATTAAATATCGCCTTTAATGACTTGTAAAAGAGGTTTTGATCATATATTCATAGACCACTTTTTATTCAAAATTATCCTCACTATAGGGCCTGTTCATGAAAATGGAAACAGAAACTTTCATTTCACTTGAAATAACAGAATATTTAAACCAAGGCAGATATATTTTAATTACAACCATATATGTAATGTTCACATTTTTGACTTTCTTTAAAGTATGAAAATAACACTTTATCGACTGTCACTTTTCCATCCGGGAGCAAAAGTACCTTACCTCCCAGGAGGTAAGTGAACAATTTTTAACCGCTGTTGTAGCCACCACCATCATAAATGAAATTTAAGAAACGTCAATTTAATAAATAATAATGTCAAAGTTTTACTGTCAGTGACAAAATTGGCATTAATAATAAATTAATAATATTCCTATTTTAGATAAAAATTATGGTCGTAAATAAAATAGCATACATAATAGTTCGGCGGAAAGTTTCAGTTGTCTAGAGCATTTGCTCTCGAGAGAAATGAAACTCTTTCCACCTCGTTAAAAAAAGTGTTATTTAAATTTTTTGCAGCAATTAATATGTAGATATTTACTAGAAATCGTGCAAAAATGCACTGCCACCTCTTTAATTTCCACTCCTTACGTCCCTCAGGCTAGTAATTCACTCAAAACTTTTTTTATGAAGATATGGTCTATTATTTAAACGACTGCAAAATTCTAACCGGGCATGTATTTTTACGTTATCACACCAAACTTTTATTTCCTCTACTAATATTTTTATAGGTCTAAATAATACACCTTATAGCAGAAAAAATTATTTAAAATTATCTTGTACTGCATGTCTCATGATAAGTCACAGTTATAACAATATTAATATCTTAATCTGAACTATCATTCAACCCCCTGCCAAGGGATTTTCTGGTATAGTTGAGGAAATATATAAGCTAAAACGAAAGCGGAAGCGGGGAGGAAAGGGAAGTGTAGCGGTATCCTTTGTCGCTCTCCTTGTTGGCTTTGGGTGCTTTATCGGCAAGCTTTGTAATTACTCGCCTTGCCCCGCTAACTCCTCCAGAATATCGATTGCCGGTACTATACTTACTGTCTTGTAAGATTTGTAAAAAAATCGAAAACTCCAAAAAAACCGATTTCATTAATAGTCTAGGTGCCCGCGTACATAAATGCAATTTATACATATCCTCGTATAACTTCTTGTACGGCATAATTGCGCCTAGTCTATCACTTTTTTCCTCTGCGAAAATTTTCGTAAACGCGGCGTTCCTCCTCGGCATGAAAAAGACGATTTCTACACGTCAAACTGGAAAATCGGCAAATATATATTGTCAAACAATTTGAGAATTGGATTCTACATATTAGTAGAGTAAAATCTGGAAGTAAAGTCGCTTAGTTTTCGAGAAAAAAAAAAAAAACCGGCGTAGAACCAAACCAGACTTAGTGGGATTCTTTAGTAAGATAATCGTTTTTTATTTCGGAAAAACTAAAAAAAAATAGATTTTTAATGAAATATGTTTTTTAACGTCTCCACCGCTATATCTCTGAAAATATTTGTGCTATCAAGCTATTTTTTTTTTTAGATTAAAGTAGACACAATAGCGCTTCGAACAACGTCCCACGTGAACCCGATTTATTTTTTTTTTAAGTTGGTAAAATAATAGGAAACTCAAACTTGTTATTTTCAGTAACGTAATTTTAGGCAATCGAGAAAAAAGTTTATTTATGAAAATTTGTTGCGTACATGCTGCGTACAAATTGAAGCCAATAGTTGAAAAAAGTTTTTAGGATAAAAATTTTTCATGTCCCGTTCATAGTATTGAGTCAGCGATTTTTTTTAACGGGCCAAAGTTATATGCTTGCGCGCTCGGCTGTAGCAAGCCTGCCGACTGCAACGATCTGACGATCCCGGTCGGGGTGTATATAATAGTTTAACTTATATCAATAGGTACAAAACCAGTAGTGATCAAAAGCATCTAGGGGATCAATATTATTGTTCAATATTTCATATATTGTACAGTAGTATTGATATGTTGTTAATATTAAGAAATTGTATAATAAATATTAAATAGTCTCCTTTTAATAATAAAAAGACAGGTGGTAGTAGTACAGTACCTAGAGGTAAAAAAAACTTCGAAGTAATGTCATATTGAACGGATTTCGTTCATTTAAAAAAAAAAAATTAACTTCAAACACGGTTTCTCATTAATATACAGCATGACGTAGATGCTCAAATTTTTTGGTTCATATACAGCACTTGCTTTAGAAAAAATACAGTTTAAACTATAAAGGTATTTTCGATAAAACGTATTTTTTTTCCTATTCCAAATATCTCAATAAATATTAGTTTTGTTCAAAAATGTGTAGAGACCAAAAATAAAGCTCATAAACTAATAATAATGAATTTCGCTTGTTTATTTATTTACATAGATTTAATAGTCTCGGAGATATGAGTTTACAAATGGCATCCGAACGTTCATAAGACGAAAAATGCAGTTTAAATGTTAAATACCTCAGAAATTGTGGCGCATACTAAGAAAGGAAATTAGAGACAATTAATTGCGCTTTCAAATTATTTTTTACTCGTTTTGTTACTCTAATTAGCCAATAATCTAAAAAAATTATCTCAAATACAGTTTTTCGTTAAAATGTAGCATTACCTAAATGCTCAAATTCTTCTTTGCTTATTTAAAGCACTTGCTTTAGAAAAAAATGCATTTTAAACTTTAAAGGTAATTTCGAAACGCTTGGATACCAAATATAAACTTAAATATTTCCGAAATTATTAATCCTACATCAATAAACAAAAAATATAATTAATTCCCAGTTTGTAGGGTGCTTTCTGTAATTGGTCTATAACATTTTTTCGATAAAGTGATACTTTTCGAGATACTGACGAAAGCCGTTTGAAAATACCTTTTTTAAAAGCTTTTATTTTAAGCTAAAATCGCAATTTTGAAGTCGTTATAACTTAAAAACTATCAATTTATGTGAAAAATTGCATGGAACCTTTTCTTCTTAAAATTTGATTCTATTACAGCTCCAATAAATATATATATTTTTTAAGTGCCACTCCCTGAGAGGGGCAGATGACAGTAAGCAACTCCACCCCAACCTAGAATGCCATATATTAATCTAGATTCAACTAACGCTACTTCTTCGCGACTAATCTGACCAACCTGCATGCGAGGTGTCGCGTTTAGCGCTGATAAAAAAAATCGCTGTTGCCAAACGGTACACTTTAGGCAAAAACATATTTTTTCAAAAACTTTTGTGATTATTAGGCTTTATTTTCTTCGCTGCATGTATGCAAATATTTTCAAAAATAAAAAAGTTTATCGATTGGTGAAAATTTCAATACACAAAATATGTATTTTTAGTTTATTTGATTTTTAGAGAAATGAAAGTGCGAATTGTGCCAAAACCGTTTATATTGGTAAAAGCGCTACAGTGTGTGCTTTAATTTAACATAAAACAAATTTCGGTACCTTTAATAGTTTTAAAGATATGGCGGTGGAAACAAAAAAAAAAACAATTTTCTTTAAAAATACATTTTTTTCACTTTTTATTGATTTAAAAAGTTCTAGACCACAAAAAAATGTCGTAAAATATGATTTCATATGCCCGGTGACATACTCAAAGGAACCTAATATGTTTGAACTGGTTCTACGCCAAAAAAAAAAAAAAAAACGACACGATAGACTTAAGAAATCGCTGCTCTATATATATTTTATATATTTCTACAAACTGTCCGACAATAATTTTGGAACGTTGATGGTGTCTACCACCCTAAACATAACATAACGTAACTTTAAAACATTTATTGATAACCAGCTGATTTTTTCAAGATTGCTTAATAAAAATATGTAGAATCCAATTTTCGAATTGTCGAACAAAATATATTTGCCGATTTTCCAGTCCGACGTGTGGAAATCGTCTTTTTCATGCCGAGGAGGAACGCCGCGTTTACGAAAATTCTCGCAGAGGAGAAAAGTGATAGACTAGGCGCAATTATGCCGTACAAGAAGTTATACGAGGATATGTATAAATTGCATTTATGTACGCGGGCACCTAGACTATAACTTTTAAATGACTACCAACAATATCGGTAAGTGATACGCATGATTGTACAAAACATTTCTTAAATTCTTCTTAAGAAATGTTTTTGTTTTCTTAACTGTCTCTCAAGCAACAAAAGTAATTTCAGGATATTGTATTAAGTAGCAAAAACTAAGCCTACAGTTTACTGTAGAATCCGACCACATTGAAGACACCCTCCTAGACCGAAATAACATACAAATTAAATTTCTAACTTGCCCCAGAATAGAATTGAACTATCATCGACTTTCGGTACTAAGTCACTCGGCTAGATGCCATGCCCCTGTTTTTCTAGTATTTGTTTTTCTTGTGCGCCTAATATTAATAATGACTATTTTTTATTGTTTCCTTGTTTTCATGTAATAATAATATAAATTACAGTCTGTCACCAAATTACGAGCATAACCAAATTTACTTTAAGAAACGCTTGATCGATGGTTGTACACAATACTGCAATCATTTTAGGTAATAAAACTTATCGTCTAAGTGTGTGTGGTACTCAACTCTAGTATTGGCAGTAGTTATTATAGTGTCATAAAAACCATGCTTTATTAACATCTGGCATTGAAGTTTTAGAGACAAGTACCTGATGTACCAACATCCATACCAAAACATCGATTATTATCTTTAATTATTCAAAGTTGTGACTATTAATACTTTATTTAACATAGCAAGTCATTTCCTTATCTGCTGTGCTTCAAATACTAGCTCCATGTGTTGCCGATAAAGAGACCTTGTTTAACAACTGGTTTTACTTAGGGTATAATTTTTTTTTATCCATCTATACATTATCAAATTGAAAAACAAAGTATTTATAATAACTTGTATTAATTTTTTGGTACTCGAAAATATTATTTTTTGGTTCCATTCCATCGTATTTGATTATAATAATATTTGTGAGTACCCTTAAGGTCTTGATTGGTTTAAAAAGTTAGAAACAAATTATTTAAATTTTGAAGTCGGTGAATTATTGACTTTACATTGCTTACAGCAATAGATACGACAAAAATGCACTGGGCCTTTGTTGTAGAATATCGTAAATATCTAATTTTCACTAGTAATCTCCCTGGTTTCTGAATTATATCTGAAAATTTTTAGAGATCTCGAATATAAAAATTATCCCCAACTGAAAAGGAGGGATGATTTTCATACATTCCGAGACCCAGAAAACATTTTCTGATAATAATTCAAATATGTGGGGAATTTGGTAAGATAATTTCCTACCTAAATAAAATTAAAAACTAAAGGCATCAGTCTAACATTATTGACACAGCAAACATTGTAAAAATTGATTGATTGATGTGAAAAAATTTTCATAAAAATAGCACCAATACTTACTTCAAAAGTGTGTTTCTGAGTTCCTCCGCAATTTCAGTACTGTCCTCGAATGTGTTTGTGGCGTGCCGCCTGACAGTGCACGTGCGCTGAATATTAACTTGATTAGGAAGGACACAAAGTCTCTCTCTGTTTGGCCTGGGCTGTCGTCGATGTTAGATGTAATGTACCAAACACATATAATGTGATATATAAGGGCTGTGATATTAATAAACAAGATACCAACTAGAATCGTGAGTTATTCCACTAACCATCTATGTAACAAGACGTTACAGTGTTAATAACCTTTTTTTTTGTAAAATAAATAGTTTTAGCGTACGAGCGCCACAAACCATTATACACTATACCATTATACTCCGAAAAAATCCAGATTTAAACGAGGTTATCCAGGTATTCAAAAACCCAAATGCTGATCCAGAGATCATTGCTAAAACTGGAGAACGCTTCCTTGCTGCATTGTACGGTTACAGTGGTGTGAAAAGTATGTCGTTAAAAAACTATAGAATCAGAAATCTTTATTCATCACAAAATTGATACAATGTACAGCATCAATTATCGGACTAGTCAAACAAAAGCTTAAAACTAAAAGACGAATCACTAACAGAATATACATTAAATTTAAAATTGAAATTCAAGACATACAAGATAAAAGATATGGTAAAATACATAAGATGTGATTTAATAAAATACATAAAAACGTGAATAAATAAATTACATACAAAAATATATTATTTTTCTTTAGAAAAATTTTGTTTAAGGAATTCATCCACAGAATAGAATGACTCATTTACTAGAAAAGCGTGTAATTCTTTTTTAAATAAATTTACATTATCAAAGTCTAAGATACTTTTCATCCTGTTGTAACATATAACCCCTATATAACCCCTATATAACTTGGATTACATTGGCTTATTGAGAGTCTAGAATATGGCTGATGTATATTTTCCATATTTCGAGTACAATATGAGTGCGTGTCACTATTCTTTAAGAAGGATGTTTCGTTCTCCTTCACATACATTATCAACTGATAAAGGTAGAGACTTGGTAACATGAGAATATTATATGATTTAAATATTGGCTTACAATGAGAAAGTGGGTGAGTATTATTCATACATCTTAAGATTTTCTTTTGTACTATGAATATCTTATTGAGGTAAGGGGAAGAGCCCCAGAATATCAGTCCATATTGTAACACAGACTGTACAAGACCGTAATAAAGCAGTTTTAATGTGTCAATTGTGACCGTATCTCTCAGTATTCTTATTATATAACATATGCTACTTAATTTTGAACAGATTGTATCTATATGACCTTCCCAGGTGAGTTTTTGGTCTATTGTTATTCCCAAAAATTTGATACTTTCAGTGGATTCTATTGTTTTTCCATCTATCATAATAAGAGGATCAAAATTTGGTTTTATATTTTTCGGTAAAAATCTCATATAGAGCGTTTTTTTAGCATTTAGATGGAGGCCATTCTGAATACACCAGTTACTGAATTCATTTGAAGCTATATTACTGTTTTGAATCAGATCACTTATATTCTTATTGGACATAATAATATTTGTATCGTCTGCATAGAGGATAATTTTGTTAGATGTAATACAAGAAGTTGGCAAGTCATTCATAAATATTATAAAAAAGAGAGGACCCAAGATAGAACCCTGGGGCACCCCTGATGTAATTTTTTTGTAAATCTGATTTAAAATTGTCTAAGACTACAGTCTGTGTACGTTTTGTTAAGTATGAGGTAGCCCATTGGAGTGCCACACCTCGAACCCT
This sequence comes from Rutpela maculata, assembly GCA_936432065.2. NCBI lineage: Eukaryota > Metazoa > Arthropoda > Insecta > Coleoptera > Cerambycidae > Rutpela > Rutpela maculata. The sequence goes on along the minus strand of OW386287.2, from coordinate 111,058,306 downwards.
TATATTTTCCAATTTCAGTAAGAGTAATTCATGGTTTATTAAGTCGAAAGCACGTTTTAAATCATAAAATAAACCTAGGGTGTGATTTTTGTCATTTAGAGCATTGTATACAAATTCCAGGCATTCAAAAATAGCATTATAGGTGGATTTCCCTTTCCTAAATCCATTTTGAATATTAGACAATAATTCATGAAATTCCAGAAATTTACATAACCTAATGTTATAAGCCAGTTCAAAAAGTTTGCCTAATTGGCTCTGCATACATATAGATCGATAATTGGTGATGTCATCTCTTGAGCCTTTATTTTTAAATATAGGTACACATTTTGATTGTTTTAGCAGATCAGGGAACTGCCCAGAGGTAAATGATTCATTTATTAGGTAGGATAATGGTTCAGCAATCAGATGACTGACTGATTTTAACATGTTACCATTTATGCCATCTATTCCAGCCGCTGGTTTGGAACAGGTTTTTTTTAACAGATCCATGATTTCATTTGGTGTTGTAGGAGTCAGGAAAAGAGTTGGAATATTATGACTGCTCTTATTATTGAAGTTAAGGTTTGGTGTTGTGTAAGAGGAAGAATTTGTGAAGTAGCTGTTAAAATGATCAGCCAAGATTTTTAAATCAGTAATTAATTGACCATCTGTATCACATATCTTAATGGAGGTATGGTTGTCTTTATATTTTTTTATTACTATTTATGATTTTCCAGCTTTCTTGCATAATATTTGTAGCATTATTAATTCGTTTATCATTAGTTATTTTCTTTAAGGATTTTACATTTTGTTTATATAACTGTTTAAATTGGTTATATCTTAAGGTATATATATTTTATACATTAATTATATATTTTATTTGTGTAAGCCTGCTTTAAATGTTTTGATGTAATGAGTATGTTGTGTATGACCAGTCTGATAAGTTATATACATTTCTGTGTAAACTTTATAGATGAATAAAGTATCTATTTATCTATCTATATTCCGGATTGTTTAATTCTTTTTTGAGTTTTTCCATTTGACAAAGTTGGTCATGCATGTCTTTGATTTGAGGTGTAAACCATTTTTTGACTTTAGGTTCAAATTTAGTTTTAGTTATTGGAAAGGAACAGTTATACAAGTAGATAAGTGTATTATAAAATGCACGGAATTTATTATTAAAACTGTTGGCTTCATACATTTTGGCCCAAGTTTCCCTGGCAATGTTATTTTGAAAAATTTGTTTATTATTGTCGTTGTAGTTCCTTATGTATTTAAACACAGGATTTTGCTTTAGTTGAAATGTATCGAAAGAACATATCTGATATGTGTGATCTGAAACAAATGAGTGACATACTCTCATATTGCTCACCTCGATATTTGAAAACATGTTATCTATACATGTGGAGCTGTAAGTGGTTATCCGGGTAGCGATATTGATGTGATGTTTAATACTGTATTCAGAAAGTGTGTTTATCAAAATTTCCTTGTTTGGAGAGTTATTTAAGAAATTAATATTTATGTCACCAACAATTATATATTGATCATTTTTGTTAAATATTTTGTGTAACAACAGATTAAGTCTATGGATAAAGTCCTTAAAATCACCATTAGGTGTCCTATAAACACAGATTATAAATATATTTGTTTTGTCAATATTTTGCATAACGGCTACACAAGCTTCAAAATTTTGTTCCACACATTTTCTATACTCCATGGGTTTTATATTGACATTACGTCTGGCATATATGCAAACTCCACCTCTAGATTTGTTCGTACGTGTAAAGTATGTTATTAGGTTGAAATTTTCAATCACTGTGACTGTAAGTTCACTTTCACTTAACCAATGTTCACAAAGGCATAGGACATCTATCTTGTGTGATGTTAGTAAGATACTGAGTGAATCATATTTGCCCATCAGTCCTTGAATGTTGAAATGCATTACCTCTAGAGAATTTTTATCGTTTGTATTTCTTGATAGATGATTCAGTTTATTATTATTTTTTCCTAATGAGTTTGTAGGGGGTGGTGCGTTTGCAATAGATTTATTTGTGAGAAATTCAATCGCATTGCGTTGTGTCAGATTATTATCAATTTTATTTACTGGGTAGTTAGTAACTGTCTTTTTGTTAGAATCTTTTTTATTTTGTATAGGTTCATCATTGATCCTGCCTCCATTTTTATTCAAAAATTTTCTTTTGTAGCTATTGATTGTTCCCATTCTTGTTCGTGATTGTCATCCTGATTGTTTTTTGAGAAGGTGTATCTGCAGAAGCCAACCCCCTTAGGCCAGAAATTAGGACTGTATGCATCATCTTTTAATGCATAATCTAATCCAACATTAAATGCTTTAGTTCTCGTTCGTTTTAGTTGAAGCTCTTCAACAATTACTGTTCTATCTTTCATAGTGCATATAGATATGCATACTTCAAAAAATCAGCACATAAAAATAAATTTAATATTGCATCGCTACAATCAACAGAAGCAGCAGCACGACAACATCACACCAGGTTCAGCAGTGGTATGGGAATGAACAAAATGCAGAGCAATGGGGATGGAAAAGAAACAATAATGGGATAATTCCTGTCACCACACTCGAGCCCCCAGCTCCGGAAACCTTGTTAAAACTTATTTCTTGCAAATGCAAAAAGGGATGTGGATGAAATTTTTATCTGTGACGTTTTGATCGGCACTGAAGACGATGAACTCGCAACACCTGGTCCATCAAGAACAGCGAAGTGAAGGAGAATGCGCTAAATTTTGGAATAGTGTATTGCATGTGGATTATGCCTACTGAGGATACCACGATAAAAAAATGCGCCACTTACTCTACCTCATGGTGGTGTGGAAATGAGTTTTTTGGCCAAAACGCACGTTGGAGTAGATTTTTGGGCTCTCGTACGTTAAAACTATTCATTTTACAAAAAAAAAATGGTTATCATAAAAATTATAGGAAATTTTCTCTAGATTAATTTATTATATAACTGTTTTTATCGTAAAATGAATCGGAAAGGATATATTGTCAAAAAACAATTTTTAGGCGCCATTTTTCCAATATGGCGGCGGGAGCGGCAAAGATACGAGATGGCAAAGTAGAAATTCGGAAAGAGCACATCGAAATCTATAAAATCACCAATTTTCAATTTTCAAAACTCTCTGAAAACTTTCCAGGTAAAACTACCAAATGACTGCACTACATTGCCAATTTGACTGAAAGTAATTTCCAATAGATACTGATAGAGTTAGAGTAGACTGATAGAGTTGCCAACATTACTAATATCCCGTAAGGTTGAGACAATTTTTGTTGTTTTTGTCTCATTTAAGGAAAGCTTGTTATAAGCAAACAACCTTTTAGCAGTTGACCTAGCTTCACTACACTGAATTTCTAGTTGTTCCATATTACAATGAGACATCAAGAGAGTCGTATCATTGGCATAAAATCAGCTAAAAAAGTTTTCAAAAGCATTTGGCAAGTAATTGATGCATACTAAGAAGAGTACAGGACCCAATATTGAGCCCTGAGGGACTCCTGCTGTGACGCGTAGCTCTCTCGACATCTCTGACTGATTGTTTTCGATTTTCTAAATAAGATATCTAAGCAGGTTTATACTTGTCAGATTGAAGTTATATTTTTCTAGCTTTTCTATCATTACAGCATGTAAAACACAGTCAAAAGCTTTATTGAGGTCGCAAAACAGTGAGGCTGAATACATAGCGTGCTCAAAACATTCCAATGTGTGTTCTGTAAATCTCACGATTACATCTGTTGTAGATAAATTTTCCCTGGAGCCATATTAAAATTTATTTAACAATATGCTTTTGAAATTTAACAAGAAAAAGCTATTTCTTTACATGAATCATTCATTCATTTGCAAAGCTTCCAAACATCAATGGAAGCCGACACAGAATTCCAAATATTTATTATTGTGGTATCAATTTCAAAGGCATTCGCTTAGAGGCAGCCTCCTGAGCAGATCTTAGAATTCCCAAATGGAAAGTCATACTTAAGCAGGAAAATGTATAAAATACGCTGGTTATCTTGGAAACCTTTACTGGCCACAACTGTACATACTTTATTTTCTCTTTTCCCATTTAATACATACCTTTGGGTCCATATATTTTATGTCCACTAATTGACATGAGGTCAATTTTCATAGACTGTACATCTAATGGAATTTTTCCCAGTGCTTGTGCAGCATCAGTGTGGAAAAATACCTTTTTGTTTCTGCAAAGCGTACCAATTTCAGCAATCGGCTGTTTAACTCCTATTTCATTATTTACAGTCATCACAGAAACAAGAGAGGTTTCGGGTGTTATGGCATTTTCCAATTCTTCCAAAGAAATTATACCATTTGTCCCTACAGGTAAATAAGTTATTTTAAAACCTTCTGCTTCCAGTGCCCTGCAAGAGTCCAAAACACATTTGTGTTCCTAAAAACAATAAGATTAAATCAGAATTTAAAATAAAGTGTATTATCTAGATAGTGAAGTAAAAGAAAATTATAAGATAATATAAAATATAGTACTTGAAAGGAAATTGATACATTGTGATAATAATAGTAATAACGTGGTGTAATTAAATTAGCAACCTCTATGTTGGACTGCTTGTCCTGTACAGGCAGACAACTTTATCTGTTATAACACAAAGGACCCCGAGTTAAGAATCGTCGTCGAGTGGTTGGCTTTTTAAAAAATGAACAAAGTCGATTCTTAACAAAATTTATTTTATAACTCCAAAAAAGAAAAATTACACTTTTCACAAGATGTTAACTGATCAATGTTTAGGATGAAAAACTCAGCTCTTACTCTCGTCGCTTGTATTTATAGACAATAAGAGATAAGAAATAGTGCTGATGTATGTAATAGTATAGGGATTTATGCTATCATAACTCCTTTACCTTTAGAAGGAAATTTAAGGTCAGAATGGCTTTAAATTGCCCAAATTAATGTTATCATTTTTAGAAGTTGTTTGTTCATCCTTTACATGTTTCAATGTCTTATTATTAGGTTTACAAAATATTTTACATAAAAGCATTTTATAATGTGGGTAACAATATATTAGAATAAGCAAACACAATATTACAATTATAATAGGTATAACATATTCTGTCCATGTGGTTCTGTCTGTCTCTAAGTCAAGCAGGGTTTGAGTTTTTATTATATTTTCTTCAAACAGTACTTGATCATAGATTTGGTCTATTTTCTCAAAATTTATTTTTGTTAAGTTAATTTTTATGTTATTTTGTTTATTCGAAATGTCTTGGCATTTGCAATTTGAATAAAGGTTTAGCGACAGTTTTATGATTTGGGATTATAATATTTTTCCCAATAGTCACTTTACAAAATGAGTCTATAGTAAGTAAATAACTTCCTACTATTCTTTTAAGAATGGTCTGTCTGTCTGTGCATTCAATTTGTAATTCTTCCAAATAATGCATAATTAATAAATACGTATTGATTTCTTTAATTTTTATTATCTGATTATTATATTGAGAAAGCATTATCTTTTCGCAGTTATCCGAGTTATGTTTGATTAAGTTTTTCATACACAAATCGGATGTTATTTTTTCGATTTCGCATAAATATTGATTTTTAAAAATCGATTGACATGGTTGACTAGTAAGAGCATAGCTCTCGTCGTTGCTCAATATGTAATTTCCTTTAGTGAGGATAATTTGATTATTTTTATTTGGTAAAGGAAATAGTTTAATATAATTAAAGGTGGTTTTGTAGGTAAGTGGGATTATTAGGATAAAGTAGAGTTGAGTATTTACTTGATAAGTTTTTCAAAAATAGGTAAGGTTTGTAAATTTGGCTCAATCATTAATGAAATGTCAGGTGGTAAGCTTGATTGAATAGTTTTTAATTCATTAAGTAATTCATTTGGTTTTAACATAGCAGTATGAAATTGAGAATGTCTTGCAAATGTTTGTATTAGACTAATGTCCATAAGAAGTGAATTTAGCTGCTCAAAATGTATCAAAGATAAAGCTGTTTTGCTTTCAGTAAATATGCAAAGTTGGGTTTTATCTAATCTATGTATGGATGAAGTAATGAAGTAAGGGTCGTTATGGTAACGGCTAATTCTTCTTGATTTTTACTTATTTCAAATATGGTGTTATTAATCTTTTTAATGTCCTACAAGTCTGTTATTTTACAATAACCACCTTATTTTGAGATACATTAAATGAAAAATAACGCCCTAGGGCGTTATGAATATCTATAACGCCCTAGGGCATTATAAAATTATAATACAACCCAAAACAAGCAAATTATGATAGCGTTATTGACAAACAAAATGCGTTGCTATGCAACGGCGGCGTTTACAAACAATTTTGATTTTTACTCTCTTTTAAATCAAATCGTTCTGAACATAATAGATGTCAAATCAATAAATCGTAAATGTCAAAAAAAAAATGGAATTAAATAACAGACTTGCAGGACATTAAACGTTGAAGGCACCACGGGTGTTATAGGATAATGACGCCCTCGGTCAACGTACATTCCCTCGGGCCAGAGGATTGTACACTGCCGACCTCGGTGAGTTATTATCCTTGGTACCTTAATAACTATAATGAAATTTTTGTTTAAAGATAACTGATTTTCAAAATCTGTTTTTAGTGTTTTTTGATTTTCAAAGAGATTTCTAAAATTTCTTTCGTAGCGTTCGCCATCATCTGCATCTAAGACGTTAACGTTTTTTCTACTGTACCTATAAAGCTGACAAGTCTGCGTTTGACTCTACTTGTTTTAGGAATTATTTCATTAATCAGAATTTCGGTTTTTTGAAGTTCGTTTTCAAAAACTTGAGGTGCATAATTTTGCGCGTTTTTACAAATGTTGCTTGTATTATTAAGGAATTCAAGGAATGTATTTTTGTTTTGGATATATTGATTAATTATCGGTTGTAGATCTATATAGTGTATTAGTTCCCGTTGTGAAATGATGTTCTCTGCTTGGCCTAGGTGTACCATTAATAGTCCAGAATCTTCTTTTATAGGTGTTAGCTCCGGTTCACATGATGTAATTGTTATTAGGGATCTGTAATAATAACTTGGTTTTTAGTTGTTCTTAAATTACTAAGATGAGTTTTAAAAGCAGGTAGGTTACGTTTTTGATCTACGATTAAAGCGGTGTTATTGTTGTAGAACTCTCCAAAATCGTCCTAAGTTGAAGACAGAATCAAAATTCGACTTAGGCAAAAATTTCATTTAAAGACATTTTTAAGAGTCTGCAAAGGTACCACAAATTGGACTTTGAAAAATAATATTTTTGAAAGGGCGTCAAAATTTGGCTCAAGAATCGATTTATCGAAAGTACGCCAAAAATTCAGTTGCAGACTAATTTTTCAAAACTGCGTTGAAATTTGGCTTGAAAATCTATAATTCAAAAGTACGCCAAAATTTCACCCGCAGATTAATTTTTCAAAACTGCCTTGAAATTTTTTTAGTTTTTCAAAAGTACCTTGAAATTTGGCTTGAAAATTGATTTTTCAAAAGTACGCCGAAATTGGTCTTAAAATAGATTTTTTAAAAGTACCACAAAGTCAGTTTAAAAAGTACCACGAAAATATACTTTGAAATATTTTTTATTTTTTATGCCTCCACCAAAGACATTGACCTTTGATGTAAGCCCAATTCTAAAGTATGAGCATAAAATTTTAGCGATGCACTGCATCCGAAAGGCAAAATAGAAGATTTTGACAAAGCCGGCGTAGTGCCGATAAGCAAAAATTGATAAAAATCAATGCACATGTACAAGGCCGGTTTCTCGCATAGAAAGAGTTGGGATTGACTCAGCGGCTCGCAATTTGGTCGAGCGCGTTGAGTGGTCCAAACAAAGCAATGGTAGGAAAGCCAATAACAAAGCTTTCCAAATGACAAAGTTATAGAGGAAAACGCCTTGTGCATAAAAAACCAAAAATTCAATTTTGACTAAAAGTCGCTCGAAGGTGGGTAGCTGCCATATCGATAATATTGAACAACTGCATAGGAGCAAGTAAATTGTGGACTGATCGAACGCCATTAAACTTATGCAGTTATAAGTCCTCATGAATGTGTTTGAGTACGTGAATCTCCACGATACAAGAATTTTAAAGCTAAGTAGTCTCTAGCGAAACTAAATTCATTTAGTAAAACTTTTTTAAGTTAATTTCAGTCAGCCGTAATTATAAATAGTCTCAGACTTCTCTAAAAAGCTCGCATTTTGATTCTGAGAAGGTATGCATGAATCTTTTCTACCTAATCGATCGTTAGCGTGAGCGCTCTCGCTTGTATGGTCTGAAAGTCATTTACCTTGATTGGGGAAGGCACGATTCTTATCTTGAGAATTTTGTATAACCAATTCTGTTAAATAAATGGATTCTTTGAACTATTGTTTCTTAATTGATCTTGAGGCCTGTTGACGGTCTATAATCCCTGGAACTTTCGTATAGAAAACCGGATGTGTTGAGTTAATTCGCATTAACGTTCGACCTTCTGGTTGCTTTACGGAGGTTTGATAGGGATTTTTTTATGCGTTTTTTGAGAAATAGATTCTGTCATTAACAGACCAAAACGTGGTTTCCGTGTACCAAAACTAATCCCTCCGCAGAGAAATTCTTCGGTTGGGATTTTTTTATGCAAAAATTCAGGAAATTAAGAGAGAGCCGGTTTTATAGGTTCCGTTTAACTCAGATCTGATAGTTAACTCTAAGTTTTGTCAAAAAGTACGTTTTATATCTGCCAGTAACTGCCAATCTTAAGTTTAAACTCCAAACTTAGGTTTATGCACGCTTACGTTGATTAATTAGCAATACTTTGAAGGATGTCAATGCAAACTTCAAATTTCAACATAACCTAGGTACAAACAATTAACTATTATATATTCTGTAAAGAAAAAGTTATAGAAAATGGAGATTTTCGATATTTTTGAGGACATTTTATCAAGCGATGAAGATGGTGTTATAAATATAATAGAAGCACTTCGTCCTGCACGAAAATTCCGAGAGAGACCAAGATATGGAATAACAAAGAATTAATAGATCTATTTCGAATATCTAAAGAATGTGTGCATATAGTATTAGAACATATTAGTCCACATTTAACTCGACTAACATTGGCTTTATCTTTCCAAGTAACCGAATCACTTTTCTTGCATTCGATTACATCTTGATGCTATTTAACTAATTCAATCAATAGTTTGATTTCACTCACGTAGAAATTTAAAGATATTTTACCCATTGCGAAAAGTCAAAGTACCAGTAATAAAAATGACATCAATTGCCAATTTGTCACTATGCTACCAACTAATAAAACGGAAATAGAACTGACGATCTTGACAAGCACCTATAAAACGGCATTTTAGCGAAAACTAACACGAACACTTTAAACCTCCAATAAAACTTCAGTTTAAACTTCTAGTTAAACTTTGGTTTAATCTGTACCTATAAAACCGGCCCTAACAAGGGAATTCAGGTTCAGAGAGAGCGTCATTACCGATCTGTGGTAGTGCAGCCTTGGTCCATTATCCGGCTATCGAAGTGCATCTTATCTCGAACCCGCCTGGGAGGTAGAAGAACGGGGTAATACGCGACTGGCGCCCCCTGAGAAATAAATTGGTGTCGCGTCATTTTGACGCCCGGTAGTGCGTTCTTCTACATTATCAGCATTAATTTTAGTAAGCTTATAGGGGCCTTCGTTACGTGATACGAGTTTTGATCTTTGCAATCTCGAATTTTTTAAATATACCGTTTGTCCTACTTTAAACATTGTTTGTGGATTTTCTGTGTCACGCTTATGATATTCTATATATTTTACTTTATTTTGGAGACTAAGGTCTTTAACTTGTTGATGTATGAATTTCATATCTTCTATATGATCTTTAATAAGGTAATTCGTAGTGACATTATATTCTGGAACTATAGGGCGATTTCCGTAAATAATTTCTTGCGGGGTTTTTTCTGTATTAACGTGAATTGTAGAGTGATAAGCGATTAGGCTTAATAATATTAATTGCTCAATTGGTGTCGTTCTATATTTTTTATTCAATTTGAAAATACGGATATGTTCAAGGAGGGTTGAATGAAATTTTTCAATTTGTCCTTTTGCATTTGGATGGTATGGTGTTACAAAATGTAATTCGATGTTGTATGTTTTTGCCATTTCTTTGAATGTCGAATTTTAAAATTCGCCGCCGTTATCAGATGTGATTCTTTTTGGTATATTAATATTTCTTGTGTAATTTGAGTGGCTTCTTTACTAAGCAATTTAGTTACATAGGCAAATTTTGAAAACGCATCTAATTGTCAGGAAAAGATTACCTTTATGCTTAGAATATCTATACATGTGTTCGAAAGGTGTTGATGACGTGGGTGTTATGTTTAGAGGCATTATTGGAGGATGTCGAGGGTATTTTCCTCTTTGACAGATTTCACATCTATTTATATAGTCGTATGGTTTTAAGCATAGTTTTAAAATAGTATTTTTCTTTAAGTTTTAAATATGTTTCATGGGCTCCTCTGTGATTTGTTTTTCCTTTGTGATAGTTTTTTATAGCTTTGTTAATACGTTCCATATCGCGTAAGTCTTTTACTCTTGATCTGTGCCAAATAATTCTTGGTGCATTATTATTAAATAGTGAAGTATAGAGAACAGATTTCTTGTCTTTTTGAGAACAAATGAAATGTTTCGTTCCCAATAGTATAGTTTTTTAAGATATCTTTTAAATCTCTCGATTGATAGTTAATGGGTAAATAAACTTTAGTTATATGTTTTTTATCTATTTTATTTGATATAGATGCTTTTGGGTTTTCTTGAATTTTTATTATTATTTGACGTTTTTCTTTATTAATTGGATCTTCTGAAATTTTTATAGATCTTTGAGGTTCGTCAGATTGGTTAGAGTGTAGTGTCATGTCATTTTCAGGTTCGTCTGGTCGTTCTACTAGAACGGTTACGAGGTGAGTCAGGTATTTCTGTGTCTTCATCGATTTCAATACCTGGTCTTTCATTATCTTCAATATCATTTAAATCATCTAGTAATTGTGAAATTTCTTCATCTTTGTTTACTGCCAAGGATGAAGTATCTATCGGGTGAATATCGACTTGATTGATTTTAAAGCGTGATAGCGCATCTGCGTTAGTGTTTAATTTTCCTTTCTTATATACTACATCATAGTCAAATTCTTCCAAACGTATTCTCCATCTCATTAATTTTGAATTTGGTTCTTTTAGTTGGTGAAGCCATTGGAGTGGTCTGTGGTCAGTATATATGGTAAATTTACGTCCGTAGAGGTATGGACGGAAGTATTTCACGGCCCATACGCAGCAAGGAGCTCGCTGTAGTTTTTCTCGGCGTCATTAAGTGTTCGAGAAGCATACGCAATGGGCAAGTCCGACCCTGGGTTTCCTTGAGATAAAATGGCTCCTAAACTTTCGTTACTAGCATCAGTAGTCAGTATAAAAGGTTTTGAAAAATCCGGGTACTGAAGTATTGGTGCGTTTGTTAACAATTGTTTACAAGTATTAAAAGATTTCATAAAGTCTTCGAAACAAACTCCTTTCTTTTGAGGGGAGAAAACAAAAATTTATATGCCTGGCTAAGCTCAGTTACGGTAGGGTAGGTACGTGGTCATAGCTATGTGTTGGTCACATGAAAGCAAACTACAAAAATGTTTCAACAATTGCATATTTAATGACAATAATAGGCAAGCAATGGTAGGTCACGATACTTATTTATACCCAACAAATGTGCATTTTATAATAATGGCAAACGTGTAACAGTAATTCACTTATTTACCCCCAACAAATGTATGTTTAATAACAATAACAAGCGCCTGATAACAGATCACGATGCTTATTCATATAGACCAGCAGGTGGTGACAGATTTTGGGTTGTGATTTTACCCAGTATGCCTTTTGGAGGGTATTATGGTATGCATATTCTGTTGTTAATAAATGATAAACTAAAGAGTCATCCCGGGTCCTTCATATATTAAAGTTAATTAACATTTGTTTGCAAATTAAGCGTTTTGATATGATTTCACCCAGGCTGCCATGAATCCACAATAAAATTCAAGTAAAATACGACAATTGAATAGTGCGTGAGCCCAAAAGGTGATCACGGTCAGGTGTACTTGCATTTAAAAAAATGATTTTTCCGCGTTTCTGAACAGGCTGCCATTAAGAAGTATACATGGTTGTGCTATACATCAGCTACAGAAAAAATGGCATACCTCACATTAAAAACATCTAGTAGAGTTATTTAACAAGATTTCGTTATTTAAATGAGTATGCCATTATGTTCCCATGCAGTTTATGATAGCATATGTTGCATATAAAATTGGCATGGCGATCAGGGCAGCCATAAGTACAGGCATATGCAAGAGAAGTTGCAAAAGGGTTAATTAAATTTCTGTGTGTTTAATCAGTATGCTACTTTATTTTTCATTCCATTGAGATGTATTTATATGGTGTATTGAATGGCATACCGTTTGATAAGGTCCGAGGCTGGCAAAGTATAAAATTATGATGAAAACACAAAAACCGCTAGTGCAAAATAAACGACAGAATTTTTATGATTTAACTCAGTATGCCTCTGCAATTTTGAGTCAATCATGTTATATCAACGTCAAATCATAAGCGGCATACTGATTGAGAAGGGTCATGGTTCCCAAAAAATTTAATTTTCTTTATTTAGTGCAGCGCAATTAGTCATTATACAGTGTGAGTTCGCTATGGGTGAAATGGGCAAAAAATTTTCGAATTTTTTTTTTCATATTTCTGCTTATCTAAAAAGTAATTTTGGATGTACTTTTATTTTTTTTTAAATCATGTAGGCCATGACAGTTAAGCAAAAAACGAATTTCATGTTAGGTAAAGTACCTTCTTTGTAAAATATACAGGAAAATGTCATTAAGGAAAGTTATTCAGATTAAAAAGCTATAGTCCTGCGCAAAATTTCAAGAACATACGTCTACTTTGATGATTTTAATTTTTTTCAATACAGGGTGGACCATTAATAATAGGCCATAGTTCAAGGGTAGATTCTTTGGACCAAAATATGAGGATATAACCAAACATGCTTTAGTAAATTGTTGCTGTGAAAAAAGATACAGGGTGTGAAAATTGTTATTTTTTTTCTTTTTTTTTTGCAACATTTCAACTATCTCTTGACCGATCTTCTACCAATTTGATAAGGAAACATTTTTTAGGCTAAGAAACAATAATTTGTGTACTACATGACGCCAGCCCGTGGAGCAGAGCTGGGCAAATACTTTGAAAAAGTATTTAAATATTAATATTTTCAATAGATAAAAGTATTTAAATAATAAATAACAAAAGTAATTAAATAGTTTAAACTCATTATTTAAATAGAATTAGAATTAGAAAAGTCTTTATTTGTTCTTGTAAATTACAATACCCATAGGGATGTAGAACATGTCATAGTGCTTAAAATAATACAGTAAAATACATTACAACAATAACTGTTAAAATTAAAAGTGAAGGTGAAAGCAAAGGGTACGTCAAACATATTAAAAGGGATAAAATAATTGTATTACATAATAGGAAGCGAAAAAAGAAACCTAAAATCTACATCAGTAACATGATTATATAACAAATAAGAAAGATAGAGTGAGAAAATCTATGTGACTGTAAAAAAAAACAGTACAAATTTTACAATAATTTTGTTACATAAAGGAAAAGTCTTGATCCTTGTAATACTCATCCAGACTGTAGTAGGCCTTCTGCAGTAGTAATTGCTTGAGTTTGCTTTTTAATTTGTTTGTAGGTAAATTTCTCATTTCAGATGGAAGTTTATTAAAGACCTGTATGATTGAACATTTTACATTTTTTTCTATATATGTAAATTTTACTTTTGGTTTTGTAAGATCTGTTTTATTTCTCGTGTCGTATTTGTGATTTCTGTCGCAGTCAGTGAAAAGATTCTTGTTTTCTTTTACAAATATCACAGATTCATATATATATATATATATATATATATATATATATATATATATATATATATATATATATCATCTAAATATTCAATCTCTTCGAAACAAGAAGATGGAATTTGAAGCACAAAACCATATTTACGATGTCATCTGCCTAAGCGAACATTGGATGTCTCAAAATGAAATTACTCAAACTAAACTTAACAATTACGATGTTATTAGTTATTTTTGTAGGAAGCTTCATATTCATGGGGGTGTAGCAGTATTAATCAATCGCAAGATTGCAAATGACTTCGCTAGAAGGGAGGATATATGTCTGCTATCAACTGAGATCCACTGTGAAATATGTGCGGTACAATCTGAGAAACATAAGCTATTAATAATTACTATATATCGATCTCCATTAGGTGATTTCAACACCTTTCTCGATACACTTACAAAGGCTTTAAACATTATCAGTAGGTATAAACAATATACTGTCATAATAAATGGTGACTTTAATATAAACTTCAACAATAAAAATAATTATCATACTGTCACCTTTACTGATTTAATAAAAAAGTATGGTTTGTTTATAACAATAGATGCAAATACTAGAGGGAATTCTTGTTTGGACAACTTCTTAACAAACTTACAAAGTACTTTTCAAACTTCTCAAATTGACACAAATTTATCAGATCATCTGGCCATTACAATTAACTTTCATATGAACAGTACCGAAAATGACAATATTACAAATTTTAAGCACAGACCTGTAACAGATGAGGGTTTACTTACTCTAAACAATCTTGTAGGGAATATATGTTGGGATTTCATTGACGATCCAAATATAAATATTGAAATTAAATCTGAAATGTTTATGACTTTCTTGAGCAATGCAGTTGATCTGGCCTTTCCAGAAAAAACATACAAACAAAGCAATATACCTTGCACGACCTGGTTCACCAAGGAACTAAGTGATATGAGAGATATTTTACACTTTATGCAGGAAACCGTAAAAGCTACTAACTCTCCGGAACTCAGAGAAATAATGCAAAAATATAGGAAAAAATATAACATTGCACTCGGAAATGCTAAACTCAAAGCTAATGATACGTACATTAAAAGTCATTCTAATAAATCTAAAGCGATCTGGCAGGTGGTACGAGCAAATACGAATACGCAGCCAAAAAATCGAACGGCAGACAGCAGCATAAGTCCAGATGATTTCAATAATTTCTTTGCAGATATTGCTAAGAATATTATTGATGAGCTGCCTGATAGTGACTTTACCGCAGAAGAATTTCTATATAATAATGCTAATACAATATCTCACGCAGGCCTGCGAGAATTTATTTTCAGTGAAATAACTTTTATTGAAGTTAGGGACATAATATTCAATTTAAAAAACAAAAATAGTAAAGATTATTATAACCTTAACACTAAGATACTTAAGAGTATAGCCAATATCATTGTTATTCCTCTTACAAAGTTATTTAACTTATGTATAAGACATTCCATCTTCCCAAAAGCCTTTAAAATTTCCCGGGTTGTGCCAATACACAAAAAAGGTCCCACAAATTTACTTGATAACTACCGACCAATTTCGCTCATTCCAATCATAGCAAAAGTTTTTGAAAAAGCCCTAAAATTCAGAATATGTTCTTTTTTTGAAGGAAATAGTCTGTTCAATAAAAATCAGTATGGTTTTCGTAATGCACGCTCAACCACTATGGCTATCAACAAACTAGCGGAAGTCATAAACATTGGATATGAGACAGGATGTTGCGCAGGGGCTTTGTTTTGCGATCTAAGCAAGGCTTTTGACTGTGTTTGTCCTAGTATACTTATAAAAAAACTTAGTTTTTATAAATTTTCTGATGCAAGTGTGAACTTAATGCAGTCATATCTAATGAGTCGCACGCAACTAGTAGAAACTGGTAATAATCTTTCTCAGATGAGGACACTAGAATATGGAGTACCACAGGGGTCGGTGCTGGGACCAGTATTATTCCTCATATACGTCAACGACTTGGTGCTTGCCGACCCAAGAGCCGACTTCATTCTCTTCGCGGATGATGCAACAACAATTAATAAAAATGAAAATCGCAATGAACTGCAGTTACAATTGGAACAGACACGATCAAGGGTCTCTGCTTGGTTTGTCGCGAATCGATTAAGCTTAAATGCTACTAAAACTGAAATCATGTTTTTTAGTTTAGGTAATATGGGAGTAAATAATAATCCAGAGTCTGTAAAATTTCTTGGGGTACATATTGACCCTAAGCTCTCATGGAACTCTCACATTGATAAACTATGTAATAAGTTAACTCCTTGTATCTATGCAATTAGAAATATGTCATTAATAGTGTCCAAGCAACTACTCTTAATAACTTACCATGCACTTATTCAATCAAAAATATCATATGCAATTCATGCTTGGGGTCACGCTCCAAACATGAAACGCGTTTTTGGATTACAAAGGAAGGCAGTACGAATTATAAATAAGCTAGGGTATAGAGAAGATTGTAGACAATCTTATATTGATCTGAAAATTCTCACAGTACCATCACTATATATCTTACAGTGTCTCTTATATGTTAAAGATAACCTACCAAATTACGTAACTCATGAAGAAATTCACTCATACGATACAAGACATAAAGCAAATATTTACATAGACTTCCACAGAGTACATAAAACTAGATCCGGAATATCATATTTTGGTCCGAAGTTATTTAACCTGCTACCATCCCCTGTGAAACTGTTGCCTTCTAAAAGTTTTAAATATGTAACAAAAAAATATCTTATATCCAAATGTTTCTATTCTATGGAAGATTTTTATAATAATGATTTTTCAGACTGGCAATTTTAATACCTTGAGAGAATATACAACTCATTGTATTATTATTTTATATTTATATTGTATTTTGTTTGTATATGCATGTATTGTATTGTATTTATGAACCCTTTGTTTTTTTGACTTGTGTAAAACTCTTGTTTCTTGGCACCAATAAATTTTCTATTTCTATTTCTATTTCTATATATATATTTAAATTCCAATTTCGTATTCCTATCTATGATTTCGAAAAACCCCAGGCGTAAACCTTAAGTAAAATACCAAAAAATTTGTTTTTAATTATTATTCTAAAACACATCGAAAACGCCATACTAACTGAAAGATATTTTCACTAAAAATTCAAAATATTTATGATTTCGGATAACATATGTCTTAGTTGTATTTTAATAAGTATTTCTAAGAAATTGTAAATTGGCACTTGTCCTATAACAAAAACAGAAGTCGTTGTGGTGTAGTGAGTAGCAACAACGATCACTTTGCAGAGTCATTTGAAACGTTAAAAACACAAGATCATACCTAATTTTCTAAATGCCATGTGATCCAAGGTTGCCAATATTTACCGGAAGCAGTATCCACTGTAAAACTGATAGTATATTATACGGCATGGAATATACGGGAACCGTGGCGCCTTCGTTGATGTGGCCGCCTCCTCAATTAAAATATGCGGAAGAGTTCAAAATCCGAATATCTGACTTCCAGCTGAAATTAGCACAGCAGACAACTGAGGCACCATGGAGACGTTTTACATTGGTTGCGTTACGGCTTCCGTATACGGAAGCCGTATCGCAGTCGGAAGTCGTATAGCATGTAAATGGGCTATCATCGGAAGCCGTATCCTACGCAGTCTGTGTATATATATATATATATATATATATATATATATATATATATATATATATATATATATATATATATATATATATATATATATATATATATATACTAATACAACTAAGACATATGTTATCCGAAATCATAAATATTTTGAATTTTTAGTGAAAATATCTTTCAGTTAGTATGGCGTTTTCGATGTGTTTTAGAATAATAATTAAAAACAAATTTTTTGGTATTTTACTTAAGGTTTACGCCTGGGGTTTTTCGAAATCATAGATAGGAATACGAAATTGGAATTTAAATGTATTGGCACTTCATTTCAACTGAGAATATCGCACAAATAGCGGAGTAGAAAGAAATTTAATAAAATTATATAAAAAAATATTTTAAGAAAAGGCTTTTATTTGAAAAACTACTAAAAAGTAAAAATATATATTTTTTTAAATTCATACATCTAGAAACCAAAAGCTTTGAGGGCGGTCATATAGGGGGCTATTACATAGTTACTTTGCTCAATTGACCGTCCCCAAAGCTTTTGGTTTCCAGGTGTATGAATTTTAAAAAAAAATTATTTAGACTTTTTAGTAGTTTTTCAAATAAAAGCTTTTTCTTAAAAATATTTTTTTTATATAACTTTATTTTTTACTTTTTAGTCTACGTATTTTACAGACAGACAGACATAACTCTTTATTTGCCATCGCCATCCACACCTTCCCTCTCCCGTATTCTCACCCTCTAACACTACTTTCCACTTCTTCCCACCCCTTTCCCACCTCTTCCCACGCCTTCCTCCCGCCTTTCTCATCTCTTCCCACCTCTTTCCACCCCTACCCCATATCTTCCCAACCCTTCCCATTCCTTCCCCACCTCTTCCCACCGCTTTCTCACCTCTCCCACGTCCGCCATATTGAATTTAGAATGACGTCACATAGTTTATCGTATTTTACTCGTAAAACCCTTTCATTTGATACCCATATCAAGGAGGTTGGGAAGAAAAAGGCGATCCGCCATATTGGGACGTCCGCCATATTGAATTTAGAATGACGTCACATAGCTTGTCGTATTTTACTCGTCAAACCCTTTCATTCGATACCCATATCAAGGGGGGTTGTGAAGAAAAAGGCGATCCGCCAGCTTAGGACGTTCGCCATATTGAATTTAGAATGACGTCACATTGTTTATCGGATTCTGCTCGTCAAACCCTTTCATTTGATACCCATATCAAGGGGGTTGTGACTAAAAAGCCGATCCGCCATCTTGGGACGTCCGCCATATTGGATTTAGACCGATAATGGCTATACTATGTTGCATTGTCACCGGACTTATCACGTGTGCCAAATTTCAATGCTCCAGCTTAATTAGAACTAATCGAAATTCAGTTTGTAAAATTTGACCTAAACAAACATACATACATACATACATACATACATACATACATACATACATACAAACAAACACACATTGCAATTGCAAGTTAAATAAAAGCTTTTAAAAAGTTGTAAAACACTGACTGCGTAAGTGTAATCCGATTAAAATTCGTTAGATAGTATGAAAAATCTACGGAGTTAGCTTAAAAATATTGGTCCTTTTAATGAAATTTTGACCCAGATTTTAATTCGTTTTGCAAAATGTTCCGTACATAATTGGCGATAGAGGAGGTCAAGCTGATTCCAAAACTCCTTCATATGTACCCTCTGAAGCCTTCTCTGTTATTAATATACAGAGGATTTTCTAATTTATGTCAAATTTTTAAGCTGTCATATTTTTTAACCATTTTCCCAAGCAGCTAAAACTTAGTAC
The DNA here is from genome assembly GCA_936432065.2 of Rutpela maculata. Classification (NCBI taxonomy): domain Eukaryota; kingdom Metazoa; phylum Arthropoda; class Insecta; order Coleoptera; family Cerambycidae; genus Rutpela; species Rutpela maculata. Next base: position 111,038,918 of record OW386287.2, on the reverse strand, counting down.
ATGCTTTTGTGGTAGTTTGGGCTACACGCAGCAATGTTTTAAAGAAATACAGTGTCGGACTGGAGAAACTTATGTTTTTTGTTAAAATCGTTTAGAATTTTTTTTTATTAAGGATACGAAAACTACATGAATCAGTAACAGATAAATATGCAACAACATTCTTGGGCATCAATACTACAGAACACTAAGACTGTTTGTAAATTCAGTTTCATAGTCTCTAGATGATGCCAACATGGTTGGCGAAAGGACATGTTTAAAATATTTTATAATTGTCAGTTTAAACTTACAATTATCCATAATTGTCACTTTAAACTTACAATTATGTATAATTGCAACTTCAAACTGACAATTGTATATAATTGTAAGATTAAACTTGCAATTATACATAATTGTAAGTTTAAAGTGACAATTATAAAAATATTTTCGTACAAAATATTTTTATAAATGTCATTTTAAAGTGACAATTATGTATAATTGCAAGTTCAAACTTACAATTATATATAATTGCAAGTTTAAGTGACAATTATCTATAATTGTAAGTTTAAAGTTGCAATTATACATACTTAATTGTAAGTTCAAAGTGACAATTATAAAATATTTTCGACTATGTTCGTTCTACGCTTTCGTACTAGAGTCCAATCAGTGGGGGGTTTTGCCCTGCAAAAGGTGGAGTAGTAATGATTTTGATATGTTTTTTTAAGGCGTTCGGTCAAGGACCATACTGCCAGCCTCAACTTTTTAAGTCAATTAAAGTTTTAAATTAATTTCTTCTTGCTTATACAACATACATGAATACTTTGATAAGTATGAGAAAAGATCCTATGTCTATGTCTAACCTAACAGGAGAGTTGATATATGTTGTTGATGAAAGATACAAGGTTTCGACCTAGGGGGAGCCGCCATCTTGATTGAAAGTTGCAAAAAATTGGTTTAACACTCGATCCTAAGAGAAAAATGTTCGAGACAAAGTTGAAGACGACAAAATTTCCTACGTTTTACTTCCACATCCAGTGGAAGTATAGCAACGACAAAAAATTTAAAAAAAATTTTTATCGTCCAAATAGGCTTAGAATAGAGAATATTATTTAGGTATTATGCAAATCACAACTTACACACTTTTTTATTTATTATGAAAATACCTACTTTCTGTATATTGTTGCCCTAATCTAGGCACGCTAATATACTAGTTAGGTAAATACTTTAAAACACTCATTATTGGAGAACCAATCAAAACAACTACTCTTCTAGCTAATACTGACGAAGTATTGAATTACATGATTGGCATTTTAAAGAAAAAAAATATTGAAAATACTTAAATCATTTATTTACTTTTAGTCATTCACACTTTTTTATTTAATATGAAATTATCTACTTTCTGTATATTGGTACCTTAATCGGGTCACGCTAATATACTATCTAGGAAAACACTTTAAAACACTCATTATTGGAAAAACAATCAAAACAACTACTCTTCTAGCTAATACTGACGAAGTATTGAATTACATGATAGGATTCCTGGCATTTTAAGGCAAAAAAATATATTGAAAATACTTAAATTATTTGTTGAAATTCAGTCATTCACAACAATTATTGAACCTTACATTCGATTTCAACTCTAGAAAAGTTGTACAAGTTTTTTCGAACTCGTTAGTTCTCATCAGTAGAGTATAGAAACATTCATTCATTATTTACAAGCCTATTCTTGATTTATTTTTTATAATTAATTATTTTTTATTTATTTGCTTTTATCATGATTAGAGAATATTATTTAGGTATTATACAAATCACAACTTACACACTTTTTTATTTATTATGAAAATACCTACTTTCTGTATATTGTATTTTCATAATAAATAAAAAAGTGTGTAAGTTGTGATTTGCATAATACCTAAATAATATTCTCTAATCATGATAAAAGCAAATAAATAAAAAATAATTAATTATAAAAAATAAATCAAGAATAGGCTTGTAAATAATGAATGAATGTTTCTATACTCTACTGATGAGAACTAACGAGTTCGAAAAAACTTGTACAACTTTTCTAGAGTTGAAATCGAATGTAAGGTTCAATAATTGTTGTGAATGACTGAATTTCAACAAATAATTTAAGTATTTTCAATATATTTTTTTGCCTTAAAATGCCAGGAATCCTATCATGTAATTCAATACTTCGTCAGTATTAGCTAGAAGAGTAGTTGTTTTGATTGCTTTTCCAATAATGAGTGTTTTAAAGTGTTTTCCTAGATAGTATATTAGTGTGACCCAATTAAGGTACCAATATACAGAAAGTAGATAATTTCATATTAAATAAAAAAGTGTGAATGACTAAATGTAAATAAATGATTTAAGTATTTTCAATATTTTTTTTCTTTAAAATGCTAAGAATCCTATCCTATAATTCAATACTTCGTCAGTATTAGCTAGAAGAGTAGTTGTTTTGATTGGTTCTCCAATAATGAGTGTTTTAAAGTATTTACCTAACTAGTATATTAGCGTGCCCAGATTAGGGCAACAATATACAGAAAGTAGGTATTTTCATAATAAATAAAAAAGTGTAAGTTGTGATTTGCATAATACCTAAATAATATTCTCTAATCATGATAAAAGCAAATAAATAAAAAATAATTAATTATAAAAAAAGGCTTAGAATGTCATGAAACGTCGAGCATTTAAGTTTGAGCGAAAAAAAACTTCTGTTGGTCTGTCTGCTACTTTTTTGTGCGCACGTTTACTCTGGAACCGTTTAAGATATTGACTTGAAATTTGGTACTTTAATGAGATCTGGAACTAGATTATATTTTTATCTTGTTCCGTCAAAGGGTTGGGGGGTAAATTGAGGTAAATTTGGGGTAAATAGCTGAATCAAGCAGATAAGAGTCCAGAAAATTGGTATTTAGTATATACAAGGGAAGCTAAGGTCTCAAAAAAATTTTTGGCATTAGCCACCCCCATTACCACCCCCACCCCATTATTAAAGGGGATGAAAAAAAATGTGATTTAGTGTGTGTACAAGAACCAGAAACCTCAAAATATTGTTTTGCTTCATCCATCCCCACTACCACCCCCACCCCACTACCGATGTTGTGTATCGTTTTATAGGTTTTTGGGATAGAGGATTTCAAATATTATTATTAAAGTTCCATAAGCAATTATTTTCACATACAAAATTTTTTCGTTGTGAGTTGGATTGAAAATCTGGATGTGGAAGTAGTGATTCCTTGGGCAGCGGTTTTTATTGCAAGTCTAATGTTTAAAGAGATACAGCGTCAGAAAGATGAATTTAAGAAGAGATTTTTTTTTATCATATAAAGTACGTTTACAAATAACATATTTTATATTATTTATATTATTATAATAAAGATTTACTTGTATTGAATCTAAAACATAAGAAATTGCCGGGATAGTATTACAGTGGCTTACATCATACCTCGAAAATAGGAAAACAATGTATTAAATTTAATGACAGTTATTCAGAAGAATTGACTATAAAACATGGAATACCTCAAGGGTTGGTACTTGCTCCTATACTCTTTTTATTATTTTTATACAATCTAACATTTTTTTAATGACCTTATTCGTATCAAAAAATTTCAAATTACAAAATTTTATGTTATCGATTTAAAGGATGAAATTTACGCCAACATAAAGATAAGATCTTTAACTTCTTTTTGTCATTGGTCGTCTAAGTCATAACTTGGTGGTTTCTTCCAGCCGACCAAATTTATCCGTGAAAGTCAGATCAGATCACCCGTTACTCACTCATTAATACATTGTTCAAACATACGGCTCATTCAATATGAACGTGAATGAGTATAATATTTAAAAGTCTTTGTTTTTATACTAATTTTTATTTAATTAAAAATTGATAAATTGAAAGTGGAAATTAATTTGACGATGTATTTATTTATTAATTTTCGATAAAAAAATAAAAAATCATTGTGGGTCGATTATTCCGAAAATTGTAAATGGGTGTTAACTTTTTATTCTCAATAGGTCGAAACCTTGTATCTTTCATCAACAACATATATCAACTCTCCTGTTAGGTTAGACATAGACATATGATCTTTTCTCATACTTATCAAAGTATTCATGTATGTTGTATAAGCAAGAAGAAATTAATTTAAAATTTTAATTGACTTAAAAAATTACGGCTGGCAGTATGGTATATCAATAGATTTTAATACAAAATTTTTGTAATTTGGAAAATAAAAGCAGTTTACTTTTGCCAATTCTTAGAAAATTGGTTCTAAAATACCCTATATATAAATAATTTTAATAACAATTGGTATATCCTAATTTCAAATCAAGTAGGAGCTAAATCCAGAACATGAATACCCATCAGCTCAAAATTTTTTGTTCATTTATACCTATTCATATTTATCCATGAACACTCGCATATTATGTAGATATAAAACCATGAAAATAAAGCAGAATTTAAAGTCTATAGGCTAAATGCATGGCAACACTGCTGGAAGCCGTATCCACTGCAGATCCTAAAATAATGTACATTCCGGAAGCTATATATCTGCAGAATGTAATCAGTCATATATTGCCGGAAGCAGTATCCACTGCACTCTATGTCGGAGCTCATATCCATCGCGATTTGTTCATGTGATGAAAACTATTCCTGATTGATAACTGAGATGTGAATCACAAATGATGATATATACATGAGTCAAAATATATATATATATATATATGAAAATACAATATACAGAAAGTAGGTATTTTCATAATAAATAAAAAAGTGTGTAAGTTGTGATTTGTATAATACCAAAATAATATTCTCTAATCATGATAAAAGCAAATAAATAAAAAATTTAATTATAAAAAATAAATCAAGAATAGGCTTGTAAATAATGAATGAATGTTTCTATACTCTACTGATGAGAACTAACGAGTTCGAAAAAACTTGTACAACTTTTCTAGAGTTGAAATCGAATGTAAGGTTCAATAATTGTTGTGAATGACTGAATTTCAACAAATAATTTAAGTATTTTCAATATATTTTTTATATATATATATATATATATATATATATATATATATATATATATATATATATATATATATATATATATAGTGTTTTTCTCTAGGAACACTGGTCTGCAGCTATCTGTTTGTTTCATCCCTATGATATTACGCAAACATCTTTTTTGTAGAACAAATATTTTATGGATATCCGCGGAATTCCCCTAGAACATTATGCCATATTTGATTCTGCTTTGGATATACCCGTGGTACGCAGTCAAGGCTGCCTTTACATTAACTGTTTGTGAAATTACTTTCAATTACATACATGTACTTCGATAAGTTTTGTGCTAGTGTCTCAATGTGGACATTTCCAGTCAAGCCTGGAGTCTATTTTCACGCCCAAAAACGATGCATTCTTAACCATTTCTAATGTTGAAATTCCATTTGTTAAAGAAAATTCATCATTATGTTGGTAGCAGAATATAATGATTTGGGTCTTTGTAATATTTAGTTGTAAGTTATTTGAGGTAAAAAAACGTCTCCAGATCAGCAAGCGTACTATAAATTTTTGTGTTTGTATCTATGACATCAGATTCACTAAATATTATTGAAGTATCGTCTGCATATTGTAACATAGTTTGACTTACAATGGTAGGCAGCTCGGTTGTGTACAATAAGTACAATAATGGTACAATACTTTCTGAATATTTGAATACTTCGATAACACTAAAATATTTTGAAGCATAGTTAAGTGTAATAAAAATAGCCTTTAATGGCTAAACTTTGCCAAATTGTATTTTCTATTTTTGTAGAAATCAATAAAGACTTAATATTATAATTATCATTATTATTATTATATTAAATACTGTTTGACTATTTGAGGTGTCAAAAATGTAGGTGTCATGACTTTCATGAACTTCTACAACACTATTTTAATACTTCTATACTTAATCAGTTCTAGTTGGGTATTGGACTTTTACTTATCCGTAGAGCTAGACCTTTGCGTCTTCTGCAAATACTCAAATAAAGCACAGAGACTATGGCACTAGTTCAACTGTTCTCTGTCACAATCACAAAACATATACATGCAGAGTGAGAGGGAAACATGTGTTTATTTTCGGTTTATTATAAATATTTAAAAAATCATAAATGGTATAATCCTTAAAATAGTTTCAAATACTCCTCATTGCTCCAAGGAATACAACCATATTCAGTTCTTATCATAAACTTTGTATATAGTTAAACGCTATACTTATTCTACTATGATATTCAAGTACAACAGAAATTTACAATAAAAAAAAAATAGTTGTATTCGTTAGAACAATAGTAATTATTTAAAACAGTTTTAAATATTATAGTATATTTGGTTATTTAATTATTTATAATAAACCGAAAATAAACGCATATTTTCCTCTCACTCTGCAAAAGCCTAACCTTAACAGTTAACACTTACTGTCTATGTCTACTCTCAATCAACTTTCTGGGAATTAAGACGTGAATGACTGAAGACTGAATGATGCAATGTGTTTATTAACTACATAGTATGGTACATGTCTTGATTCTTGACGAGTATCTGCCTGTCTCCCTGGTGTATCTGATTATATTTGTTGCATTTATTTAAATACCTTTGAAATTCAAATACTTCTGAAAGTATTTAAATACTGTCAGAAAAGGATTTAAATACTATTTTAGAAGTATTTAAATAGTTTAAGTATTTATAAATACTTTAGGATCATTTTCACAAATACTAAGTATAGTCCAGTCAATGAAAGAGTTGTAGAGAACATTTTGGAGGGGAGAATTTTTCTCTTCAGGAATGTGTTGGGGGTAGTCAGGAGGTAAACAAACTAAAAGTCCCCGCCCCTAGCCCCGCCGCTTCAGTAGAAGAGGGGGGTGGAAAGGTTCCTTTTTTCGATTCTTCGCTTATAACTCGGAAAGTAAAATATAGTTGAGTAAAATATGATTCAAATCGGAAACAAAATGAAAAAGTTATAAGGGTATCTTCGTTTTAAGTGAGTCACACAGTATATTTAAGGAAATGTCTAGACTTCGACAAAATATTACGTTAGTAAATACGTCGAGTGTTGTAAAATAAAGATTGTTTTGTGACTGTGATTTATTAGCAGACCACGGTAAATCGCTTTGATAGAAATATTCAAGGTACACAATTGATTTTTTTTTTATTAATTTTCGATTTTCGCTGGCGAATATCTCGTAAAATATAACACATAGAAAGAACATGAATATAACATTCTTGTGGGAAATTTAATTACGTTTAAGTTTGCATAGATTATCTTTTCCCATACGACGCATCGTTTCCGAGTTATAAGCGAATAATCGAAAAAAGGAACCTTTCCACCCCCCTCTCCCCTGAAGCGGCGGGGCTAGGGGCGGGGACTTTTAGTATGTTTACCTCCTGACTACCTCTAACACATCCCTGAAGAGAAAAATTCTTCCCTCCAAAATGTTCTCTACAATCCCCTTTTGGGCATTCATTGATTGGACTAGTAGTAAATATTTCAGATAAAGTATTTGCCAGTATAAATACAAATACTTGTTGCAAAAAGTATTTAAATGCTTGGTATTTAAATACTTTCTAGTATTTAAATACTTATGAGGTATTTGTAAGTACATATTTGCCCAGCTCTGCCGTGGAGGGCGCCACATGAGCTATACCTGATGATGATTATTTTGTCTCCTTTTTTATTACGAAACGTAGTGGCACTTTTGACTAGAAAATCTCATGCAGGAATCATTTCTACGTAAAAAAAGGTACACTTGATAGAACTTGATAATTCCAAACTTTTCGAGAAAACTACCGCATAGATCTCAAAAATTCTTTGAAAACAAACCTAATTTGAAAAGGAAAAATCTTATTTATGGAAAAATGTGCTTTGGTGACGTCATTTACGTACAATTTCACGCCACCAAAGCACACTTTTCAATAAATACAATTTTTCCTTTTCAAATTGGGTTTGTTTTCAAAAAGAATTTTTGAGATCTATACGGCAGTTTTTTCGAAAACGGTTGGAATTATCAAGTTCTATCAAGCGTACCTTTTTTTACGTAGAAATGTCTCCTGCATGAGATTTTCTAGTCAAAAATGCCACTACGTTTCGTAAAAAAAAGAGAAAAAATATTCATCACCAGGTATAGCTCACGAGGTGCTCTCCAGGGGCTAGAGTGATGTAATACATAAATTATTGTTTCTTAGCTTAAAAAATGTTTCCTTACCAAATTGGGAGAAGATCGGTCAAGAGATAGTTGAAATATTGCAAAGAAAAGAAAAAAAAATTACAATTTTGACACCCTGTAGTTTTTCCATAGTAACAATTTACTAAAGCATGTTTGGTTATATCCTCATATTTTGGTTGAACTATGGCCTATTATTAATAGTCCACCCTGTATAATTGCATTTTATGAAAAAAAAAATGTTTCCGATTTACTAAAGTGTTTACTCCATTATGTACTAGATCAAACGCTTTAGTAAACTGGGTTACTATTTTTTTTTTCCGCAAAATGCAATTATATTGAAAAAATTGTATGTTCTTGAAATTTTGTATAGGACTATAACTTTTTAACCTGAATTACTTTCCTTAATGACATTTTCCTCTATATTTTACAGAAAAGGTACTTTACCTAACATGAAATTCATTTTTGCTTAACTGTCATGGCCTACATGATTTTAAAAAAACAAAAGTACACCCAAAATTACTTTTTAGAAAAGCTCCAAATATGAAAAAAAAATTCGAAATTTTTTTGTCCATTTCACCTAAAGCGAACTCAATCGGGGGACACATTGCATAGGAAAAATGACAGAACCCAGCTATAGTGAATGGATTTGAATGATTTTTTTTTTATTGGATTTCTAATGCCATAAACTAAAAAGTTTAGCCATTGAAAATTACCGCAATTTCAAAAATCCGTAAATAAAAAAAAAATTAAAATTTTTTGGAATCTCAACGAAAAAAAAATTATCGGAAATTTTAAATATTTATTTTAAGAAAATAATGATTGTTATAGTTTTCTACGTTGTTTATAGAGAATTTGTAAAAAAATGAAACTTTTTAAAATTAATTTGAAGATGGCAGAAGCTCCAAAAAGCAAAATAAATGAAAGAAACGTTAAATAATACAAATACATCTATTTTTTTATAGAAAATAATTTATTAACAACTTCTTATTATTTTTTTTTTAATTAAAGGTAAAGTGCCCACCCACCTTTCGATTAAAATGGGTTCGAAAAGGGCCAGGTTAATCTTATTTTATTTTAGTTTAACATAAAAAATGCGGACTTAATTTTTTTTTAAATTAAAGCTAAAGAACCCACCCTTCTAATAAAAGTGGTCGAAAATGGGCCAGACTATTCAATTTTTTTTTTATTAACATATTACTTGAGAAATTACGCTCTTGCAGTGAAAACGCTATCGTCTGTGCGGGATGTGCTGTGAAAATTACTTTGCATGCTATTTTTTGTACCATAAACTCTCACAATTATTTTAGGGAACTTTATGACTAACTTGAAGTATAAACTTAAAGACATATTGATTATAATGGCAAATTTTTCCATAATTTCGCGTCGTTTTTTCTTGAATTTGAGTATGTAAAACTCGCACAACTTGTATGCCGTTTGTTATTTCATTTCATTATATCATGATTGCTTCAACCATACAATGGCATACTGGTTAAATACACAGACAATTATTTTTCTATTTTACAATCTCATTTCTATTTTCTCATATGACAAACCCGTTCAAATGGTATGCCATTTTACATATCGACATTTTAGGATACATATTTCTGATTGCAATACATTTTTCATTGAGTAAAATAACGGAATCTTGTTAAATAACTCTACTAGATGTTTTTAATGTGAGGTATACTTGGACATGCGCAAACGGTATGCCATTTTTTCTGCGGCTGATGTATAGCACAACCATGTATACTTCTTAATGGCAGCCTGTTCAGAAACGCGGATAAATCATTTTTTTAAATGCAAGTACACCTAACCGTGATCACCTCTTGGGATCACGCAAACGGTATGCCTTTGACTAGTCAATTGTCGTGTTTTAGTTGAATTTCATTGTGGATTCATGGCAGCCTGGGTGAAATCGTATCGAAACGCTTAATTTGCAAACAAATGTTAATTAACCTTAATATAAGAAGGACCCGGGATGACTCTTTAGTTTATCATTTATTAACAACAGAATATGCATACCATAATACCCTCCAAAAGGCATACTGGGTAAAATCACAACCCAAAATCTGTCACCACCTGCCGGTCTAATATGAGATGCAACCTAACAGTAGTAAATGTCTGGCAGTAATAAATATCTAGTGGCCTATATCCTAGAGGACGATTAAATGGTACCTAAGTGGTGAAATTTAAAAGACAATGTATGGAGTCAAACGACTCTCAACCTACATGTCCCAAGATAACGCAGGCCTTTCCCTTGTTGTACAAGAGAGGGACGGGCAAAAATATATCGTACAAAGTATGTCAAGTATTTAAATATGGCAAAGCATGTTGAAGAGAGCTTTCTGCACAAATGGTCAATATGTATTTCCCAGTTTAGGGCATTATCAATATAAATACCTAGAAAACGTGTATGCTGAACTTGTTCAAGTGATTTACCATTCATTTTTATTAAACTGCTTTGACACCCTCCCAAAGACTCACTAAATCAAAAGTGAAGTTAGCAAAAAAAAAAATTAAACCCCAAAAAAAATCTAGACACAAATAAGTGTGCCAAAGCGTTCGAAATCTATATGTGACTTTCCTCCTTCGTGAGACTACTTTGGTTGCCGCCAGCTACAGTGGAGATGGGCTGGGTACACAAGATTTTAAAACAAGAGGGCGCCATGAGGTTTAGACCAGATCGTGTCACTAATGAATTCAAACGATTGCAAGATGTTTGTTAAAATAGGTACAAATATCACCCTGTAAACCCTGAAATGATGATATAAATTATATTTCAGTAGGAGGTGTCAGGTGACACACATAAAAATAAATTCTATACTAAAAAAAATAATCCCTTTAACCTATAAGTTCCTTTAATTAAACACTAAATCAAATACTCAACATTTGACATAATAAACAGTTGTATGTACATTTCAATATGTGTGGTTATTCATTAGGTAATTCAGATTTTATAATTTGGTTGGCGTCTGCGACATAGCTATATCTCGGCTCACATCAGCAAGTAATTAAAAAAGAATGATCTCAAACTCGTAAGAATATTATGAACAAAGAAAAATAATAACCTTTTTTTTCTTTTTTTTTTTAAATGTATATGTAAGCCCTAGGCAACCGTTTTTGCCCTCAAAATATCTATATAAGGTCTAGCACCGGAAATGAGATTATCAAAAAAAACAATGACAAAAAAGATATGCCCTAGTCACTAGAAATAGTCCTTAGTTAAATTTATTTCTTTTTAATCACTTAGCCAAACCCCACCTGTTTGAATAGTAATAAATCAAAAAAACTTCCCTTGCCAATAGTTAGCCTGGTCTATACGAGTAGCACAAAAAAACGATTGTAGGCTAATAAGAACCGTTCAATGGTCGGTCAAATTCAATTATGTTTGTGTTATACGACTAATTCATTGAAAAGAAAATAAGTAGACATAAGGGTTTAGAAAAACTTGCGTGTCGTGGCTTCCATCTCCCTGCAACTGGTTGGGCTGAGTCTATCCCAAAGGCTCCCAAGTACAATGCAGACATAAGCGACTACTCCATCAAATAACATCGGCCTGCTATAGGCGGAAACGAAAGATCCAGGCGACAGCTAACAGAAATAGCCTCAAGCGAAATACTCTCTGATACAGGGACGGTCCCTTCCAAAATAATAGCCCAGAAAGAAAACCCTAAATAAACCACACTGCATAAGGCAGAAAAATATGAGGTTGGACAGACACATACATAGAATATTTTACGAAAAATACCATATTACAATCAAATTATTTAAATAAGAAATATTACCTTTTTTCCAAAGGGTTTTTCTTATCTCCAACAAAACCACCAATAGAATTCAGCAATACCTCCTTGAATATTTCACGTGGTGTATGATAGTTACAGCATCGGCGATTAATCCCAAAAACGGGGCGATTTTCACCAGACTATTAGCAAAATACCAAAACTCATAGTAAAACACATTGAAAATCACTTTAAAAATAGCACAAGAATAAATCCCTAAACGGATGATCGCAGATCAATTTCCTTCTTTATGCTAACACGCCTAATACTGAAAGATGACTGCCGTGAGTCAGTCCCATTCCCAAAAAAATATTCAAAAAACCATACAATTCACGATCAACAAACATATTCGCAGGTACCTCACCAGAGGTCGTTCTGCTGAGATTAACGAAAATATAATGGAAACTCGGAAAATTCAAAATTGACTTGAGAAGTTCTCCTGAGGAATTTATAAGATAATGGAAAGTCCGTAACTAATTATTTATACACTTTTAATCATGGCATTGTATCAATTGTGCTGAGGAACGTAGGTCTCTGGGTTTCACGAGAATAAAGGACGTCGAAGTTGAGGCAATCTACCATAGATGGCTCTGCGATAATCGTTCAAATTATTTTAATTTTACAACCAAAAATTACATTAATTATTAATTCGATCGAATACCCACTATAAACATCCTTAACAGTAAATTGCATGATTTGCTAACAATTAACAGAGAAAATCTCAACTTCCAGAACTACGAAGAATCAGGTAAGTATGTCTTAGCTTTCGCGTAGTTTCGTGCGGCATTAATGATAGTTAAACCGCCGAAAAATAAACAAACACGGCCAACAGAATTTTTCTAAGTTGTTCCTAATATTCAGGAGAAATACACGATTCTAGTGGCCCAAATTCGCAGACAAAACAATAGGTTCTCTTTGTGGAAAAAGCCAAAGGTAGTAAGACTACCTTAAAATTCTTGACAAATTTTAACCCTAAATTCGTAGGAATATTTTAATGCCTGGTGGAGAAAATCATGCAAAGATGATGTTCTCTTCAAAAAGAACAATTACTAGACCCCACATGACTATCAAATAAACCCCGAGACAAGAGTTTAACAAGCTACCCGAGATTCCGAGAAGAAATAGCCGAATGTGGAAAAGGTATGTAACTTTACAAAACAATCACACCTAATTGAACAATAAATTTTCGGTGTTGGATACTCACTTATCTAACATCTAAGATGTCTATTTACATATCCAAGCCGACATTGCCTATATTATTTACATGAGACTTACCGATTTCTTAACATTCTTTTCCATTTTTTTTAGGTGTTTGCGGAGGGCTTGAACACGATCATAGGACCTAACAGTCAAGAGTTATGCAAGAATATTATATCGAAGCTTGTTTAGTGCATGGATAAGATGATACTGGTTCATGTTTTGCTTTAACAACATCTGAGAATTGTGGCTTTTGACTTTCAGCCACGAACTCCTTCTGAGCTTGCTTTTCTAATGCGTCTATTTTATTTTTTAACAAAGCGATAATGTCATCTTTACCTTCTATAATAGCCTGTTTATCTTCAATTGTTTTTGAAAGCAAGTCCACCACTTCATAATTTTTACATTTGGAACATGCATACTTTAAAAGCCTTCTCTGTAACTGCATACCTTTAATTTCTGTGGCAGATAATTCTGAACATTCTGTACAAATATGTCTTCTACAGGAATCACAGGGAAAAACTAGATATTTTAGATCTTTACTTGGGTTTTTAGATTTTAGACATATTTCACACTCCATGCCATAATATTTTTAAGTACGGTCCTGGCTTAAATTTCTTATCAAAATTCAAAACTTTATCTAGAAACAAAAAGTATACCACTTTTTATTAATGCTTGTTTTTTAACAACTGCAAATTGCAGTTTTATTGAATTATCTATATAATCTTGTCCTGTCTTGGTAAACCTATTTGCGGACTGGATACTAGAGGTGCAACGGATATCCGGTTACTATCCGGTTTATCCGGCCACAACCGGATAGTTAAAAAATAAAAAAAGGTATAAAAAATGAAACAGTTTTTACAGTTTTACTATACTAATTGGAGTTAATGTCCTACAAGTCTGTTATTTTACAAGCAGCACACATGTTCAGCATGTGCTCCTGCTCAAAGTGCAAAAAAGAAAGTCCTGACACAGTTGCAGTATGTGAAATCTGTGGAACTTGTGCCAATATTTCTGCAACCGAAGCAAGAGTTTTTGCATTAAAAAGTCGAGTTTTGCTATTTATATGCAATGAATGTAAGCCCATAAAGAATGAAAAAGTCAGTTTAGCACAGCAAATAGTGTTGTACAAAAAACTTATCAGTGATAAAGAAACCATGTTAAATGATAAACAAAAAATCATAGACATTCTTGAAAACAAAATCAAGGAAGAAGAAAATAAAAACACTATCAAACCAAGAGGTATAAATAAGGAATTCCCCAGTGGTTCTAAAACTAAAATAGAAACAAACAATACAAAAACATATGAAGCAGTACAAAGGAAAATAATGCAGAACATCATTGATTTAGTTAGTACAACTCACAAAAATCCACCTCTCAGTGAACTGAACAAACCAGGCCAAGGAGAAAATTGGACATTGGTAACCAACAAAAGAGACGAGAGAAGAAACAAATCGACCTCACATGAAGTTTATAAAAACAGCCCTAGATGCCATAAGAGAAATATTTACATAGGTACCGGTGAAGCTACTGAAAACGAAACCTTTATAGGCAGGGATGAATCCAACAAAAAAGCATGGCTATTTCTTTCCAGGGTGCCCGATAAAATTAATGAAGAAAATGTTATGAACTTCATAAAAAAAAGGACCAATATAACTAATGATCAAGAAATAACTGTAAAACATATCCCAACCAGAATCGAACAAGCAAGACCAAATAGCAAATGTTTCCAAGTTGGAATAAAATATGATCTAATGGAGCTAGTATACAACCAAAACTTCTGGCCACGAAATGTTGCTTTCCAGAGATATAATTTTAGAAGACAAACTGTACAGGATGTGAAAAGTGCGCAAGAAGCTGAGAAGGATTTTTTATAGGTCAAACACAAAAGAACGCCCAGACCAGAACTAGTTACAATTTTAGAATATTACACTTGAATGTTCAGTCTATCCGAAACAAAACAAACGAACTGGAGATATTTTTAAGAGACCGCAAATATAACTTCCTATTAATTAATGAACACTGGTGTTCTAATGACGAACTTGACTACCTTAGTATTTATAACTACAACCTCATCTCTAGATTTTGCAGATTAAACTCTGCCCACGGTGGAGTGGCTGTGTATGCGTCCGCAAATTATACCGACTATACAATTCTTACCCAAGTAAATAATCTATCAATTGAATTACATTGTGAGTTAGCTGCTGTTGATGTAGGTAATATCAGGCTAATGACTATATATAGACCCCCAAATGGCGATTATAACATTTTTCTTGATACTCTCACTCGCGCCCTAGAAATCATCTCTAAACCAAACAAAATTTTATTTATATCGGGTGACTTCAATGTATACTTCCATAAAGTAAATCAGCAACGTACCATTCAACTCATAAACACGTTCAAATCCTTCGGGCTCTCCTCAAGCTTTAACGACCCCACAAGAAATGATCACTGCCTCGACAACATTTTCAGTAATATCAATGGCAAACTACGCACTGTTTCAGTAGACACAAAGGTATCAGATCATCTGGGTATACATCTAGAGTCCTACATCAACTTCAATCTCCCCCCTAAGAAAATATTGTACAGACCCATACATGATCAGGGAATAACAGAACTAAAAAACCACTTGGACACCTTAGACTGGGACTTCATTCTAAACCCTAACCTAGATATAAACAATCGTTGCACACATTTTATTAATATCATTACAAATACCATGAATACAATTTTTCCCTTAAAAACACGTGTGGTCAAAAACTCTAAACAACCCAAAATAAATTGGTTTAATGATGATATTCGCCATATGCATGACCATCTTCACTTCTTACAAGACTTTCATAAAAGGAACCCCACCGAAAACAATAAAATCCTGCTCAGCAATTTTAGAAATGCATACCGCAGTGAGATAAACTTAGCTAAACAAAGATCCCATGATGATTATATAAACAACAGTAACCCCCAACAGGCAATGTGGGAAACTATAAACAGCTATAAAACTGTACCAAACATAGTATCAAATTTAACTTGTGAACATTTTAATAATTACTTTACTACAGTCACCGACAATATCTTAAAAGACCTACCCCCATGCGATGCATGTTTTACCGATTATCTGATAGATCTTAGTTCCCACCATCGGTTTTCTTTCAAGGAAGTAACCACTGTCGAAGTATCGGAGGTTATAAATAACCTAAAAAATAAAAAAAAATAAAGATCCATACGACATTTCCGTAAGAATCCTAAAAGGAATCAAGCAGTCCATACTAATATCACTTACAAATTTAATAAACCTTTGCATCTCGAATAACATATTCCCCAATGCACTAAAAATATCTAAAGTAGTACCCATTTATAAGAAAAATAATATAGACGACCCCTCCAACCACAGACCAATATCCGTTATACCCTGCATTGCTAAAGTCCTAGAAATTATCCTAAAAAACCAGATAACAACATATGTAGAAAAAAATAACCTTCTAAACCCTAACCAATATGGCTTCCGTAGCAAACTATCTACAACGTCAGCTATCGATAAATTAACATCTATTATAAATTCGGGCTTTGAAGACGGAACATACATCTGTTCCTTGTTTCTAGACCTAACCAAGGCTTTCGATTGCGTGTCCCACAACATACTTCTAAAAAAACTAACATACTACGGATTTTCCGAAAATAGCATCTCTTTCCTATCTTCATACCTAACAAATAGACAACAGTTTGTCATATATAATGGAAACAAATCCAGCATGCGAAAAATAAACCATGGTGTCCCCCAGGGGTCAGTCCTGGGCCCCATACTGTTCCTAATCTACATAAATGACTTCCCCAACTCAATAAACGAAAATGTTCTTGCCATATTGTTTGCAGACGACACTAATTTGACTATCTCTAATGACGTCGAGCACTTGCTTGGCGAAATCCCTATAATTGAAGCCAACACCCTATCCTGGTTTGCTTCCAACAAATTATGTCTAAACGCATCCAAAACCGAAACCATGATTTTCAGTCTCCGCAGCCTGGCGAACATAGAAAACTCTGAATGTATTCAATTTCTAGGAGTTAACCTGGATCCGAAATTATCCTGGGAATCTCATACCACACTTATTTGCAACAAAATCTCAAAATATACTTACTTACTTCGCAACCTGGCCAGAAAAGTATCGTTAGGAACCTTGCGGACAGCATATCACAGCCTCATCCACTCCACTATATCTTATGCCATTCTAGTATGGGGACATGCCACCACATGCGCCAATGTATTCTCAGCGCAAAGGAAAGCTATTCGTATCATATCTGGACTAAAATATAGAGATGAATGTAAACAACAGTTCATAAATCTAGAAATAATGACCGTGCCATGCACTTACATATATCATTGTCTCCTATATGTAAAAAACAATGAACCCTCTTTTAACACCAGAAGTCAAGTTCATCCTTACAATACTAGGAATAAAGATAATTTAAATACTAACTTCTTACGGCTAACCAAAACTAGGGATGGCACGGGCTACCTTGGTATACAATTTTTCAATAAATTGCCTCCCGACGTAAGGTCTCTAAATCTACCCCAGTTCAAATATAAAATAAAAAATCTCTTACTCAGAAATGCTTATTACAGTACTACGGAATTCCTAAATAACAATCTGGACAGTCACCTTCAAGTGTAGTGGTTCACTTAAATTATCCACTTTTTTGTACTTACGCTTACACGTCTGTTTTTAACCCATTGCCCATGTTTTCAACCACACTGCATAAATTATTTATATACTTATTTTATTTTAAACTGTTGTACGTCTGTGACCTGCACATTTTTTTATTTACATCTTTATATTTTTTATACCATTTACACTAATATGTTCTATTACAACTATGTTGACGTGTGTAAACACTTTGTGTATTTTAACACCAAATAAAAATCTAATCCAATCTCTAATCTCAATAAGATACATTAAATGAAAAATAACGCCCTAGGGCGTTATGAATATCTATAACGCCCTAGGGCATTATAAAATTATAATACAACCCAAAACAAGCAAATTATGATAGCGTTATTGACAAACAAAATGCTTTGGTATGCAACGGCGGCGTTTACAAACAATTTTGATTTTTACTCTCTTTTAAATCAAATCGTCCTGAACATAATAGATGTCAAATTAATAAATCGTAAATGTCAAAAAAAAAAAATTCGAATTAAATAACAGACTTGCAGGACATTAAACGTTGAAGGCACCACGTTATAGGATAATGACGCCCTCGGTCGACGTACATTCCCTCGGGCCAAAGGCCCTCGGGATTGTACACTGCCGACCTCGGTGCGTTATTATCCTTATAACACCCTTGGTACCTTAATAACTATAATATACTTATATATAATTAGACTAGTATTACCATTGTATATAGACTACATAGTAGTATAACGCGCGTGTATCAATTGTTGGATACGATCTCAAGCGTCATCTACAGGGACCTAATAAAAGTAATGAATTTTTAACCCGTGCAGATGAGACCTCTATGCAGACTTCATTTCAACTAGTGGTTATCGAGACAGGAACGGATTAAGGTTTCTTCAGGTGACTGTGTGCAAGCCAGGGTATACCGTGCGTGGGGGCATAGGGAGTAAAATTACATCGCGCGTGCCAGCTGGCTGAAATGAAATAACAAAGCTGGGATCTCCGCTCGACGGAGGAATTTACGGCAGCAGTGTTGTCATATCTTTCGCGCTACGTGAATGTACATACATGCCTAATGGAAATTACACGCACGGTACCTATTAAATACATCGTTGTGCAAGCTAAATGAAAATGCGTAATCCGACATTTAAAATAACGAAAACAAATATTACTTTGCTAAATGTCACTAAATTTAGCGATATTTAACAAAGTAATTTTTGCTTCGTTATTTTTACAAGGGAATTATTTATTACATTTCTACGAATAAAAATTGTTTTATCACGTCTTAAAGTTTTTAAATTTTTATGACTCAAAATATAAAAGTGCATCTACCTACTATTCAATTTACTAAATTTGAATATTTTATATTATGCCAATAAACTATAATAAACCGATTATTATAACAATAACAATAACAACATATGTTTATTTACAGAATAATTCATAATTACATAGTATATATGTAGAGTATTTATAATAAAAAATATAATAGAAAAATAACAAATATAATTTATATAATTTATGTCAAATAAACTCAAATAAACAAAATAACTCACAAAGTCTAGACTGTCTGTGAGTGAAATAGTTAATAAGTTTTATTTATGATCATACACATTATATAAAGTAGCCTCATGGAACTAAGTAATCATCAGAGTATGAGAACTTATTCCAATTAATTTCAAGAAAACAATTAATTATCTATATTGGTATTTTGATACATACACATAAAATAGACATACACACACATGCATACACATACACCTAACTACATATTTTGTAATATTTTTAACAACTATATCCTAATATGTTAAAATTAAATATAGCAGTTATACCTAAAACAAGATTTACTAATGTTCATTCATGTCGATGAGCTTGTGCAATTCTATTCTATTGGTTTTTAAAATAAATTGTTGATGACAACAATTCTAATTGGTGGGCGGCACATTAAAGGCAGGTAAAATTCTTAGTAGCTGGAAATTTACTACACATTTTATTACGTTCAAGGACATATTTACAACCGAGGCGAAAACTTTGATGTGTTCCCATAAATTTTTTTAAAAGGTTCTTGGCTGTTTAATTCGAAATTAATGTGGTTACGTTATAAAATAATAAATAGGTACTTAATTTTAAAATTTAAACAATATCCATATATATTAGCTGTACATGGCATAAATTATGCACACCTACATTTTCGAATTTACCTAACCAGATCCTAGCTGTATTTTACGTAATTAGGTAATATTTATAATTATAATTTATAATTATAATTTCCATCTTTATACTAAAGAAATTTTTGTGCATGTGGCAACGTGGACATAATTCGTACAAATTAGTGATGGGTAAAAGCTATTATTTTTTAATAACAGTTTATACTACTGCTACTGCTATTTTGAAATAACAGTTTAAAAATAACATATCGATGGGAAGAAGTACGTGGCCCGGTGCCCCCCCCAGAAGTGTGAAATATACCTAATATTAATTTTTAATAGATGGCTAAAAAAGCGTATATAAAGGGTATTCCAGACTTCCGGTGCCCCCCCCCCAGAAGTCAATCTTATTTCAGAGACGTTATTTTATACATCATGCTGCTGCCTCTGGCCGACGCACAGTGGCACGAATCGTGATTTTTTCGTTCAAAATTATCTAGAGCACTTATTTCGCAACCGATTGGGATAATTTTTTTTTAAAAGACTCATTATTTCAAAATAGAGCCGATTTTTGAATTGTGCTAACCAAAATTATTGAGCTTAGCCAAAAAGCCCATGTTACACTGTGATCACCACATGTTACTTACAAATAAAAACTTTTTTTTCTTATCCAATTTACATAAATCTTCTTACTTGGGGGGTTTTTGAGGTCGCTGATTACGAATCTGACATCCAAATTATCATAAACCAACCTGAAAGATGGCGCAATCCATGGCGGCTATGAAAATGCTAAAAATGATGAAAAATGAAATATTTTTGTTTAAGTTTATGCCGAAATCGGCTCTCTTATGTTTTTTGGAACGCACAGTGGCACGAACCGTGATTTTTTCGTTCAAAATTATCTAGAGCACTTGTTTCTCAACCGATTGGGATAATTTTTTTTAAATACTCGTTATTTAATTTGCCAAAAACGTAAGAGAGTCGATTTTTGAATTACGCTACCCAAAATTATTGAGCTTAGCCAAAATGGCCAATTTTAATTTAAATCTTAATAAAACTAAAAAATAAAAACTTCTTTCTTATCAAATTTACATAAATCTTGTTACTTGAGAGGTTTTTAAGGTCGCTGATTATGAATCTGATATCCAAATTGTCAGAAATCAACCTGCAATATGGTGGAATCAATGGAGGCTATGAAATGCTAAAAAATGATGAAAAGTGAAATATTTTTGTTTAAGTTTATGCCGAGAAGTTTTGAATATTTCTGATAAGTAACTTGTAAGTTAAAATTGACTAAATTTTAAGTTCCAGGAAGAAATTCAAGATGGCGGATCCAATGTGGCGGCAATAAGATCATAAAAATAAATAAAATGCATTAAACTAAATAGGCTATTCCTAAGAATTATTAAAAAATTTAAAAAAGAACAAATTTTCTGAAATTTTAAGATATATCCAATATGACTGCCATATATTAATTATCAAGCATAAATATGCGATTCAGTCCTCCATTAATTTTGAACATAACCTTAAGTAGGTCATATTAATATTTCTTTTTTTTTATCTGCTAATAATATAATAAATACCTAACACCAAGAACTTTAAAACAAGAATATTAAACCTAACAATGTTAATATTAAACCAAGAACTCTATACCCAACATAACCTAAGGCAAGAATTTTACACCATGAACTTCGAACCTATAACTTGGTGCAATTGTTTAAATTTTAAATTTCACTGTTTAATTTGTGTTGTTTAAATAATATTAATACTCTAATTGAGTTGAAATTTTTTTTAATTGTTAATTATATTCTAAATACATTTAAATAATATTATTAGCAGATAAAAAAAAGAAATATTAATATGAATCACTTAAGGTTATGTCCAAAATTAATGGAGGACTGAATCACATATTTATGATTGATAATTAATGTATGGCAGCCATATTGGATATATTTCAGAAAATTTGTTCCTTTTTAAATTTTTTAATAATTCTTAGGAATAGCCTATTTGGTTTAATGCATTTAATTTATTTTTAAGTTAGTTTTTTATCATCTTATTGCCGGCACATTGGATCCGCCATCTTGAATTTCTTCCTGGAACTTAAAATTTAGCCTATTTTAACTTAAAAGTACTTGTCAGAAATATTCAAAACTTCTCGGCATAAACTTTAAAAAAATATTATTTTTTTTTTTTATAACTGTTTAACGTCGGCCTATTTCCGCTACCAGGGCCTATCACCGACGCCAGGAGACGAGCTACCCCCAACCTGGAAATTTTGCCGAGCCTCTTCCCTTAAGAAGAGTAGGGATCTTTTACTTGCCTAACATTTAATAGACAAGGGACCGCCTGTTTTACATCCCCTCCGAAGGATGGTATATGCACTACGTAATCCTCGTCTGAAATTACGTAACTTCCGAGTATACACTGATATACAAACCTCTAGAAGGTGGGACGAGAACGCTATATTTCCCAAGATGGGAGCCCATCCAAGTACTAACCGTGCTCGACGTTGCTTCAACGGAATATCGACTGATATTCACATTGAATCGCCTCTACGCTCGCCCCTAAAAAAATATTAAATTTTTCATAATTTTTTAGCATTTTATAGCCGCCATCTTGCAGGTCGGTTTATGACAACTTGGATATTAGATTCTTATCAGCGACCTCAAAAACCCCTGAGTAACAAGATTTATGTAAATTGGATAAGAAATTACTATTCGCCATATTGGATCCGCCATCTTCAGTTTGTTCCTGGAACTTAAAATAGAGTCTACTTTAACTTAGAAGTACTTATCAGAAATATTCAAAACTTCTCGCCTCAAACTTTAACAAAAATATTTCATTTTTCATCATTTTTTAGCACTCTACAGTCGCCATTGATTCCGCCCTCTACAGGTTGATTTATGACAATTTGGATATCAAATTCGTAATCAGCGACCTCAAAAACCCCCTAGTAACAAGATTTATGTAAATTGTATAAGAAAAAAGTTTTTATTTGTAACTTTTATTAATATTTAAATAAAAAATTAATGAACATTTTGGCTAAGCTCAATAATTTTGGTTAGCATAATTAAAAAATCGGCCCTCTTACGTTTTTTGGAAATTAAATAACGAGTATTTAAAAAAAAAATTCATCCCAATCGGTTGCGAAACAAGTGCTCTAGATAATTTTGAACGAAAAAATCACGATTCGTGCCACTGTGCGACGGGCAGGAAAAATTTTTTGATTTTTATGTTTCTAGAGGTATTAATTAATTTTCTTTACGTTCATATATAAATAAAATATAAATAATTTGATTTACGTAAATCATTTTTTAAGCCTCAACCTTTTTAATTATTATTATTTCATGTTGAATTAATAAAAAAATGCCAGCATTCACACATACATATAGATACATAGATACCTAATTCAAATTAAATTTTTGTTGCCGAGATATGGATTTATTTGTGGTTTATCTATGCTATATAAACCCACCGCTTGCTGTGATTATGATATTGGAGATGCAGGTAAACGAAAATATACAATATGGAGAAGAAAATATAAAAGCTCTGAACATATTATGATTAAAAAACAGCTAAAAGTCATTACATGAAGCGGATGGCTTGAGATTTCTACAAAAATATTCAACTCTGGCAGTTCCTCATTTTTAAACTGGCTGTGCGGGAAAATCTACACACGGAGAAGACAACTGAAGAGTTTTAAATATATTATGAATAAAAAAACAACTAAAACTGTGTACATAAAGCCAATGACTCAAGATACCCATAATAATATTCAACTTCAATAATATTTAACTATATTTTCTGCTATTTTCTCACCTGTTATTTTCGAACAAAAATAACAGTCTGTTAATGCTATTTACAAATAACAGGTTGTTAAATAGCAACTCATCTCTAGTTACAAATATTGAAACTTGCTAATAAAATAAAGGTTGACGTTTCGTTCCAGTTAAATAGTAAATTCTACTTACATTCAGTATTAATCGCGTTCAGTCCTACTTACACTTACTTAGTGTCCTTTCAAGCAAAACTTGTAAAATAAAATTTAAAAATGGCACTTTGCGTACCTACGATTCCTCAAAAATGAGGAATCAGGTTAAAAACTACACATCTCGTATCGTTATTTAAATTCAACTAAATCTAAGACAAATTGTTCATTAAATGGAAAATCGAAACACGAAAATGTTAACACAGACACCTAATTTTGCAATATGGAATATTATTATCACTCAAAATTAATGGACTAAATGCGGACCTGTGTATTTTCAAGCAGAACAATACTCTAGCTCAAAGTCAAGGCAAGAGATTTCAACCAATAATAATCATTTCATTCCACCAATTAAATCGCTGGCATCCCTCGATCGTTGTGCCATCTATACGTAGCCTCCTTTCGCATCCAACGAAATCTCCATAAGGTTATACTACTAGGTAGTCTATATACAATGGTATTACTATGAGAAGATGCCAGGGCAGAGCCGAAATGCGCGAATATTTTTACTAGTGGCATAGCTTTATCTGGGGTATAGGGATGTGTAATTGCAATAAAAGTTTCGCGGTCAAGGAACTGTGAAAATGGAGTAGATTAAAACTTGCCAACTGTTACGAGTTTGGCTTTGTTCAGAAGAAGTGTAAGAATAGTAAGTTCTACTAAACTTTGCCTAATAAAGTTGTTTTATTATTATTATTACCGTCACCGCCGCTCTACTGCAGGGCACCGCCGCCACTGGTGTTGACATTGAATGTCACGTAATTCTTTCTCATTGGCTTAGAATGATGGAGCGCACAAACTCGTTTCTGCGCATATTTTTTGCTGGCATCTTCTCATAGTAATACTACTTTACTTTAAATCCGTGCTCCTTTCAAATAATAATCAATCTCCTTCGCCATTGAACTTTTCTCCATTTTTTTCTGCATTTAAGTAAATAAATAAATAAATGTTTGTTTATTTAGCACTTGGCTAGTAAAAGAAAAAATACAATACTTACATACAATAGACACATACATACGTATTCCTATATCTAACAATAATAACAAATTTAACAATAATAAATAAATACATAAATAAATAAATTGCACTCTTATCTATTGCTGAAGTAACTAAACACTTCGCGTTTAAAGACATTTAGATTAGGTGAAGCCTTAATTTCCTCAGGAAGAGCATTAAAGAGACGAACTCCTTCGAAGAATAAGGATTTTTGTAAAGACGTCAGTTTAACTGAATCAATATTGTAACTTTGCTTAGAACGTATATCATAATTGTGAAAATTTAATCTTTTAATAAGAAATTCATTTAAGTATGCAGGTAATTGTCTATGCTCTATTTTGTAGATTAGTATTAAGTTCGCCTTTTTAATACTCTCCCAAATTGTTAGCCACTCTAATGTTTGCAACATGTCTTCTACCGGGGTATATTTATTACAATTTAGTATGATACGCATTGCCTTATTTTGCTGTATCTGTAACCGATATATATCATTTTTTGTACAGGATATTAACAAAGAACTACAATAATTGAAGCGAGGTAAAATAATGGTATTATATATTAACATTTTAGACCACTGTGATAAACAACTAGCAATACGTCTAAAAAATCCGATTTTTTTACCCAGTTTTTTACAGAGATAATCTACGTGAGGAGAGAAACTGAGTTGAGGGTCTAAATAGACACCTAAGTATTTAATTTCCGACACATAGTCAATCGCGTCACCATTTATATTGATGTTTAAGTCTAACTCAGCAAATTTTCTACAATTAGCCTTTGAACCTATCACCATACACTTCGTCTTTGATGTATTTAGTTTCAATTTATTTTGGCAAAGCCAGTCGTACAAAGTTAGAAGTTCGTCATTCAGGGTATCAACGATTTCCCTGAAATCTTTTCCTCCAACACAAATTAGGGTATCGTCCGCAAATAAATTGACAAATGATTTTTTTTAAGCTATATAAATATCATTCACATAAATGACAAACAAAAGGGGACCAAGGACACTCCCCTGAGGAACGCCCCAGGTAATTTCAATTTTGCTTGATATGTTATCTCCTACTCTCGTCATTTGATACCTATTCGTTAAATAATCCTCAATCCAATCTAAAGCACTACCACTTACACCATATAACTGCAACTTTTTAATAAGAATGTCACGGTCAATTGTTTCAAATGCCCTTTGCAAGTCTACAAATACACTAAGCACCACTTTCCCTTCATTCATATCTCTTCTCCATGTTGTACACACATACTGCAGTGCTGATTCACAAGAGTGTTTAGCTCTAAACCCAGATTGTCCAGTAAATAATAACTGATTAGTCTCAAAATAGTTCCGTAGTTGTTCACAGACGATTATCTCAATGATTTTATCGACAACTGGAAGTAAATTAATTGGCCTGAATTCTGCAGGAATTCTAGGGTTGGTAATTTTTGGAATAGGAATTATCACACTAGTTTTTAATTCACTTGGTACTTTTCCAGTTGCTAGTGATGTATTTATGAGATACAATAAAGCATATCCAATTACACAGAACAGGTCCTTAACCAATTTTATAGTTAGCGAATTGTCACTGGTACTTTTATTTTTAAGTTCACAGATAATTTTTTTAAGCTGTCCTATTGTAATGTTTTCAAATCTTATTAAGAAGTGTGATTTTTCTGACTTATTTTCATCAATTTTGAAATCCCAATGCCTTTTTTCAATACTGTCTGATATTTCCTGTATGCTATCTGAATAAAACTTGTTAAAATTTTCTTCTGCCGTTCCACTATACTTCCCATAATTAATATCTGTGAAAGTAACTGGTTTTTTGTTTCCTATCATCTCTTTTAATGTCCTCCACATATTTTTGCTGTCTCCTTTGCATCTACTTATCTATATTTTGATCATAATATTTAGTTTTTCCACTACGCATTATTGAAACCACCTTATTTCGCAACTTTTTATAGTCTTCCCAGTCTCTTTCCAAAGCAGTTAAACAGAATTTCCTATATGCTGTGTCTCTCATGCGTTGCGCCTGTAGTACTGATTCTGTTATCCAAGGGTATTTTTTCTGCTTATGTTTATGATTTTCTTTCGGAGCTTTTTTGTCTATTGCTGTTTGAATGACATTCATGAAATCTGCTTACAAAACGTTTACGTCCTTAGATGTGTAATTCCAGTTTGCCCCAGTTAATTCTGTTATTATTGCTGCAATGGTCTCATCTCTTAAATATCTTTTACGGATATTCTCTGGTTCTTCGGGAACAGTATTAAAAGTGAACTCTGTGCCAATGATTTCATGGTCACTTATCGCAGGAAAATCTCTTGGAACCTCCTTAGCATCGAAGTTGTTTGTAATTATATAGTCGATTAGAGTTGATGACCTGTTGGTTATTCTAGTTTCTTTCATTACTATTTGTTTAAGGCCTGCTGAATGTATTAGGTTTTTTAGTCTTCTGATTTCATTGTCATTTTTCAACCAATCAATATTTAGGTCTCCCATAATCATAGTTTTTTGCTTATGAATATCGATATTATCTAATTTGTCCTCAAGGTATTCTAAAAATTCCTTACAGTTTGCGTTCGGAGATCTATAAATTGCACCCATCATAAGAGATTCATTTCCCATTTTCACCATTATCCAAAGTGCCCAGTATTTGTAATCCTCTATATCGTTATACAAGATTGAAAAGCCTAAGTAAGATTTAACGTAAATGATGCTCCCCCCTGTATGCTTGCTATTGGAGTAACATATCACTGTATTATATCCAGGTACAGCCACTTCCTTATCGTCCACTTCGGATGTAATATGAGTTTCGCTTACACATACGATCATCGGGTTTCTATTATTCAACAACTGTCTTATTTCTATGATATGGGATAATAGCCCCTGAGCGTTTATGTGTACAATCAATTCTTCAGTCTTGGTTTGACAATTAGTTGATCCTTTTAATTGCTATATATATTGCGTCCTACTTTTAATTCTTTCCTGTGCTCTCTGGTAGCATATGCAATTTTTGTCAAAAACGTCATGACTACAATCTATGTTAGGGATGTTCAGAACTTCATGGGCGTGTCTACAGTTAGTACATTCTTTTATGGCCGACGTACATTCCTGCCTCTTATGGTTTTTATTGCATAGTGGACAGACAATATTTGGTTGCCTGCAATGTGCCGCTTTATGGCCATATTTCCAACACTTGTAACAGCGTGTGACACCAATATATTCATAAACTGGAAGACTGCCCCAGTCTATAAAGATCCTTTTGTTATTAAGTAAACGCTTAAAAACTTCCGGTGCTACTTCTAACACAATATTGTACAGCCGTTTATTCCTTGGGACGTATTTTCTAATAATTTTTACATCTAAGGTATCCAATGACGGTATTGATGAAAGGCAGCTTTGTTGTTTGACTCTCTTAATAAAATCCTCATCCTTGTCTTTATATTCCTCTCGTACGCCAACAATAACAACTTTCGGGTTTGCAGTTCTTGGAATTTCAATTGTATAATTCTCAGAAAGTTCAATGACTGCCTTATCTTGCAGTTTTTTTAATGATTCTTTGTTATTGCATTCTATTACAACACTGCCTTGACCAACCGACTTAACTTTTTTTACTTCTACCGATAAATCTGAAGGTTTTATTTTTTGCGCGACGACGTTTTTTGTAGTGAGGCTGTCTTGGCTACCATTTTTTGGTTTTATTATCAATGGCGGGCATATATTCTTCTTTACAACGCTTGCATACTGTTCCTGATTAACTAAGTGTGGAGTTGAACATTCCATTCTATTCATTATTTCGGTTGTTTTAATTTTGTTTTCCTCTACAAGACGCTCAAGCTTTTCAATTTTCTCAAATAATGGCCCTCTAATTTCAGTTTCTGCTCCTTTTCTCAATTTGTCTTTTAATTCACTAATATCCTGTTCAAGTAGCTCTATTATTTTGTTTTTGCTTTCCAGTTCTTTATTTTTTTCTTCGATTATACTTTGAAATAATGTAAATGTGTCAAAAGATAAACATTTTTTACAATAGAATTTTAAAATTCTTTCTTTTAATTGCAAACATTTAAACCAAAATAGTAAACTAATTATTGTAACGATGTACAGAACTCCTGACAGTAATTTGGACATATTTTTATTTATACATATATTTATTTATAATATTTATATATTTATTATAATAATATATATAATATATAATATATAAAATATAATATATAATATTTATTTATAATATTTATATATATTTTTATACATATTTATTTATACATATTTTTATATTTTTAGATGGACTCTATGATCTGATATGTAGTATATATAAAAAAGATTATTTTTATGTGTTTTGTGGGGATATAAATGTAGACACACTAACTGATAACCCAGAGTCAAAGAAACAAGAATATTTTTCTTGAATTTAATATGTACAATCAAGTGGATAAACCAACACGTATGTACAGAAGCATAGACGTCATTTTCTCTAACATACAAACTATTAACTGTCATGTCGAAGATATACACTTATCGGATCATAGATTTAAAATATGTAATTTTAATGTTCCAGGTATAAACGATCATATCAATAGAGTTGTATTCAAGCGTGATTATTCAGATGGTAATCTGATGACTTTTAGAAACCTTTTAACTAATGAGGATTGGCATGGGGTATATAATGGTGAAGACGTAAATATAAAATGTAACAACTTTGTTACAAATTTTCAGTACCATTACTCTAACGCTTTTCCCTTAAAGAAAATAAAAATCAATAACACAAAAAAAAGAAGCCATGGCTAACTAATGAAATCAAAGAACTCCATAAAATGCTATGCGAAATGTGCAAACTATCTAGGGATACAAACAACCAGGTAATAAAATGTAGATATAAAAATTTTAAACATATATACGACATTACTGTAAAGAAAGCTAAAGAAGAGTATAACAACAAAAGAATTTTAAATGCAGATAATATAGGGAGGGAGTCTTGGAAAATAATAAACGAAAGTAGAAATAAAATAAATAGTTGAATATTGAACTAAATATAAACAATAATATTGTCACAGATAAAAATGTATTAGCAGATCATTTTAATGACTTTTTTGTAAATACAAAGGCTGTTGCCCCAAATAAAAAGTTGAAGCTAACCCCCATCGTAACTCACTCATTATTTTTATACCCTACAACGCAAGAAGAAATCCAAAGTATTATTAGCAAAGTAACAAAAAAATCTGCCCCCGGTATAGATGAGATCGATGGAAGAGTGCTAAAAGTGGTGAGTGACTTAATATGCGCACCCTTATCGCACATAATTAATCAAACCTTCTCTATGAGACAGTACCCAGATCAATTAAAAATATCCAGATCAATACCGATTTACAAAAATAAAGGGCCGAAACAAGATGCAAGTAACTATAGAAATGTGTCATTGCAATCACAGTTTGCGAAAATTATAGACTATAGCTATAGCAATTTTGTCACACAGTATAACCTAATACCAAATTGTCAACATGGATTTAGATCAGAAAAATCAACAACAACGGCAATAGACGAATAATGTAGTAATATAATTGGAAATTTGAATGAGAAGAGATGCCCAATTGCCATCTTCTTTGATCTGACTCGGGTGTTCGACACAGTTAATCATGATTTACTCATTGAAAAATTGTGTCGAATGGGGGTTAGAGGAGTGGCTGGTGACTGGATCGCCTCTTATTTGCAAAGCAGATACCAAATTGTTGACATAGATTCTACAAAATCACAGCCTACATTAGTTCCTATGGGGGTCCCACAGGGCTCAACACTTGCTCCTTTGTTATTTATTATATTTGTCAGTGACATACATAATTGCAAAACACCACAAAAAATGATAATTTATGCAGACGATATAAGTCAGATAGTAGCTGAACATAAACTTTCACTGTCAGTGGAGGCTGCAAATGCCGCAACAGAAGAGTTTGCAGATTGGTGTTCAGATAATGGGCTACTCGTTAATGTAAATAAAACTGTTTTTATGATTTTTCAACAAAAAAACATCAGTCATGATTTCTGTCCACTAATAAAGCTCGACCATAAATCTATAGAACAAGTTGACCACTTTAAGTATCTGGGGTTAAACATGGACCAAAAGCTCACTTCTAGACTAAGCACTCTGTGTTTCGTTTTCAGGCAACTATATAAAACAGCCTCCCTGCAGGTTCTTAAAGTGGCATATTTCGGGCTAGTGCAATCAATAATAACATATGGATTATCTTTCTGGGGTAACTCGGTGCATATGACGAAAGTATTTACCATGCAAAAAAAAAGTAATAAGATGTCTTACAGGATCTCATCATAGAGCATCTTGCAAAGACATATTTAGATCTTTGGCAATACTAACATTACTATGTCTTTACATATACTTAATAGCTGTAAACATAAAAAAGAACGAATCGCGATATTTAAAAAATAATATGATACATGAACACTACACATGAAGGGGTAATGAACTGAGATTACCATTCTCACGATTGGCCGTTGGTCAGGATTCGGCAAATTATCAGGGCATCATCTGCTATAATCACGCAATCAGGTTGTTTGGTAATGGTAATTATAATGCTTTTAAATATAACTTATTTAACTATTTATCAATGAATGCTTTTTATTCTGTGGAAGAATTTTTGAATTCTAGTTTTTAAATAAAAAAATTAGTACAATTTTATATTTATATTTGTATGTATGTAGCCTTATTGTGTGTGATTCGACGTATGTTTGTACTTTTGTCTGTTTGTGTGACTAGTCTAACAAGATTTATATCATTAATTTTTATAATTGGGATTGTAAGTTTTTTCATAGATGAATAAATTATTATTATTATTATTATTATTTTTTTTTTTTGTTAAAAACCAGTCACCCTTCTCTGTGGCTCCGACCCTCACCGAGGGGAGCTGGTAGTACCAGCAGCCACTCCCCACACCCGTGGGGTAAGTGACTACTGGGTCCGGGAATCGTGTGCCCTGAGCAGACGTAATGAGCCGAGGATGACAGCCTTCTGCATTCTGCCGGCTAAGACCTCTGCCGAATTTCGGCATGCCGGTATGATCTTAAGTTCCGAAAGCAGTGTGTGTCTCGTTCCACCGAGGGCTCCTATAATCAGTACCACTATCTTAACAGTATGGTCTGGATACAGTCTGCGGAGTTCGAAGAGCAGATCTCGATATTTTGTCCGTTTTTCCTCCTCCTTCAAGACAATGTTGTTCTCCGCGGGAGCCGAGAACTCCACGACAAACATTGTCTTGAGTTGACGGTCGAGGAGTACTACGTCAGGCTTGTTGGCTTGTATTTGCCTGACGGTGGGAAAAGAGTAGTTCCAATAGATTAGACACTTCTCATTTCCCACAACGGACTCCTATCCCATACGAGTGCCTTAAATGGTAATAAAGCACTCGTAATGCTCCGTTGTGCCTTTGGATATAGGCCGAGACTGCATATGTCGGGCAAGCCGACAGCAAGTGCATAAGAGTCTCTGGCGCCCTGCGGCAGGCCCTGCAGCTGACATCAGGGACCTCTATACCCATGACACGACTACGATAGACGAGGGTGTTAAATACACCATCCTGGCAAGCCATTATGAATCCCTCGGTCTCAGACTTCAGCCCGGCTGACCTTAAGAAGGCAAAGGTCAGCCTTATTATTATTATTAATATTATTATTATTATTATTATAAACCTTCTCATTCCTGGATTTTGCAGATAAAACCAGAACAAAACATTTAAAACTATTTTAGATACTTGCTGGTGTCCTAACGAATACAACTACTTTTTTTTATTGTAAATTTCTGTTGTATTTGAATATTGTAGTTTGTCAATGAAAATAGTTCCTAATTTCATTATTAGAGCATGTCATTTAACTATACAGAATCGGAAAGTGTTCGTTTTGGTATTGTATAGTTTCAACGACTTAACCGACCGCCCACAATAAAGGCGTCTACCAGTACTCTAGCAGAGGCAAAGAGTAATACGCCCCATCATGTACATCATTGCTTGCTTCGCTCTCGCTTGCTCTTATTGCCATACCAAAACCAAGACTTTCTGATTCTGTATACAAAAGTTATGATAACGACTGTATATGGTTGTATTCCTTAGAGCAATGAGAAGTACCTGAAATTACCGAAAATAAACGCATATTTCCCTCTTACCCTGCAAAATCCTATCTTTAGCACTGCTATTTTCTTTACCCACTTTGTCAATAGTTCAAGTGTTGTGAATATCAGCAGTAACATTATCTTGTGGGTTTCTCTTACGTTGTTTACTAGAAGGAGAAAAGCCACTTTCACTATCACTGCTTGAATATGAATCATCACCACTATTTCTTAAAGCCTCCAGCAGAATAATTTGGCGGGATTTTTCAGCCTTTTTTATCGAAAAAACTTGTTTTAAATCTAGAGGTCTAAAAGAGTTGCCAGTAAGTATTTTTTATCGTCGAGGTCGTCAAAACGTGTTTTCACTCCATCTTTCAATGTAAGCCGGATAATTGGCCGGATATCTCGTATCCGGTACAAGAATGGACGATATCATTCATATTGAAGAAGATAAAAGTCAATCAATAATGAAGGAATTAATTCACATTGAATCTGATAAAACATCAAATAATGAAGAATTAAACGTACCCAATATCAATGGTCACGGTGAAGCAGAAAAGTGGGAAACAGTACAGAGAAAAAAAAGATTTTTTAAAAGAAATATAGGCCAATCAACAGGAAATAATGAGAAATTTACCGGAGTTAAACCGAAAGTGTGGTTATATCTGTATAAAGTAACTCCTGACGTTACAGAAGGACATAAAGCATTACTTAAAGGCAAAAACTGCAAATGATGATGAATTTATAGTTAAAGATTTAAAGGAGCCAGGAAATAGTAGATTTAAGAGTTTCATGGTAGCAGCTGACTTTCAATATAAAGAGATTTTTTATCAACCATCTTTTTGGCCTAAAGGAGTATTTTACAGAAGATTTGATTTCAACAGACACTATGAGAAATATAAAACCAGACAAGTTATAAATGATGAAAAGGAAGCTAGACCGAACTCTTTTTTAGAAGTTGCGAGCTAGAAACTGATTCAATAGTGTATAGAAATATTAATACTGAAAATAATCATTCACATCATCCTGTGAACAAATATGTCAGAATTTGCCATCTAAATATTAGGAGTATTCAACGAAGTCGACTTACTCCTTTATTCCCTGTACTTGTAGAAGAACGCACTACCGGGCGTCAAAATGACGCGACACCAATTTATTTCTCAGGGGGCGCCAGTCGCGTATTACCCCGTTCTTCTACCTCCCAGGCGGGTTCGAGATAAGATGTACTTCGGTAGCCGAGTAATGGACCAAGGCTGCACTACCACAGATCGGAAATGACGCTCTCTCTGGGCTCGAATTCCCTCGTTAGGGGTTTAGGCACCTCTTAATTTCCTGAATTTTTGCATAAAAAAATCCCAACCGAAGAATTTCTCTGCGGAGGGATTAGTTTTGGTACGCGGAAACCACGTTTTGGTCCATTAATAACGGAATCTGTTTCTCAAAAAACGCATAAAAAAATCCCTATCAAACCTCCGTAAAGCAACCAGAAGGTCGAAAGTTAATTGAATTAACTCGACACATCCGGCTTTCTGTACGAAAGTTCCAGGGATTATAGACCGTCAACAGGCCTCAAGATCAATTAAGAAACAATAGTTCAAAGAATCCGTTTATTTTTTGGTACCTAACGGACTTATTTTCCCCTTCATGATAAGTGACGGGGGAAGTAAATGCCGGCACGAGCTTGGGGTTCACGCACCGGTACTGACGCCCTGTGATATTGGTCTGCAACTGTAGATGGGTATCACAGGACGCAACAAGCTCTGTTCAGGCCTGCACAACCTGCAGGAAGGGAGGTAGCGAACCCTACGTCCTGAAGCTATACCAGGACCAAGAGCGTGGAGGCAGGGGCACAGCCCTCGGGCGCCGGGGGCATCTGATCTTTCAGGATCTGATGGGTCGGGCGCGCGGGAACTTTGTCTCAGCCGTGGAAACCTACCTGGTATAAACCGTGTAGAGCAAGTGAGTGGTTGCTGAGGAATACTTGCTCTACGTGGGGGTCTGCCTTAACCCGCCGACCAAGTGGATGGGAGCCACAATAAAACTCCCCCCAAGTCAAGGTGGAACAGCATAAGCCGAGGACTGCATGACCAAGGGGAAGCTTAGTCGAGATTATGCGGACTCCAGGGCACCTGACGCACCCTGGTTTAAACAAATGTCTGCCTGGGGTATGCGGGGCACTGCCTCAGGTAAACTACTCTTCCTCCGCTACTCGTGGGACTAATATGGAGACCAGTGAAAACCAAAACCAAGGGGCTAGTACACCCCCAATTGTACCAACAAAGGCTGCAGAGCCTACGGAACAGGGCACTCTAGGTCCTGACCAATCAGAGGAAGCTCTCCTCCAAAGCAGCGGTGACGAACTCGACCAAACCCTACAGGCTCTAAAACTTCAGGAGCCAAAGGTAAAGTTGGGCGGAGCCGCAAGGAAAAGGTTCAAATACCTGTTGGCAAAGGGCGTGCCTAAAGACGAAGCCCGGCTACAGGCTTCGAAGCCTTCAAATACAGGGGCTGCAAGCTCTGGAAAAGGACCAAAAAGGGTCCGTTCAGAGGAAAACACCCCAGAAGGAAATCCGCACAAGCGGACAAAAACAAAAGAAAGGGCCACACCAGGGCCCTCCACTCCTGCCACAAGGCCCTCCTACAACCAAGTTGCTGGGGGCACCAGGGTTGGAATTCTCTCCACCAACTTCCCAGAAGAACTGTTGACTGTGGAGCAGATGAATATAATCCAGGAAGCACTCCTGGACAAAATGCTAGAGTTGAACAAAGAGGCTACCATAGCGCCTCAGTTCTATAGCTCTCATTTCAGGCCAGGTTGGCTGGCGCTCATTTGTGCTGATAAAGCCACAATTCAGTGGCTAAAAAGCATAATAAGTGAGCTAAAGCCTTGGGAAAATGCGTCACTAAGGGTCGCTGAAGAGGCAGAAATGCCTCACACAGAGATCCTGGTGGCGCATCTACCACCTGGCAGTCAGGACTACTCGAACGAGAAAATCCTGAAGCTTTTTGAGGTACAAAATTTAGGCCTCAACTGTTCCAACTGGAGGGTGCTCAGAAGGGAAACCAAAGGCCCCACAGTAGAATTAATTTTATCGGCAGACTTACAGTCTGTCGAGAAACTAAAAAAGAAGGGCTATAGGATTAGCTACAAGTTCAGTCAGCTACAGCTGAAGACGAGGAGAAAAAATCCTAAGAAAGCCCAAGACCAAGCTGGCACTTCCCAAAGGAAAACACCTGAAAAACAGGACGATCCTAGGGAAGATTCCAGCGGACCCACTGGTAAGCCCGAGGATGAAGGTAATAACAGTGCCTTGCCGGAAGGTGTACCAGGGTCTAATGTCAAGCCTTACACAGGTAAGGGCAAGGGGACAAGCAAAAAGGGCCACCAAAAGGGCCCCAAGCCGCCAAAATGACCCCCAACAATTTGAAGTTCCTCCAAATAAATCTCCACCATGCAAAAGCAGCCTCGAGCGTGCTTAGCAGGAGTTTTATTAGGGGGAAAATCAACATAGGGCTAATCCAAGAGCCCTGGGTGTTTAGAGGACATATCAAAGGACTCCCCACACAATCATGTAAGTTAATTTATTATACTTTGCATGAAAACCCTAGAGCAGCTCTGCTGTTCGATAAAAACACTAATTTTGTTCTCCTTTCAGAGTTTATAACAAGAGACTTAGTTGCAGCAGCGGTGGATGTGCCTACGGAAAGAGGCAAAAGGCAGATCATAGTGGCCTCGGCCTACTTTCCAGGTGAAGACCGAAGTCCACCTCCAGAGGAAGTTAAGAGCCTCATCAACTGGTGCAAGAGGAGAAACAAACACTACATCATCGGTAGCGACGCCAATGCGCACCATCATATGTGGGGTAGCACAAACAATAATACTAGAGGTGAGTACCTTTTTGAATATTTGTCTGCAAATAATATCGACATTATCAATAAAGGTAATGAACCCACCTTTATAAATGCGGTTAGAAAAGAGGTTCTAGACGTAACTCTGGCGGATCCATTTATAACTGACTCCATAAAAAACTGGCATGTTACAGATGAGCCCTCAATGTCGGACCATAGGCACATTCGGTTCGACTTGGAGGCGTCTGTAACAAACATCGAGGAGTGTAGAATACCTAGACTGACCGACTGGAGTGTTTATAAAGAGCTCTTAAAGTCGGAAGTTGAAGGTGTCGCACACTCCATCGTCACAATAGAGGATTTAGATATAACCTCATATCAAGTACAAAACCTCATGACCTCGTGTTATGAAAATAGCTGCCCTGTGAAACAAAAGGCGGTCCAAAGAGACGTGCCTTGGTGGAATAGGGATCTCAGCCGCCTTAAGGCTGAGACCAGAAAAGCTTTCAATAGAACCAAAAAGTCTGGGAGGACTATAAAAAAGCCCTCACGGAGTACAACAAAGAATTGAGAAGGTCTAAAAGAAGATCATGGAGACGGTTCTGCGAGGGGATAGATGAATTAGCCCCAGCAGTCCGTCTCCAAAAAGTCCTTGCAAAAGACCACTCAAATGGAATAGGGCTACTCAAAAAGCCCGATGGCCAACATACAGAGAGTCAGCAGGAAAACATAAGAGTACTTTTAGGTACTCACCTCCCTGGCTCCCATGTAATTGAAGGTGAACTTCCACAGGCCTCCCTGGAAGAGGATGCACATCGTCCTACCAGGGAAGGGAAAAGGCTAGCTGGAAAAATATTCACCCCTAGTAGAATTAAATGGGCGGTATCGACCTTCAAGCCCTTTAAATCACCGGGCAGGGACGGTATTTTTCCTGCCCTGCTTCAACATGGAATTGAGGAACTTATCCCATGCCTGAGAAGCATATTCATAGCAAGCTACACTCTTGGGTATATTCCCCAAGCTTGGAGGGAAGTTAAGGTGGCGTTTATCCCAAAGATAGGCAGACGTCCACCAGACGAGCCAAAATCTTATCGCCCCATCAGCTTAACCTCTTTTCTCCTTAAGACAATGGAGAAAATATTAGATCAACAGATTAGAAGCGAAATCATTACAGTGAAACCGCTTCACTCGAAACAATTTGCCTATCAACCTGGCAAATCAACAATAAATGCTCTACATGGCCTGGTTAAAGGCATCGAAAAGACATTTACTGCCAAGGAACTGGCTCTGTGTGCTTTCATAGATATAGAGGGTGCTTTTGATAACACCTCCTATGAATCCATACAAAGAGCCGCGGAAAAAAGGGGTATACAATCCCCAACAATCAAATGGATACAATCCATGCTAAGAAGCAGAATAATTACCACAGATATGGGGGGTGAGTCGGCCACCGTGACTGCAGTTAGGGGTTGTCCACAAGGTGGAGTCTTATCGCCCTTGCTGTGGTCAATGGTGGTCGACGATCTCCTCCATAAGCTGAGCAATTATGGCTTCAACGTTCAGGGCTACGCTGATGACCTGGTCGTTACTGTCAGGGGCAGGCATGAGGTTATGATCTCAAACCACATGCAAATTGCCCTAAACATAATATCCAAATGGTGCTCGTCAGAGGGTCTTAGTGTCAATCCGAGCAAAACAGTTATTGTTCCATTCACCAAAAGGAGAAAACTCAACTTGAGAGCTCCTATGTTGAATGGAACAGTACTGACCTTTTCCAGTGAGGTCAAGTATCTAGGAGTAATTCTGGACAAAAAACTCACCTGGAACTCACATTTAGAAAGGACACTTACCAAGGCAACAACGGCCATTTGGACGTGCCGTAGGCTGTTTGGTAAGACTTGGGGTCTAAAGCCGAAAATGATACATTGGTCATACCTATCGGTTGTGAGACCTATGGTTACCTACGCATCATGCATATGGTGGCCAAAAACAGAAGAAAAAGTGGCACAAGGAAAGTTGCAGAAATTGCAACGCCTTGCCTGTCTAGGGACTACAGGAGCAATGCGCTCGTGTCCCACAGCAGCTATGGAGGCAATGCTGGACTTACTTCCTCTGCATTTGCATGTGAGGAAGGAGGCAGCACTTAGTGCCTTAAGGCTGCATCAGGCACTTAAATTCAGACCAGGCGACCTGGTTGGTCACTTAAGGATTCTGGAGTTAATCCAATTCGAATCCATGACCAAACCCACTGACTCAATGCCAATCAAATATGACTTTGACTGCCCGTTTGATGTGCTGATTGAAAGCCGTCAGGCGGGCAGGGCCGGAGCATTGCGGTTGGAGAAAGAGTCACACATCTGGTACACAGACGGATCCAAGATGGATGAAGGGGTTGGTGTGGGCGTAGCAGGGCCTAAATGCAGGCTATCTAAAGCCCTTGGTAACACCCCAACCATCTTCCAAGCAGAAATTTATGCTATAGATCTATGCGCCCAGGAATGCCTAAATAGAGGCACTCGAAGGGCAAAGATCTATATACTTTCAGATAGTCAGGCAGCATTAAAGGCTCTCAGGTCATATACCTTTGAGTCAAAAATTGCCTGGGAATGCAGACAATCCCTGAAGCAACTGGCAAAAAACAACAAGGTTACCTTGATGTGGGTGCCAGGGCATGAGGGGATAGAAGGCAATGAATTAGCTGATAGCCTCGCAAGAAAAGGGGCTGAAGCCCCGTTTTTTGGACCCGAACCGTTCTGTGGCCTATCCAGGGGACACATAACGGAGGAGGTCCTAAAATGGGAAAAGGAACAAAAAGAGTCCTACTGGAGGAACACTCCAGGACAAAGACAAGCAAAAAGGTTTATAACCTATTCTACAAAGAATGCCACAAGGCTTCTCGAAATGGAAAAGTCCGATTTAAGGCTGATCACAGGCCTTCTAACTGGCCATTGCCCCTTGAGATACCATCTCAAGAACATGGGCATGGCAGAAGATGACAAATGCAGATACTGTGAAGCTGCAACCGAAACTGCGGAACATATACTTTGTGAATGCAAGGTGTTAATCCGCATTAGGCTAAAGTACCTAGAACAGGCGGAATTAACGCCTGAAGACATAGGGAAATTAGCCCCCAGGAAAATCGCAAGCTTTGCAAAAAGTCTTGGAATCCTGGGTAACAACTAGATGCAGGGTAATTCACAAAAGATCTTTTAGGTCGAGGTGAAGAAAGGCCAACCCAGGGCCAAGCGATCCCCTTAAACAATCTACAATCTACAATCCGTTTATTTAACAGAATTGGTTATACAAAATTCTCAAGATAAGAATCGTGCCTTCCCCAATGTAGTGACTTTCAGACCATACAAGCGAGGTGAAATTTTGGCATACTTTTGAAAAATCGATTTTCAAGCCAAACTTCAACGTACTTTTGAAAAGTTAATCTGCGGGTGAAATTTTGGCGTACTTTTGAAAAATCGATCTTCAAGCCAAATTTCAACGCAGTTTTGAAAAATTAGTCTGCAAGTGAAATTTTAGCGTACTTTCGGTAAATCGATTCCTGGGCCAAATTTTGACACCCTTCCAAAAATATTATTTTTCAAAGTCCAATTTATGGTACCTTTAAAAAAAATATATTATTCATAAATCTTTGTCATTATATACTTCTACTCTCATATTCTGAACCAAAAACATTTTTTCTAAGTGAAAATTCGGTGTTTCTTCGAATTTTCACTTGGTCATTTACAACGCCTTATAGAACCCAAAACGGTCCTTATGGACTGATCTGTACCTCTGCAGACTCTTAAAAATGTCTTGAAATGAAATTTTTGCCTAAGTCGAATTTTGATTATGTCTTCAACTTAGGACGATTTTGGAGAGTTCTACAACACTCCCCTCCTTTGGTTGAATCTTTTCTACTCATCGATTGCCCTTAATTCCATATTCACTTGTATGCCTGTATGCCTTCATTTGACGGTCTGACCTATGGTACAGATGTTTAAAAATAACGGCCTTAATTGGGGCAGACGGCTGATTCGCCTATCTAACTTAAAAATAAATACATTTTTTAAACAATACGCCAAGTTGATACAACATTTTTATCAACTTAATTACACCCGCGTCGAGGTGCGAAACGGAGCGAAGCGTAGCACAATTTCGATTAGCGTCCACTCTCACTAATTCGTTGCACCCGCGTCTTCGCTCTTGCTTGACTTCGGCCCTTTCTAGAAGAGGCTGTCTATATCTCCATGCCGCAGCTTGGACGGTCCTCGCCTTTGAGTTCCAGACTTCACCATGCCGCGCTCTTGCGACAGGCTGGGTCATCTTTCCATTTCTGCACATGGAAAATTCAGTTCAGCAACTAGATTGACTTTTTAGCAAGTCGTCGAGTGGGACGCGTCGACTAACAAACACAATGTGTTGTTTTTAATGAAATATTTTTCTAACATAAATTTTGTTAACTTATAATGGTTAGAAATTGGTTCTTCGTAAGGTAGATTAAATCGGCTTACGATACTCGTGCGGTCATCACTACTTTGTGAAAAAAGTATAAAAAAAAAAAAATTGAAGCGTCTTCTTGAGCGAAGAACAGCTTCTGAAACTCGCCTCGTAGTTTCTACTTCGTAAGGTAGATTAAATCGGCTTACGATACTCGTGCGGTCATCACGACTTGTGAAAAAAGTATAAAAAAAAATTGAAGCGTCTCCTTAAGCGAAGAACGGCTTCTGAAACTCATCTCGTAGTTTCCATTTGGGTATACATTAATTTTGTTGACTTAAAATGATTAAAATAGAAGTTGTCTTCTTGCATAAGAAAAACAGCTTCCGAAACTCGTACTGACTCGTACTTATGCCTACGTCCATCACTCGAACTTGGCGGCTCTCACTCTTGAGAAGCTAGGCTCACCGGATCGCGCTCTTGCGTCGGGTTCGCCGTCTTTCCATGTCTGCTCATGGAGTAGACTTTTAAATGGTTAATTCCTCCGTATAAGGATTGAACTACTACATAGGATTTTGATAATTAAATTTTCGATTCGACCGCATATAGGTCAAAATCGCCACTTAGAATTTTGAGAAAAAATATAAAAAAAAGCGAAAACGGGTATTAGCCGTGGTCGACCTAGGAAATATCTAGAGGCGACTCTTTTATATCTGGCTCGTCTCGAGCATCATCGGGGTCTCGACTTATTACATCCGGCTCATCTTGAGCACTGGCGGGAACATTGATTTGAACTAGTGTGGTATCGCTACGTCGCTCTGACCTGGGCGCGATCTCATTGTCTGAGGAGGAAGCGTCGTCACTAAGATGGGCTTCATCCGGACTATCTTCTGATTCTTCAGACAATTCCAATTCAACATCGGGGTCTCCGTTAGGTGCCGGCCTGATGGCATCGACATGTAATCTCGTCGAAGTTACCCCCTTGTGGATGAGGTAAACCTCATCGGACAATCTCTTTAAAACCTTGTGTGGCCCACTCCACGAGGGTGCGAAGGTATGATCCTTCCTGATCCTTTTAGTCATTACCATATCTCCCACTTTATATACGACCGGCGTTACCGCCACTTTGGGCGCGTAACGCCATTGGTAATTTGTTTGATTTCTACGAATCTCCTTGACTCTTTCAAGGCGGGGAACGTCCGCTTGATTACGACGCTCTTGTCTATAAGCGAACATATTCCAATCACCAATCTGCGGTAATTCATAGCCGAGTACTACGAAACTGGGCGTATGCCTCGTAGCGGCGTTTTTTCTTGTTCGCAAGATATATGCCATCTGACTAACATGTCGATCCCACTCGTCGTTGGGTAAACCATATAATAAGGTTTTTAAGATCTTCTTAGCTTCCTGCACCCTCCTTTCTATTGGATTGGCCTGTTGGTGGTAAGCTGCTGTGAAGAATCTTTCAATATTGTTACGTGTACAAAACGTATCGTAAAAGCCGGAATTGAAGTGGCCTCCCTGGTCCGAAATGATGACCCTTGGAACGCCATATCTCGCCACTAGTTCCTCTTCGATAAATTGTGCTATTGTTTTTCCACTGACTTGGGTGAACGCCTTGGCCTCGACCCACTTACTAAATACATCCTCTACCATTAATATATATCGGTTATCTGCATCTTTGGTTCGTTGAAGCGGTCCTATTACATCGACGCTTAGAACTTCGAACGGATGCGATGGAGCATGGCTTCTGAGAGGAGCATTCGGTTGTGACTGTCTGCTTTTTACGGAATTACAAATAATGCACTCATTTAAATATTTGTTGACTAATCGTGACAAATTATTAAAATAATAGCGGCCCGAGATGATTCTAACAGTTTCATCGCAGCCGGGGTGACCTACTTCCGGTCGGTCGTGAAAATGAGATATTACTCTCATGACCATACGTTTTGGAGCGTATAATTTTTCTTTGACATTTTCGCCTCTCGTCCAAAGTGTGCCCCCTATCACTTGTCGTGTATTGACGAATTTCACCTCTGCCTCGGTTTTATCCGCTTGTCGCACTAGAGTATTCCATCGTTCAATCTGGTCTTGGATATCTCTTGAGTGCGTTTGCGCTTCTCTAACCTGATCGTTTAATTCCAATGTGGTAATCACTGATAATCGTTCCTTGTACGAGAATTTCGGCGGGTACATTCTCTCCTCTTCGTCGTCTGCTTCGACGTTCGGGCCTTGGGGATTTCTGCTCAAATAGTCCGCCAGTATGTTTTCTTTACCGGGACAATGCT
Organism: Rutpela maculata; assembly: GCA_936432065.2. Taxonomy (NCBI): domain Eukaryota; kingdom Metazoa; phylum Arthropoda; class Insecta; order Coleoptera; family Cerambycidae; genus Rutpela; species Rutpela maculata. The sequence continues at coordinate 110,995,307 of OW386287.2, read as the reverse complement.
CTATCGAGAAGCTATATTCTTGAAGTAATAACGACCATCGGGTAAATTTGGTCTTTTCATCTTTATGCTTATTCAGCCATAGTAATGCTCTGTTGTCAGTTCTAACTATAAATGGATGGTCTGCCAAATATATTTTGTATTTCTTTATATAGTTAACGACGCTCAGGCATTCTAACTCGTTTATGTGATATTTTCTCTCCGTTGGAGACAATGTATTGCTCGCATAAGAGATGATGTGCTTCTGGTCGTTATCCCCCAGCTGATAAAGGACGGCCGATAATCCTATCAGGGATGCATCGGTTTGTAAAATGAACATCTTGTTAAAATCGGGCCGGTGTAGTCCTAGAGGTTGATTCAGTACTTCTTTTAGTAAACTAAAAGCTTCTTGGGCTTCCGGATTCCACTTGAAGCGCCAGTCCTTCGAGAGTAGTCGGGTCAAGGGCTTAGTAATTATTGCTACATTAGGGATATATTCACGTACCCAATTACGTAGGCCAAGGAAACCCTGAAGCTGGCGCCTCGTCGTAGGTGCCGGATAATTTTGTATCTGTAATATATGTTTTTCTAACGGCTGAGTGGTATTGGCATTTATTTGATGCCCGAGATAGGTTATGCTAGATGTGGCTACCACACATTTTTCCGGTGACACCTTTAAATTATGTAAACGCAGGCGTTCAAAGACGGCTCTCAGATGGTTTACATGCTGATTTATATTTTCGCTATAGATGATTATATCATCGAGATATACTTTGCAGAAATGATGCAAGTAACCGGTTGTTAAGCAACGTTGGTCGCGTCCAGCGCTTGGAATGGTGACCCAAGTTCTCGCTGGAGATCTCAGTCCATATGCTGAGCTGTAAAAGCCTGACTGGACTGAGGCGGCTCGGCGAGAGAAAGACAGAGGCTGATAACCGTGCCTGGGGGCCCTTATCAACAGACTCGAAGTCTAGGAAGACCATGTTTGGATATGGGGAGCCCTGAGGCACACAAAAAAGGAGTACTACAATAGACCTTATAGGTCGCAGTGGGGGAAGGCCAATCGCCCGCTCCTTCAGAGTAATCTAAAAAAAAAACCGGTCAATACGTCTCTTGCCATAAATTTTTGGAATGTACATGGAGCGGTCTTCAATCCGAAAGGCATCACGTTGAATCTGTAAGATGCTCCATCCAACGTTGTAAACGTGGAATGATTTTTTGACGATTCCTCAAGAGGGATTTGCCAGTATCCGCTCTTGAGGTCCAACACCGTAAATATGTTGGCGTTTCCTAGATCCTTTATACTCTCGTATATCTTAGGTAAGACGGAGGCTTCGTCTTCCGTTACTTCGTTCAAGTGACAATAATCAATGCAGAAGCGAGGCTTCTTGCCGGGCCTTTCTATTATAATGGGAGGCGAACTGTACTGAGCGGTACTCGGTTCTATAACTCCGGCCTTCAGCATCTCTTCAATTTGATCGTACATAACTTTCTTCTTAGTATGAGACATAGGATAAGGTTTGATATTAAACGGGCGGTCGTCTTTAACTTTTATTTTATTTTTAGTTGTTACAGTGGTTGCTTGGGTAGGCACCGCGGTGAACAATTCAGGGAATTCCTCGAATAGAGGTTTTAAATTATCGTTTCCGATGATCAATTCTTCGGGAAGCCGGCATTGCTTCTTTGCTTGATGCGCCGCCTGATTCCAGAAGACGGTTATTCGCTCTTCAGTGCCGACGTAGACACATTTACGTTGGTAATCGAATACGACATTGTGGGTATATAAAAACGGGGCTCCCAGAATGAGCTCTTCATTTAAATTTTGAATGACCTGGAACGTGGTCTGAAAGGGTACATCTAGTACATTAACGTTTATGGTCGTAGTCCCGAGGGATTCTACTAAACCATCGCCACAAGCCATAACAAACGTTTGGGGAGCTGTAAGCTGTCGTTCAAAAATTTCGGTTCAATAATATTCCTTGTTGAACCTGTATCCAATAAGGCGTTAACCGCTCGATTATTAATTATAATCTTAATGCGAGGCAGAGGGAAAGCGTCGCTAGTTTGATTGATAGATTCTAATGGGGTGAATCGGTGGGGAGATAGGTTGATTTCTTGATCCTTAAATAGGTAATTAAGATCAGGAAGTTCATCGAAGTTATTTAATTTGAACTTCTTGCTTCGGGGCTTCCGACTCGGTCGCCTCGAGCTTGGTTGGGCCTGGTAGATGGGGCTGGTGCAGATCGGCTCTGGCCATTGCCTCTGACCCCCGCTGGGTTTCCCGTATTCATGTTACGATAGGGATTGTTTGGGCATTCCGCATGAAAATGCCACTGCTCCGTTGGGCAATATCTGCAAGGGCGATACGGGACCCGGGAGTTCCTTACGTCTCCAGTACCCCTTCTCGGTATATCCCCTCTGGACAGCGAGGAAATATTATTTGCAAAATGCACCCTTGGTGCTGGCGGATTATCTCTTCGTTGAGATCCATTGAATGGTGCCCTAGATGCACCAAAGGAACTGGAGGACGGCTTCGCTAATGCGGAGGGTTCCGTTCTCCAGTTACTGCTCGATTGCTGATTCCCTTGAGCTGAAGCGGTAGAGGTGGACGCTCCTTGGTCCTTGCTTTCTCTGACATTATGCAGAGTCTCGAATTCTTTATTCTCATCCATGATTTTGGCCATTTGTTCGGTCATCGTCACTAGTGTATTTGTATCTAGTTTGACGGCACTCTTTAGGAGCATTTTCATATCAGGTCTCAACTGATTGAAGATGGTAGCCGCCTTCATCGCCTCCGGCTTAAACGGATCGATTCTCTTGAAGAGGCATACCCTCCTAGAAATAAATACCGACGTATTTTCCTCGGCATCTTGTTTCTTGCCATATAAATTAGCTACTGCTTCGGTGAGTACTTCACCCGAATCATAACGGCTTCTGAACCGCTCGAGGAATAGAGGATACGTGGTAATTAGGGTTCGGTATTGTTCGAACCATTTCCTGGCATCGTCTTTGAGCTGTTCTGATATTTTATACAGACGGTCGTTATCTTGTGTAATTCGTACTCGGACGAAAAATTCCTCCATATGATTAATGAAGGTTTCAGGGTCTTCGTGTTCGAAGCCATGAAATTCCGCATTTGGATGTTTCGACCGATATTTATGCTCGTGCGTGGCTTCGCTTAGAGCTTTGGCAAGACCTGCTGCCATTTGGGCGAACACTTGTTCTGAGGAGGGCTGTATGACTCCTTCAGTGGTACTCGGGCCTACCCCCGAACTACCCAGTACATCCTCCGTGCACGGCCTCTCTAACCCTCTAGAGACGTTGTCCATCACAGATGTCGGCTCGTCGTAAAACTGGAAAGGCGTTGATTCATCCATATCCTTTCCAAAAAGCCCTGCTGACTAACAACGCCCCACGTTGGGCGCCATGTAGAAGAACGCACTACCGGGCGTCAAAATGACGCGACACCAATTTATTTCTCAGGGGGCGCCAGTCGCGTATTACCCCGTTCTTCTACCTCCCAGGCGGGTTCGAGATAAGATGTACTTCGGTAGCCGAGTAATGGACCAAGGCTGCACTACCACAGATCGGAAATGACGCTCTCTCTGGGCTCGAATTCCCTCGTTAGGGGTTTAGGCACCTCTTAATTTCCTGAATTTTTGCATAAAAAAATCCCAACCGAAGAATTTCTCTGCGGAGGGATTAGTTTTGGTACGCGGAAACCACGTTTTGGTCCATTAATAACGGAATCTGTTTCTCAAAAAACGCATAAAAAAATCCCTATCAAACCTCCGTAAAGCAACCAGAATGTCGAAAGTTAATTGAATTAACTCGACACATCCGGCTTTCTGTACGAAAGTTCCAGGGATTATAGACCGTCAACAGGCCTCAAGATCAATTAAGAAACAATAGTTCAAAGAATCCGTTTATTTAACAGAATTGGTTATACAAAATTCTCAAGATAAGAATCGTGCCTTCCCCAATCAAGGTAGTGACTTTCAGACCATACAAGCGAGAGCGCTCACGCTAACGATCGATTAGGTAGAAAAGATTCATACATACCTTCTCAGAATCAAAATGCGAGCTTTTAGAATCATTTCAGACTCTGGGTAAATGAATAATTAAGGCTGACTGAAATTAACTTAAAAAAGTTTTACTAATTGAATTTAGTTTCGCAAGAGACTACTTAGCTTTAAAGTTCTTGTATCGTGGAGATTCACGTACTCAAACACATTCAGAGGACTTATTACTGCGTAAGTTGAATGGCGTTCGATCAGTCCACGACTTACTAACACTTATCACAGTCATTCAATATTATCGATACGACAGCTACTCACCTTCGAGCGACTTTTAGGCAGAATTGAATTTTTGGATTTTTATGCACAAGGCGTTTTCCTCTATAACTTTGTCATTTGAAAAGCCCTGTTATTGGCTTTTCTACCATTGCTTTGTCTGGACCACTCAACGCGCTCGACCAAATTGTGAGCCGCTGAGTCAATCCAAACTCTTTCCATGCGAGAAACCGGCCTTGTACATGTGCATTGATTTTTATCAATTTTTGCTTATCGGCACTACGCCGGCTTTATCAAAATCTTCTATTCTGCCTTTCGGATGCAGTGCATCGCTAAAATTTTATGCTCATACTTTAGAATTGGGCTTTCAATGACCGTACCTCAAAGGTCAATGTTTTTGGTTGAGGAATAAAAAAAAATAAAAAATAAAAAATAATTTAAATTATATTTTCGTCGTACTTTTTAAGCTGACTTTGTGGTACTTTTGAAAAATCCATTTTAAGACCAATTTTAGCGTACTTTTGAAAAATCGATTTTCGAGCCAAATTTCAAGGTACTATTGAAAAACTAATCTGTGGGTGAAATTTTGGCGTACTTTTGAAAAATCGATTTTCAAGCCAAATTTCAAGGTACTTTTGAAAAGTTAATCTGCGGGTGAAATTTTGGCGTACTTTTGAAAAATCGATCTTCAAGCCAAATTTCAACGCAGTTTTGAAAAATTAGTCTGCAAGTGAAATTTTAGGGTACTTTCGATAAATCGATTCCTGGGCCAAATTTTGACGCCCTTCCAAAAATATTATTTTTCAAAGTCCAATTTATGGTACCTTTAAAAAAAATATATTATTCATAAATCTTTGTCATTATATACTTCTACTCTCATATTCTGAACCAAAAACATTTTTTCTAAGTGAAAATTCGGTGTTTCTTCGAATTTTCACCTGGTCATTTACAACGCCTTATAGAACCCAAAACGGTCCTTATGGACTGATCTGTACCTCTGCAGACTCTTAAAAATGTCTTGAAATGAAATTTTTGCCTAAGTCGAATTTTGATTATATCTTCAACTTAGGACGATTTTGGAGAGTTCTACAACAGACTCTCCAGAAATTGTTTGTTTGACAGAGACCTCATGTAAAAGTTTTGAAATTCATCTTATAAAATTACAATCTTATACTTAACAGATTATCACTGTAAAGATCATGCAAATTCTGGTGGTGTTGCCATTTTTGTTAAAAATAACATAAAATTCAAAATTAAGACCTGTAGCATTGCGAAAGTGGATTTCCTTTTCGAATATGCTTTTATTGAGATCTTTTTAGGTAATGTCTCTGCTTTAATCGGATGTTTTTATAGATCGCCTTCAAATTTGTTATCTGATGTTAATTATTTTATTTCTAATATTGATGAAGTGTTATATAAGCTACTTAAGCCAAATGTACCCACGTTTGTCTGTGGTGACTTTAATCTTAATTTTGATGACAATGTTGTATGTAACAGAGTTGAAAAATTATCAATTATCTTATTTTCATATGATCTCAAAAAATGTATAAATGAGTATACACGTATAGATACTAACAAGAATAGTAAAACTCTGATAGACAACATTTTTTCTAATATTAATGTAGATTCTTTACACCCGAAAGTTATTCCATGTGACCTTTCTGATCATTTTCTTCAAATAGTAAGTTTCCCTTATGTGAATGATAAAACAAATGAGAGCTCTTCTATACTCAAAAGAAATTTTAACAATGTTGAAAACATTAATTATTTTAAATACTTGCTATCTATAGAAAAATGGTCATTTCTTCTAGCCAGTGATGCTACCAGTGACGTTAAATTTACACAGTTCCACAATAAATTCACTGAAATATTTGATATTGCTTTTCCTCTAGAATTTCGCAAAGTTAAAAATCGTACAAAACCTACAAAGCCCCCCTGGTTGACACAGGACTTGATAAATGAGGGGATATTTATTAGAGATGTTTATAAAACATATAAATATACTAATGATAATGAGGTTTTCATAAGATACAAAATTCTGAAAAAGAATCATCAAAGAAAAATCAATATGGCAAAAAGAGCTTTTAATGAATCACTCCTTATTAATTCTAATAATAAGTCAAAAGCAGCTTGGCAAATAATAAAAAATCAAAATACTAATGTAAAATCAAAAAATTTTCATGATGAATTCGTAAATATCGATGATCGGTGATGTACTAACAGATATGCAATCAGTTGCCCAGGCTTTCAATGACTTTTTCATTGATTCTATTAATCAGCTTACCCAGAGTATGTCAGTAACCATGAATTCAAAAATAAACAACAACAATCGCTCGCTCTCTATTCTTATCACCAATTACCTCCATGGAAATGAGTACAATTATAAAAACTGTGTTACTAAAGAATTCATCAGGAGATGACGGGATACCATACTCCTTTTATTAAATAATATTATGGAATATATAACAGAACCCCTTACTTGTTTAGTAAACCTATCATTCCTCGATATTGAAAAAGGCATTAGTCATTCCTATTCATAAGAAGTCTGATAAATCCATTTTATCTAATTATAGAGGCATAGTACTATTGTCAATTTTTTCTAAAGTTTATGAAAAATCATATTACATTCGTCTTAGTAACTTTTTAAATAAAGAAAAAATATTAATAAACAACCAGTTTGGCTTTCGCAGTGGTTGCTCTACACAAGATGCTATCTTATCTCTATATAACTTTATACTTAAAGGTTTTGAAAATAAAGAAAAATGTACATGTGTATTGATTTGGCACGCGCTTTTGAAACTGTCGATCATAACCTACTGGTCGTCAAGTTGGAAAAATATGGTATAAGGGGACCAGCTTTAAGTTGGATAAAAACCTATTTATTAAATAGGAGCCAAAAAGTATCTTTAACATCAAATAATAAAGTTTACAACTCTGATTTTAAACATGTATCCAGTGGGGTACCTCAGGGAAGTGTTTTAGGACCATTACTATTCATTATTTTCTTTAATGACATTGAAGATTACTTGAAACCATCTTTTACATCAATTTTTACCGATGATACAGCTACTGCTAATTCGGACAATGACACATGTAGGTTAATATCCAAAACAATCAACACAGTATCGGCGATGCATCAATACTGTTCTCTTAATGGTCTAAATATAAATGTTCAAAAAACCAATGCATTAACCTTTTCAACTAAGCCTCTCAATCTTAGTCCTCTAATAAAAATTGAGAATAAATCTATTGTTCAATGCAACACTGTCAAATACCTTGGACGCCAGATTGATTCTTGTCTCTCTTGGAATAATCAAATTGATGTACTCATAGGAAAATTATCTACTCAATGTTTTATATTATGGCAAATGCGAGTACACGTCAGTTTAAATATATTAAAAATGTATTACTATGCATATGTACAGTCCTGTCTTGGTTACTGCATAATTTGTTGGGGGAACTGTTCCAGAATAGGAGAAGTTCTTATGATGCAGAAAAAAATAATTCGTACTATTACATTTAAATCTCCACGTGAGTCTTGTAGAAATATATTTAAAGAACTGGACATATTAACTGTTACTTCATTATATATTTTCAATTGTGTATCTTATGTAAAAGTAGTAGAAAAAGGACCTAATATTATGCCTATCAAATTGTACAATAAACTCCCCATAGATATAAAGGCGATAAGCAGTATTAAATCTTTTAAACAAAAAGTAAGATCTATTTTAATTGATAATAGTTTTTATTCTATAAATGAGTATATGAGCTCTGCCTTTTAAACCTTTTAATCTTTTAATCTTATAACCATTTACTTTTAAGTACCTATACATTTTAATTGTTCAAGAATTTTTAAACTGTTATGTAAATTTTATTTCCTTTTCTCTTTTTTTAACATACCGTATTGACATATTAACGTTTAATCGTGTGACAATATTTCTATACTTTTTTGTAAAGTCTGTGAAAATAAATACTATTATTATTATTATTATAGAATTACGTCGGATATCCGGTATTCGGTGTCCGGCCAAAACACTATCCGTTGCATCCCTACTGGATACCCTACACTTTTATGTACAATTTGTTGTAAATTGCAGTATTTAATACACAGTTTGTACCACTTAATAAGTCAATTAACTGCTTTACCACTTTATCACTGTTACTTTCTCTTTAGCTTGATACATTGATGATGATACATTGATTCATGACACATCTTCTTTAACCCATGATGTTTCACTGATTCAAATCGAAAAATTCCCTTCTTTGAATGTTAATTTCGATTTGAGATTATTAAGTAAAGCACAGGAAAAAACTCTGACCTTAAACACTTATTGTCCAATCAATCTTCAAATTCTAAACATACTTTTAATTTAAAGAAAATTAAAATTCCTGATTTGGATGAATTTATTTGGTGTGATGTTTCTCGTCCAAAACTCCGCCCATATGTTCCGACTATTTATAGAACATGATATTTGATATATTTCATGGTCTATCTCATCCGAGAATTAAAGCTACTACGACTTTAGTCACATATAATTATTTCTGGCCCAAAATGAGCACTGATTGCAATTTAAGGGCTAAGACTTGCGTTAGCTGTCAAGCTGTCAAAGTTTAACGTCACACTAGGAATCTGCTAGGTAAATTTGAAATATCTAAGTGTAGGTTCGACGATATTCATATAGATATAGTAGGACCATTACCTCCATCCAAAGGTTACTCTTGCATTCTGACAGTAATTGAACGTTTTACTAGATGGCCAGAGGCTTATCCTCTTAGGGATATTACTGCAGACTGTTGCACGTACGTTATTTCAGAATTTTGTGTGCCAGTTTCGTGTTCCTTTAAAGGTTACTACGGACCAGGGAGTTCAATTTGAATCAAAATTATTTAACAAATTTTCAAAGTTTTTGGGTTTTCATAGAATTCGTACTACTACTTTTCTCCCACAAAGTAACGGAATGATAGAACGTTTTCACCACTCTCTTAAAGCTGCATTAACAGCAAGAGCTAATACGTCACATTGGGCAGACGAACTTCAAATTGTATTATTAGCTTTCAGGACAGTTCCTAAAGAAGATTTGCAATTTTCGTCTGCAGAACTAGTTTACAGTTACGGTTACCTGGCGAATTTTTCATTAAATCATGATACTCCAAACATGCCTCTATTTATTGACAAGTTACGAAATTACTTTAACAATTTAAAATTTTTTTCTCCAGTTCCTCACGTTAATTATAAAACATTTGTTAATCCTGAGATTTCCAAATGTAACTTTATTTTCGTTCGTAAAGAACGTTATAAACGAACCTTTACTCCACTGTACGAAGGTCCTTTTAAAGTTTTATCCCGTACAGACAAGTTAAGTAATTACTTTTGTTAAAAATAATACAGTTGTGACTGTCAATATTGAGTCAAACCTGCTTTTTCGTTGGTTGACAGATGCAATATTCCACCAACTCGTATTAAAAAGGTCCGTTTTGCCATCGATACTTTGGCTGGTTAATTGTTCTCTTTGTTAATGGGGGGGTATGTATGGCAACCCGCTCGTCTGTTTTAGAAACGAGGGAGATTTAAAAAAGAAGAAAATAATTGGAATGAAAAACAATTAAATAACTTTTAATATTTATCAAACGTAATGTCAACATTTTTTAATAAATCTCTTACATTAGATTTTTGAATTATTATTATTAATAGCTGAATCGCTATACATGTCTACGTTTTAATATTATATTGTTATGAGATATATAAATAAATAAATGATAAAAAATAGCATTTAAAAAAAATTCTGCTCAATTACAAGTAGTCTAAAAAATCAGAAAACAATTTTTTAAATTTTAAATGATTAGGTAATAACTTTTTATTTACCGATCAATTTTGTTAAAAAACAAATTATGTTTGTTTTAAGCATTTTTAATGTTATAACGCTAACTTAGTTGTTGAAGTACTCCTCCGAATCCAAGGTTTGCGCAATGGGTACTCTATAGTAATAGCGCAACTTATTTATAAACTACCATTTTGGCAGTTTAATTTTTGATAAGGGGTACATTGACAAAATATTAAGATGGAAAAAAGATTTATATTGCCGAATATCAAGGTCCGAAGTCCCTATCCCTTTTCCTTAACCCTATATTCCCGCAAACGCATTATGCTCCCCTCCTATTACTTGTATTGTGATAATTTTTTTTTAAAAAAGATCCTCACTTACCTGTAAAAAAGTTTCTCCTCTGAACTTTCCTACGTAAAAAAAACGCATATGAACAAAAATGCAAAGTTTTTCCCCTCATACAAAGGGTCTCGCCGGTTAAGTATATGGAATTGGGCCCAGCGGCTTATTGGGCTATTCATTCACATGAATGTTGCTTATGACTAGGAATGCTGAATAAAATATATAATAAACCTCTATCCCCTATATCAGCAGAGTTATGGGGTAACAACCCTCAACTTTAAAATTAATTTTTTCCAAAACTATTGAAGATAATTAATTGAAATTAATAGGAGACGTTGATATAAAATAACTTTATATTTCACATTTTTTTTTTACATTCCTATTTCGTCATTTCGTACATAAAAAAAATAATTTAATTTTTGAGGGTGCTGTTTTTATATCAACCCCTCGAGTGACACCTACCAAAAAAATATATATTATTTAACACTAACATAATTATCGTGTGTAAAAATTACTTCAAGGTCAAATTGGGAGAAGATGCTTAAAAATATAAATCTAGATAATGAACACAGGCACACAAAAAAAATTTAAGTGCGAAGACCTAGACCGCTTAATTCCTACTTATTTGGAAGCTAATAATAAAAAAAATATGCTACTACTTTTAGCTTGGCTCTCAATTATTTTTTTTTTTTGCATCAGAAGTATTGATTTTATTAGACAATATGGTTAGGCCATTTTAATTAATCCACAGTAATCTCTCTTCAGGAAGAGACACTAGCGAAGAATGTTTCAGACAAAAGTTGTTCCGTTCAGAGGGGGGCACCTTTTGGGTACAATAATTTTCCGCCTCCCACCCCTGATGAGCTTGGGGTGGGGGTAACTTTTGAATTTTCAATGGCACTCTCCATTTTTGATGGCATATTCTGATTCTACAAAAAAAATTACATAACTTTTGTACCAAACATTTTTTTCTCCCTCCCACCCTGATGAGTGGGGACGGGAGATGGACTGTTCTGCCCAAAAGATGTCCCCCTCTGAATGGAACAACTTTTGTCTGAAACATTTTTCCCTAATCTTCTTTCCTGAGGAGATATTTCTGTGGATTAATTAAAATGGCTTAACCACCCAGCAAACACACATGTATATGATATGTAGCATAGGAAGCTCAACAATATTTTGTTCGTTATGTAACCATTTTATGTAATTTATCCACTACATACCCGTTTCTTTCAAACATAACATTTATGTATCGTAGATATATATATATATATATATATATATATATATATATATATATATATATATATATATATATATATATATATATATATATATATATATATATATATATATATATATATATATATATATATATATATATATATATATATATATATATATATATATATATATATATATATATATATATATATATATAATGTATCATATACTTGCCACAGATATATATGATATATTGTAAATACATGTCCATGCCCACTAACAGACATATATTTTATGTTATATGACTGCAGATATTAGTCTAAACTTAAAACGTTACTAAAATGGCGAGCGTATGTGAATCGTGTTGCTATTTTGTATTAAAATAATCTCTGAATTTCAAAATATTCATTATAAATTGTTGGCGCAATTTGAAGTGTTCGCAGAGTGCTTTATTTTTGGTGTGTTGCGTCCGTTTTGATGAAAAATAAAAAATAAAACAGCATAAAATTGACATAACCTCTAAGAGATACCTATGTAGCTATATGTTTTGACAAGCAAGATTTTATTAAATTATCCAAAAGCTTCTCTTCAGATGTTATTATATCTTCTAACCCAGATATAAAAGGAAATACATTTGAAACAAGCGCTAGTGAATGGTTCTAAAGAAAAATGAAGTGAAATGAATAAATGTTAACCTAACTAAAAGAATTGAAATATTTCAGAGTTATTATAGGAGAAAGTTGTTTTTTTTTTAAGTATATCTTTTGTTATTATTATGTATATCCTATATAAATATATTTACTTTTTTTGTTCTCTAATTATGCATCTTTTTAAATATAAAATTTTTTTATCAAATTAAAATGCTGATGTTCATTTTATTCTTGCATGCACTCTTCTTAGTAAAAGAATTAAAAGGAAGGAAGTGGTCATATGAAAGTAAAGAAAATAGAATACTTGACTTGATGAGGTGTGTGACGATAATATTGGTTTTTGTTTATTTGCAGATATAAAAGTGAAAAAAAAGTATAAATTAGGAATCTACATATTTTCAGAACAAATTGTAAATAAAATAACTGGCAGAAAAACTGATTAATTCAACAATTTCTTTCACAATTTTAAAAAGTCTATCAAGTAACTTTTTTTCCAGAAAAATTAATTTTCAATATGTTCTTTGGCTCAATTTTTTCAAAACAATAATTTTAATGTAAATAAATAAAAGCTGATAAAAAAGAATTATATTCACCCTGTATGCAGTCTGTATTTATAATACATTCATATTGTCTATAATCATTTATTTGCGGCCTTTATTCTCTTTATTTGACTTCTTTGGATGTTAACCGCACTGTTTCTGTAAAATATTGAAATGATTAATAAATAAACTTCTACGCCAAAAGGACACAGTCAGAAGTTGTTCTTGATTAAAATCTATATTTTGTGATAGGCAAAAAATATATATATTTTACTCAAAAACAACTTCTGACTGTGCCTTTTTGGCGCAGAAGTTTATTTATTATTCATTTTAATATTCTATAGAAATAGTGGTTTAAAGTACCCAAAGAAATCAAGAGAATAATACATACATATTACATATCTTAAATGTATCTGATACATTTTACATATTGTTAAGAGATGTATGAAATACATAGTCGTAATATATCAGACAAGTTACAAACAAACATATTATATACATAAGTGATACATGTCGATGTTGCTGACATAGAGCCATAATATCTTATAAGAATGTATATTACCTGTTACATTACTGATATATTCAAAGGAACAGCAGTTATGTATTTTATATGTACATATTACCTCTCCGTGTTTACTGGGCATGTTGTCTAATAAAATCAATACTTCTGAAGCAAAAAAAATAATTGAGGGCCAAGCTAAAAATAGTAGTATATTTTTTTGATTATTGGCTTCCAAATGAGTAGGAATGAAGTGGCTTCGCGCTTAATTTTTTTTTGTGTGCCTGTGTTCATTACCTAGATTTATATTTTTAAGCATCTTCTCCCAATTTGACCTTGAAGTAATTTTTACATACGATAATTATGATAGTGTTAAATAATATATATTTTTTTGGTAGGTGTCACTCGAGAGGTTGATATAAAAACAGCACCCTCAAAAATTAATTAATTTTTTTTTTATACTAAATGACGTAATAGGAATGTAAAAAAAAAATGTAAAATATAAAGCTATTTTATATTAACGTCTCCTATTAATTTCAATTAATTATCTTCAATAGTTTTGAAAAAAATTAATTTTAAAGTTGAGGGTTGTTACCCCCATAACTCTGCTAATATAGGGGATAGAGGTTTATTATATATTTTATTGAGCATTCCTAGTCATAAGCAACATTCATGTGAATGAATAGGCCAATAAGCCGCTGGGCCCAATTCCATATACTTAACTAGTCAAATACTAGAAATAACGGAGAACAAATTCCATTTGGTTTTTCAAAATCGCATGACGGAAAAAAGTTCGGTGGAGTTGAATAATTTTCCTTTCCCTACCTCCTCCTCCTCCTCATTAATTCTTATCTATTTCACCTACCTCAAAAAAATCTCAGCCCCTTAACTCCTTTTTTTCGTGAAAAAATTAAGGAATTACTTTTTGTATATTAGTGTTACGGCAAAAAACGTGTATTTAAAAAAAAAGTTTCACGAAAAGTTACTGTCCGATTTGAAATTTTTTTTACCAGATTATGCGCTTCCGCGGGGTCTTTAATTTTTAATTTAACTTTTTTTCGTCAAGTCAATAATAACAAAGTTATCATGAAAAAACGTGTTTTTAAGAATTTTAAATGCGAATTCCGCCCCACCTCGTATGATTAAGCTAAACTAAATTGATCGCATGATAAAAGAGAATGCGTGTAACCGAATTGTCAAAAAAAAAAAAATAAAAAAGAAAGTTGGTTTCATTTCAAAACCAGATTCGCTCCGCTATAAGTGCCCCTCATGTTTACCGAAGGTTTCTAATAAATAAATCCAAAGGGCTATCGACTGAAGTCCTACTGCCCATAGAGTAATACAATATTAATGAAAATTTATTCTAGACTGTACAATTGTTATGTTCATATATTATATAGGATATATAAAAAAAAAAATCTGTATACTTTTTGGTATAATTCAATATTTGATATATTGTGGAGATGGTTACGTGGGTGTCGTAATTTGGTAATACTACGAAGGGCTGTTCTTTCTCCCACCTCTAAATTCTTCTTGGCTTTAGGTCCGCTGTTAAGGTAGAGTATGTGTCCATATTCCAATATGGGTCTGCAGATACTTTTGTAGATTTTTGCTGCTGTTAATGTGGATATTCCGTTATATTTATAGGTCAAGGCTCGGAAGTCTTTAGCTCTTGTATTTATCCATTTCTTCATCAGGGCGGTGTGCTTATTGAGATTCAGTTTATGGTCGATCTGGAATCCGAGGTATTTGGCTGAATTTTTGGGTCTTATTGTTTCGTTACCAATAGTTACTGTGGGCGACCTTAGATTGGGATTGTGATTGAAAAGTACCAGTTGGGGTTTCAGAGGGTTTGGTTTGAGTCGCCATAGGTTGCACCAGTTTTCTGTGGTTATTATCAAACGGTACAGTTGCTGGATTGTACTGGGTTGAGTTGTGCGATATTAATGCCGTGTCATCAGCGAATTGTAATATGTAGGTTCCCCTGTTGAAATATCCTGGATCCGGCTGGCTGTGGCTGTAGATGTCGTGGCAATAAATGTTATATAAAATAGGTGACAGAGTGTTCTGGGACAAAATGTTCGGAAAGGTTTCTAATAATTTCTGGAATTTTATAAAAATCGATTTCATATTTTAAACGTTTTTTGTAATGAAATTTAATACCAATTTATTTTAATCATCATAATTTTATAATTAACATGTACTAATTGCCATAAATATTAATAAAAATGTGATTTTTAAACTTTTTATGGCTTGTCATATTTACGGCCTCGAACGCTGGTCTCATGAAATGTAATCCAATAAATAAGCCGGAAAAATGTGTAAAATATGGAAAAGTGGTGGCACCGATTTAAAAAATTCCTTTTTTCACGTGTTCCCTAGGTAGACCCCCAGGTACATTCATCATCATTGAGCTCTGCATTACCTCCGGAAATGAGAAAGGGGGGGGGGGGGGGGGGTGGGTTGAAGTGCCCCAAAAAGTAGCGGTCATAAAAAAATTGATAAAATTAATATTTCGCCTCGGGCTTTAGGGGTTTTTTTTGGGTCGCTGATCACGAATCCAATGTTCATATTGAGAAATTCCATATTTCAGTATGGAATTCGTGCTATTTTTTGATGAAAATTCCACTTTTTCGGGCGGAAATTTAAATATGAATATTGTGCTGCGGAAGTGTGCTCTGGGTCGCTGATCACGATTCCGAGGTCCAAATTGAGCAATTCCATATTCCAGACTGGAATACGTGCCATGAAAAATTCTATTTTTCAGAATAAATTTAAATATTAACGTTTTTTCCACGAAAATGTGCTCAAGGACGTTTTTTTTGGTCGCTGATCATGATTTTGAGGTCCAAATTTAAGAATTCCATATTCCAGACTGGTACGTGCCATATAAAATTCTATTTTGTCACAAAAAATTTAAATATTAACGTATTTCCACGAAAATGAATCGATTTGTCCAGCTGAAATATCGGATGAACAGGAAGATGAAAGTGAAACTGAGAAGTAACAACAAATCCTGAATTACCAGCTCTCGAATATGATTGATGTAAATGGTGTAAATTATATAAAAAAATTAGTAGAAGTTTTCGCGGTTTTACTGAGCTTTTTATATAATTGTTACACATTCTATAGGATACTCTTGTAAATAATGTTAGTTTTTGGACATTCTAAATTTTGTGATACCAACTTTGTTGTGAAAAAAATATATATGAAAAAAAAAACAACCACCCTGTCAGAGATTCGAACATAAAATCTTTGGATTAAAGCTTTAGCAATTGGGCTATCACACATTACTATAAAAATCGAATGTCTGTAATATATATCATTCCAGAATTATATTTTAACGGATTAGATATATTATTATGAAGTATACAGGGTGTCCCACTTAAAACTCCAGGCGCCATTTTCTCAATAACCAAAGGCGATATTTGAATTCTGTAAAAGGTATCTACTAGAATATATAAACGACTTCAGTTTTGAGTAAAAGTGGTTATTTTACACATTGAGGTATAGATGGCAAAGAAATTTTTCCATCCTAGGAACGATGAAATGAGTTACCAAAAAACCTCCTAGAGCCCATTTCCGAGGCGAAATATTACTTTTGTAAAGTTTTTTTATGAGAGCTACTTTTTGGGGCACTTCAAACTCCCCTAACTTTCTCATTTTCAGAGGTAATACTGGGGTCAATACTGATGAATGTTTCTGGGGATCTAGGGATCATGTAAAAAAAGGAATTTTTCAAATCAGCGCTGTTCCACCACTTTTCCACATTTTCCGGCTTATTTATTGGATTAATGACTTCCTTCTATATATCAACCCATTCAAGATGGATGAAAGTAAAATGTCTGCAATTATTGTACTAAAAAAATGTTAAAAAAAGCTGTTAAGTGCCCAAAGTGTGAAAAAGTCTATCATAACAGTTGTGCAATAGAGTAACCTGTTGATTCAAAAATAATAGAAAAAACTACAGATATAAATGGTGGAAAATGATGAAATAGTTTTATCTCGAACCACTTCAATTGAAGAGTTATTAACAGAAAATCAAGAGTTAAGACAAATCAACAAAGCCCTCAAAGAACAAATTAAGCAATTAAAATTAGACGTAAATAAATTCCAAACTGAAAATGAAATGTATAAAGCAGAATTACGGAAAAAGAGAACGACATAAAAAAGGTAGATCAAACAAAATTTTTTCACTCTTGAAATTGATAAAAGGTTTTCACTGTATTTAGAAGATTTAAATGAACTTAAACAAAAATTAAACAAATCAGAAACACATGGGGACATTCAAACCTCATATCAAAAAAACATGACCAAACAAAAAACCACAACAGCAAATGGAACTGTTTTGGTGAAAAAACTTCCAAACAATTCAGCAACAAAAAATAACAAATCAGTGACTCCAAAACAATCAACTAACCAAACTAATCTACAAGAAATACAATACAATAAACAAATTCAAATTATGAATAAAATGATGAACTTAGATTCTAGCTCAAGTATTACATAAACACACACCACAGATAGTAGACAACCCCCAAATCCATAGTCAAGGCTGTGCAGAAGGGGGTTACACATTTGGAAAAACGCAGACATACATCCACACCCACCGGTGTTGTCAATACTGGGGCTGGGGGGTCGAACCCAGAGCGCGGTAGACAGTCGATCAGCATATTCGCCACTCAATAGGCCTTAATCGAACGAGCTACCGTGCTGTTATTGTAGAATCAAATTTGAAAAATACACTATCAATAACTGACCAAACAGATCTTGTAAATGAACAAGGTAATCATACTGTTCAAGAAAACAATACACTGATTTCTCCAGAAAAGTCTGAGGATGAGTTTATATTCCCCAAAAAGAGAAGATTCAGACAAAAAACAATTATAGAGGAAAATGAAAACTCAACAAAACTGAAAGAAGTAAACCCACTTAGTTGGGTATTTATATCAAGACTGGAACCACAAACTACAGTAGAAGACATGTTAAACTATCTCAGGGAATATGACGTCAAGGTATCACATTGCCTTCAACTTAAAACTTTCTCAAGTGAAATTGCTGCTTTCAAAGTAGGTGTCAAAAAATCAGATGAGGATAAAATATTCTGTGGTCAAATATGGCCTAAAAAAACAATAGTTCAATGGGGTTGAAAAATGTTCAGAGGGTCCTGTTGTGTCTTTGAACTGGTAACCAGTGTAGAGGAAAGTCAAACTTCAAATAATACAACAAATGTAAAAACTATAACACACAAACTTGTCTGTTTTTCATTTAAATACTAAATCAATTCATAAAATAGGAGAAATTGAAGCTTATCTAAATAGCATAAAAGATGAATATGATCTGTTATGTTTTAGTGAACATTTTTTATACATAAATGAGGTAAATATGCTTTGCCTAAATAATTATAAACTAGTATCATATTTTTGTAGAAAGTGGAACGATAACTCTCAGTAAGCCAAACATTATGTGTAAAAATAGGGGTGATATAGTGGATCAGTTAGTTGAAAGACACTGTGAAATTTCCGCAATTGAAATGTATCCCTCAATTTTGTTATTATAAGTATATATAGGCCACCAGATGGTGATTTTTAAATTTTCCTAGATAAAGTTGCAAATATATTAAACATCATTGACTTAAGCAAATACATTGTGTTAAACGGGGACTGACTTTAATATTCATTTTCAAAAAATCACTAAAGTCTAGATTTCTAGACCTAATTGGGGTCTAAGTCAGCAAATATTCGAAAAAACTTCAACAGTAAGTTGCCTGGATAATATATTCATTAGATTTTATTACCAGTGTTTTCGATCCTTATATCTCAGATCGCTTAGCTATCGATATCAGAATATCCATAAGAAAATGTGTATCTATGCCTCAAAATTACATACAACAACCCTTAACAAAAAAAAGGTATATCAAAAATGTTTCATCTATTAGAAAACCGTGATTGGTCTTTCATCGATTATCGATACTATATCTCAGACACTAAATTCAACATATTTTTGCAAATCCTATTAGATGCTATGGACAAGGCCTTTCCAACAATAAACAAGATATGTGCAATAAAAGATAAAAACATTTGTTGGTTCAATGAAAAATTATGGCAAATGCCTGATCATGGGGAGTATCATTAATCAGCTAAAAAACGACTCAAACAACAACCAACCACAGGAAATAACTATAAATAACGAAAAAATCTCAAATAGGCAACAAATGTGTAATAGCTTCAATGAGTTTTTATAGATATTGTGTGCCCTTAACCAAACTATAATAACATAATTCTTCCCCCACATGTCGATAAATCTTTTTATTTACACCCCACAACCTCTAAGGAAATAAAAACAACATTATGTAAAAGTGCCAGTAAACCAGCACCAGGTTTAGATGAAATTAATGGGAAAATTTTAGCAGCAACATCTGACATTATCTGTACTCCGCTATCTTATTTAGTAAATGAATCTTTTAAATCTGGACAATATCCTAATGCTTTAAAATTATCTAAGTCGTTTGTACCATCGATAATACAGCAATATAAAAAAGCTCGCAAAAAAACATAAAAGGTGCCGACCGTGTATCAATTTCAGTCTATTTACATAAAAGGCCATAAAAGTGTTCGGCTTCTTTATTATCTTCAGAAAAAAATGGTCATATTTTTCCGAACAAAAATGTAGGCCACTCCCACTAAATATAATTGGTTGAAATTTTCTCTACAGGAATTATGATAGGTTGGAATAAACTGTATGGTCAACGTGGACTAGCGATAGACAACGTGGACCGGCGGGCGGTACATTAATCAAAGGCGGTCGGTACCCTTTACCTTTTTTTTTTGTTAGCTTTTTTATATCTCTGGATTACCGATGGGACAAACTATACCAATATACAAAAACAAAGGATCGATTAAAGAAATGAATAACTATAGAAACATATGCTTACAGAGCCAGTTAGCAAAAGTTTTTGATGTCAGTTACAATAGTAGATTAAACAATTTTCTAGAATCAAATAAACTATTAGCTTCATTTCAAAACGGTTTCAGGAAAAACAAATCGACATCCACGGCCATATCGGAATTGTGCCACTTTATCTATGAATCGCTAAATAACAAAACATATCAAATAACACTATTTTTTGACCTAAGTCGTGCCTTCGATACAATTGATCATAAACTTCTTCTAGAATTGGAGTGCGCAGCTGCAAATGAATGGGTATCAAATTATCTAAGTGAGAGAAAGCAAATTGTAGTCATTGATAATGTTAAATCGGATCCTAAGGATGTAACAGTGGGTGTACCGGAAGGTTCTGTCCTGGGGTCAATATTTTTCATATTTATGAATGATATATCTCAAACATGCATCAGTCCTAATTTGAAAGTTCTATATGCAGATGACAGTAATTTTTGGAATAACAGGTGAAACTGCCGATTTAACTATTAGAAAGGCAAATACTAGTGCTGATGAATTTCATAAGTTCTGTGTAAGCCATGGCTTGTTAGGTAATATACGTAAAATCGTATATATATGTCGTTTTTACCAAAAAACATAAATCATGATAATAGTATCCTCATAAAAATTAATCATCAATCTATTGAGCATGTAGATAGCACAAAATTCTCAGGGGTGGTTTTAGATCAAAAAATGACCTGGGAAAAACACATTAATTCTATAATTTATAAATCAGGTTTAACCTGTTTTTTTGCTAAGACAGCTACGTAATACTGTTACAACAGAAATATTGAGATTGGCATATTTTGGCCTTGTACAATCAATTTTATCATATGGACTTATATTCTGGGACTCCTCATCCCATTTTGAGAAGGTATTTATTCATTTCAGAGATATATTCAAAAGTATTAGGATTCTCACTCTTCCATCATTATACATATAGTAGGGCAGCTTATCATGAAAATGTGGACACACCGGACAAAACCACCAAATTTTTTCCAGGTACCAGTTAGGTATAAAGCTTTCAATTTTTGGATAAGAACCAACTCCTCCGTCTGCCATCTTGGATTTTATAGCAGCCATTTTGAAATGTAGGTATATTATCAATATCTCGGCTTCTAAATCACTTAGGACCACAAACTTCTAAGTATACATGTTATATAAAATGATGGCATGTTAGCCAGAAAACTTAGAACTTTCTCACAGAATATTTACAGTTAGCCTTCACAGGCATCTCATATTACATATAGCAACTACTCTTCTTCAGCTATGCAGCATATTCATATTTCATGTCAAATTCCCACAATGGGATTGCATCATGTTGCTTCCTTTGTTCTAGAACTCTTCAAGTCAGCAACTCATAAGTTATAAATATATGTAAATTGCATTTTCAAATCAGTTAATAGAACTCACTCATTAGAACAACATTAAACCAGGATATAATATCCTCTTGTAAATTTTTATAAAATAATGTAATTTTTAATAAAGTTTTTAAAAAGTCTAAAGTGTAACATACATATTTGGGGTCAGGGAATAAAACTACACAATTTTTAAAAGTATCAAACTATAATTTTTCATAGACCACTTTGAGAAGACGTATAACTGATCATGGAATGTCCCAGCTCAGGCTATCTTTATCTGAAATAAACTGAAATATTTTTACATGCAATAGGTATGATATTAAATTTTTATGGAATTTCTTGGTGAAAATATATCAGACCTTAGCACATAAGCACTTTCCTTTAAAAAAATGTTATGACAACTTTATAGGGAATTCAAACAATAAAGCCAAATATAGCTGGAAATTAATTAACTATACAAGAAATAAAAAGGCAAACCCTCCTTTAGGTCCAGATATCTCGCATAACAGTTTTAATGATTATTTCTCCAATGTAGCGGAGAATATTATTAGCTCCCTTCCAAACGTTGACCACTATAAACATAACGCTGACACTGTGTTCAATATTCCAAAGTCTAACCACTCCTTTTTCCTTAATCCTGTTACTGAAAATAAAGTTAAATCCGCCATACTGAGTCTAAATAATTCAAATTGTACCGACTTTTACAACTTAAATAGTAAAATAATTAAATCAACGATTGATATAATAACTACTCCATTGACAACTCTAATCAATCTATGTTTCTCTGAAGCTTACTTTCCAGAAATTCTCGAATACACAAAAGTTATACCACTATTTAAAAACGGTGATTTGTCCTTCTTGGACAATTACCGCCCAATATCAATTGTTCCCATTTTTGGTAAGATTATTGAAAATTTTTAAAAAAATAGAATTTCCCTCTACTTTGAAACAAATTACCTCTTAAACACCACTCAGTTTGGTTTTAGGAATACTAAATCAACTATCCAAGCCATTCAGGCTGTTGTGAATGGCATAGTCGCTGGCTTGGAGGGGAGGCAGCATTCCCTGATAGTGCTGCACGACTTGTCCAAGGCTTTTGACTGTGTGTCTCACAGCATTTTGGTGGAGAAGCTGGAAAATATGGAATCGGTCTGCCTTTGTCATTAATCAAGTCATATTTGTCAGACAGAAGACAATGTGTTATATATCACAATACGTCATCTTCACTAAATGTTGTCAAAAATGGTGTACCCTAAGGATCTGTACTGGGTCCACTACTTTTTAATACTTATATTAATGATTTTATTAATTTTACGTCACCTACAAAAAGTGTCTTATTTGCTGATGACACAACTTTAATTTTATCCGATACAAATAAGTTATAATGAAGAATTTGTTATTAATGAATTATATGAACGGCAAAAAAGAATGAATATTTATTTATTTATTTATTTATTTATATATATAATCACTTGGGCTGTTACAATACAGATGTGAACGTCAATAAGATAAAAAAAATACAAAATTTAGTTTACAAGGTGAGACAATAAGTAGTAAATATAAAACACAATAAACAAAACATATGACAAATACAGATTAAAATTCTTTGTATGAATATAAACATTTCTCAAGTAAAAATTGTTTGAGACTAGATTTGTATTTATTAAAATTGTTGACATCTTTAATCTCACTAGGTAATTTGTTGTAAAAACTAATACCAGAGTAATAAGGTGATTTTTCAAAATGAGACGTATTATGATGAGGAAGAGCTAACAAGTCGTCATGACGAGTATTATAATTATGGTAGCTAGCAGTAGTTTTAAATTGGTTAATGTTACTTTTAATGTACTTTAGCAAAGAAAAAAGATATATGGACGGTACCGTTAATATTCTGTGACTTTTAAAAGAGTTTTTACACGATGTGGTGAAATCAAGATTAAAAATTAATCTAATTATGCGCTTTTGGCAGACAAAAACTCGCTGCAAATTATTCGCACGTCCCCACATTATAATATTGTAGGATATATGGCAATAAGCCATTGAATAGTACAGTTGCAATAAAGCCTCGGTATCTAGGGAGTTCTTGAGCTGGCGTATGCAGTAATACGCTTTGTTAAGTTTTTTACATACTTCTTCGATTTGAATATCCCAGCTTAGTTTTGTGTCTATTGAAATACCTAAAAATCTTGTATTCGAGCTAAATGGCAGGGTCATGTTGTTAAAATTTAACTGAGTGTTGGAAGGTAATGATTTTCTTTGTGAGAAATACATGCACACAGTTTTCTCAAGGTTTAATATGAGATTATTTCTGCAGCAATAGTCACCAAATTCTGTCATAACAGCCATAGCATTATCAAGGAGCTCCACAAGGCTCGGTGCAGATATGCCAAAGGAGTTATCATCGGCAAACATGGTGATGTTACCTTTTGATATGAATGACGGTAAGTCATTTACAAAAATCAAAAAAATCAAAGGGCCCAGCACCGAGCCCTGTGGCACACCAAGACTAACGTCATGTTCATGTGAAATCGTTTGGTTGATTTTTACCTGAAGAGATCTGTCCGTTAAATATGACATGATCCACTGTAGAAAAACTCCTCGAATACCTACCTTAAATAATTTTTCTTTAACAAAAGACAGATTGAGAGAGTCAAATGCTCGTGATAGGTCAAAGAACAATCCCATGACGAGGTTACCTTTGTCCATTTCATTATAAACAAATTGTAAAAGCTGAATTGTAGCAGTGTCAGTAGAATGATTTTTGCGAAAACCATGTTGGCGATCTGTTAGTATTTTGAAAGAATTAAAAAATGCCATTATTCGATTAAACGCAATTCTTTCCATTATTTTAGAAATAACACTTAAGATGGATATTGGTCTGTAATTTTCTGGTTCCAAAGAATCATTTTTTTTAAATATATGGATAACAGTAGCTATTTTTAATAGGGATGGAAAAACACCCGATTGAAAAGATGCGTTGATCAAAATGCACAATGGTTCAATTATGAAATCACATGCATACTTGATAAACTTAGTGGACAATCCATCGGGACCGAGAGCTTGTTTATTTTTTAATTCAAATATAATTTGCCTTATTTCATCGGGTGTAACTGGATAAATAAAGATGGACTGATCATTGAGTTCACTGGAAGTGCAAGTATGTGATAAATTAGCCCCAAAGTGATTTTTTACTTTGTCTACAGTGACTGACGCGAAATAGTTTGCAAAATGTTCTGCAACGTCATTAGGATTGTCTGTGACTTTGCCATTTATGTTTAACTTAACATCTACTGGAGAAGAATGATTGGTATGTAGTTCAGATTTAATGAGCCGCCAGATTTCCTTTGTGGAATTTGGGGCATTTAAAATTCTATTTGAGAAATACTCATGCTTGGCGTTTCTTATATTGTTATTGTATTCACGTTTCTTACACTTATAGAGGTTAACAAGGTCAGGAGAGCTATAACGTTGGATGAGCCAATGCAAATTTTTGAGGTATTCACTTTCACGTTTGATGTTTGACGTAACCCAGTTTTTTGTGTTTGTAATATTGTTGTAATAATTGTTAGTGATCTGCTTAGTTTCAAGAGGAAAAGAAGCATCTAATTTGTTAATCATAATTTCCAAAAAAATAATAAAGGCTTCATCAACATTTATTGGGTCCATACTGTAAATAAAATCCCAATTTGTATTATATAAAAGATATTGAAATTTGGCTATGTTAACCTCAGTAATATAGCGAGTAGTAATAGTTTGCTTAATAAATTGGTTGGAATATGGTAAAAAATCTTTAACACACATAATTTGGGCAGCGTGGTCCGCAATGCAAGGGTAGCTCATATATATGTCAACCATATTACTTGGAAGATCAGTGACCATGTAATCGATGGCAGATTCAGACAACATGCCATATATATTACTTACTACGCGAGTGGGTTCATTGAGATACGTGGAGATATTAAATGATTCAAAAATGTCAGATAGTAGTTGTCTATTATGTGAATTTGAGCGAAAATCTACATTAAGATCCCCACAAAGAATTATGTGGTCGTATTTTTTGTTGAGAAGGACTAAACATCCCTGCAATTTATTCAAAAAAATATTGAAGTCTCCAGAAGGAGGCCTATAAATGACTAATAACAATATTTTTCTTTTAAGACACAAAACTAAGCCACAAAGCTCTATATATTCATCTCAGAGTTAAAGTTACTCAAAAATGTAGCAGTATTAATTTTTGATTTAACAATATTGTCAACATAAATAGCAACACCACCATGACGTCTATTAATTCTACAATAGCTAGCCATCAGGTTTAAATTGGATAAAGTTAGATTCTCGATTTCATCAGAAGTAGCCCAATGCTCTGATATACATAAAATGTTTATATTCTCAGTGTGATTAAAAACATCAATAATGTTTAACTTATTACTTAAACATTGTACATTGACATGAGCTATTTTAAAACAAGATTTTGAAGTACAGGATTGTTGCAAATTATCCAGCATGGTCTGCTTTTGATCTGGCGAGAAAGGGATGAATTAATACCTCCTCAGGCCAATTTTCCGACTTCATAAGCTCCTTGGTAGACATTTTAGAACAGCCAACTTTGAAGCACTTCTTACGTCCCTTGGACTTTAGGTCGTAGCATAAAATCGATGAGTTTGGCCACTTTAGTGAGATGTACTCCTTCATGTGCTCGAGAGTGACTGTTTCTCTCAGACCTCCTACCCATATCCAATTTGTGGTGGGGGCAGGCGCAAGAAGACTACTCGCCGCACCAGTACCTTTGGTATTATTGCCAGTCGTTTTATTTGAATATTGATTTAGGTTAAGTTGTTTCGGTTTTTTTCCTCTCTTAGATGGAACTGTAATGAAGTTTTCATTTTCCTCAGTAGATAGTGAATTAGAGTTAGAGATTTCAGCAGACACTGATGACTCATTTATTGGGGTACTTTCCGGAATGTTTGGGTTTAAGTTAATTAAATCATTCATTATCATTCTCTGTTTAACTTCCAGCTCATTTTGAATTAACTGATCTGATTTTTGTTTGGGGGTCACTGATTTATTTGTCTTGAGATAAGTTTTTGTTTGATGGAATGTATTGACTTTTTTTGTTACTTCTTTTTCAGTTGCTTGTCCTGTTCTGTTTATGGTTTGAAAATTATTTATTTTAACTTTTATCTGTAACAAATCATCTAAAACAGTGGATAATCTCCTTTCAACTTCGACTGCTATGAGTGTCTTTGTTACAATTCAAATTCTCCATGGAGCAGTGGTCATATTGTATTTTTTTTTGATTTAAGATGTATTCTTTGGGTAACTCTTTTATTTTTTCTTCCAATTGAACTATTTTTTGGTTCAATTTTTCGTTTTCAATTTTCAGATGATTATTTTCAATTTTTAATTCTTCATTTGATAATGTTAATGATACCAATTCATCCACTTTATCATGTGAACATGCTGTATCATAACTAACCTCTTTTGATTGAGATAATAGATCATCACTAAGTTTGATATCACAACACACAATTCTGGAAGAACAGCTAGTATGATACACTTTTTCGCACTTTGTACATTTGATTATCTTTTTAGAGGCTGGTTTTTTACAATAAGTGCACAGCTCTTTAACTAACACATGTTTACTTTCCACCATCTTGAATAATTGTAAATAATGTATTGATTCATAATTTACCTGAAGCTACTAATGGTGGTTCTAGTTTAGCTGAAGCGGATTTAAAAGAAGTAAATGATATATTTAGAGAAATCACCAATGAAGAAGTCAAGATTCTTCAAGTTGTAAGAATAGGAAAGAAGAACAAAAATGGTGCACGTTCTCTAAAAGTTATCCTGTCAAACTCCTATAATGTGGTAAATATAGTAAGAAATAAAAGGAAAATAAACAAAGATAGAAGAATCTATATAAATCATGATCTAACATTGCAACAAAGAGAAAACTTGAAAAACCTAAATGACGAATTGAAGCAAAGGATTAATAAGGGCGAGAAAGACATCTTTATTAGATATGTTAGAGGTGTCCCGCAAATAGTAAAATCAAATTCTCTCCAAAAAAACTAACTTATTTTAGTGCTGGAGACTGTGATAATAATCTTTGTAGTAGTGAGAAGAAGAGAGCTAATCCGATGACAATTTATTATCAGAATATTGGTGGTTTACGTACCAAACTAGTAGAATTACGGCAAGCTGTATCTTGTTGTGATTATAGTGTAATTATTTTAATAGAAACATGGCTAAACAAGGACTACACTGACGCTGAACTAGGGCTACAAAAATATAATATATTTAGGTGTGACCGTGATGCCGTTAGCGGCTCTGTTAAAAAACGTGGAGGTGGAGTTTTAATTGCCATTAAAAAGGATTTTTATGCCAGTGAAATGTTCACACTGATTGATAACGTTGAGCATATTTTTGTATCCGTAAAATTGGAGAACCAGAATATTGTGTTTGGAGGTGTTTACATTCCACCTGGATCTAATATTGATACGTATATCGATCACTGTAATGGGGTTGAAGCAGTGTTAGATCAATTAATAAATTGTAAAATTGTGCTCTGCGGTGATTATAATTTACCTAATGCTACATGGAATAATGATGCCTTTGGTGTAACAGTAGAATGTCCTGATAATTCTCCGGCCCTTTGTTTAGTGAACACATTTAGTTATTTTAATTTGTATCAACTTAATACCATTGCAAACAGTAGAGGTACCTACTTAGATTTAATATTCTCAAGCTATAGTGATATAGATATTGATACTCCAATGGATGTTCTCTTTGAAAATAGTATCCATCATTCAGCTGTTACTTTTGAGTTGCCAATTTTAGAGGACTATTCGCAATTAGAGTATGATGAATATTACTATGATTATTACAATGGAAATTATATTATGATGAACGATTACCTTGCTAGTGTAGACTGGGAAACTCTTTTTAACAATAAGGATGTTAATATTATAGTATCATTATTTTACGACACTTTGTACAGTGCGATAGATTTGTGTATTCCCTTAAAAAAATATAAATCTTCTTCTTTTCCTGTGTGGTTTAATTCTGAACTAAAAAGTATAATTTTTGAGAAAAAGCGAGTACATAAACAATATAAACTACACAGAAGAAGAAAGGATTATGTTTATTTTTGTCAAATAAGATCACAATATAAAGAATTAAGGAAGCGCTGTTATCAAAATTATATTAGGAAAATTGAGACTAATATTAATAATGATCCCCGAACCTTTTGGAAATTTATAAATGAAAAGAGGAAAGCTTATAGCTTACCTCCTAGGATGTTTTATGGCGACATTATTAGTGAAAATAATCAGGATATACTTGAACTGTTTGCAAGCTTCGTTTCAAACGTATACTCTGATGATAACTTCAATCAATTTCACAATTTTGACTTTGATACAACTACAGACATTAGTAATTATGACATCGATGTGAAAGAGATTATTGACAATGTCATGAATTTACCATGGAAAGTTTCTTCCGGTCCAGATGGCATTCCTGCTTATTTATTGAAACAGTGTATTTTTACATTAGCGAAACCCCTACATACTATCTTTAATTTATCTCTAAACTCAGGTGTATTTCTCTGCTTTTGGAAGCAGAATTATCTGAGACCAATACATAAAGCTGGATCAAAAGAAAACATTGAAAACTATAGAACAGTTTGCATACAGTCGGATATTCCAAAATTGTTAGATCACTTAGTAACAAAAAATTTATCATGGGATTGTAAAAACATAATTGTAAACCAACAACATGGTTTTTTGCAGGGTAAATCTACAGGCACTAACTTAGTTATATACAATAATTTTATTATTAACTCCTTGGAACATAAAGTTCAGGTTGACTCTGTCTATACTGACTTTTCTAAAGCGTTTGACAGAGTCAACCATGATCTTCTTATCGCAAAATTAGAAAGGTTAGGTTGCTCTATAATCTGGTGTCCCAGTTATAATATCCACATTAACAATATTGAAGCTGTCCAAAAGAGATTTCTAAGATTCTGTGCATTTAAGATGGGATACTTGAGAGATGAATATGATTATAATGATATTCTTGCTAGGCTTAATATTAATACATTGGAACATAGAAGGTTGGAGGCTGATATGTGCTTTCTGCATAAAATAATTAATGGTTATATTCAGTGTCCTGAGCTGATTAACCTGATAAGTTTTAATGTTAATTACAGAAGAAATCGATTTTCTGATGTTTTTTATGTATCATTTCATCACACTAACTATGGACAAAATGAGACACTGACCAGGATTTTGAGAACTGCTAATTCAATTCAAAATAATGTTGAACTTTTTGGATCTTCAGCTTTGTCTTTTAAGAAGTCCATTAAACAATTATAGCTAGTTGTAATATTTGTACAATCTATGTTGTGTATATGTAGTATTTTATATTCTTGTAAAAATATTTTATATTCTTGTAAAAAGGGCTTGTCCCGTGTATGAATAAATAAAAAAAAAATTACAATAATCTGATTCACAAATCTGACACAGCTGCTCAAGAGAAGGCTGAACTTTGGTTCACTGTCAATAAACTCAAATTAAATGAGACTAAAACTCAAAAACTTTTATTTACTAATAACAACAGCCTATCTGAAGCGGGAACTGCCAAAGTGTTGGGTGTTGTTATAGATAATAACTTAAATTGGTCAGGTCATATTGATTTCCTTAACAAAAAACTGTCAAGTATTATTTTCTTAATTAGACAGTTAAAACATGTCCAGAATTTGGTCACTTTAAAATCTGCATATTATTCTTTATTCCACTCCCGTTTAATTTATAGTATTATTTTATCACATTCTATCAGTTTTTAGACAACAAAAAAAATGTGGTTAGAATCCTAGCAAACGTGGATCTTCTTGAGCCTCGTCAACATTTATTTAAAAAACTGGGAATTTTGCCTTTGCCTTCCCTTTACAATTTTTTCTGCTTTCTGGAAATTCATAAGAACAGAGAGAGTTACGATACCTACTCCAATTACCATGATTATAACACAAGAGTATCTAGTCTACTCAAACCTCAACAACACAGACTTTCAAAATCAGCTAAGAATTCACTTAACTTATCGTTTTATAACATCCTGCCCACTCATAAAACAACTAAATCAAAACAAATTTAAACATACTGTTAGGGCCAGTTGTACGAACTAAGTTGAGCCAAGTTCAGCTTGAACCAAGATCAAAAGCCAAGGTTACCATTGTTACAATAATCGTAATCATGGCTTTTGATCTTGGTTCAAGCTGAACTTGACTCAACTTAGTTCGTACAACTGGCCCCTAAAGAGTTTATCTTAAGTCATTGATGAATTTTTTTAATACTACATTTACATAATACAAATACCACTTAATATGATTTGTGCACTAAAATTGCTGCTCCATTCTGCTGAATTCAAAATTTCTTATTTGATTTGATTTTATTATGGTTTACTTAATATTCTTTTATTATGTATATATATATATATTCTTTATACTTTTAAATGTGCTTAACTACCTAAATCAATTATGTTCTTTTTTATATATGTATGTATATACATGCTACTAGGGTAGTTTTGTGACATGTTCCACACCCGTTTGGGTATACATAAAGAACCAATAAAGACATTTATCTATCTATCATGTGTATAGTATATACTTTTTAATGTGTGTCATTAGACTTTGACTACATCAGTTTCTGTAGGCCTTGTTTAAAATTCTTTTTTTTTCTGTGTGTATATTTGTAATTTCATATTGTCATACTTGTATTGTCTATAAGACATTTTGACGCGCTTTAAATGTATTTTTACATAATTTTGTCAAATAAAGCATATTATCATTGTCATGGTCATGGTCATTGCCATGGTCATTGTCATGGTCATTGCCATTGTCATGGTCATGGTCACAGTCACAGTCATTGTCATAATCATAATCAATCATTATCATTACCATTAATATTGCCATTGTCATAATCATAATCAATCATTATCATTACCATTAATATTGCCATTGCCATTGCTACTGCCACTGTAACTACCACTACCACTACCACTACCATTATCATTATTATATTTATTCAATAATATCAATGCGTTTAGAAGCTTGGAGTCATTGCCAGTGAAACTAAATTTTGGAAGTGACATGAGTGCGGATGAACTGGCCAAAACCAGGGAAATACTTCAAGAGGCAGCACAACTGTGAAGAAACGATCCCGGCGTGTTTGTTATATCATGGAAGTGATGAACTCCTTCATGAATTTCGAACATTAACAGCTGATACGAACATACGAAACATGGCAACAAAACTGCAAGAAACCCAGTTGTTGGCAACATTAGAACATTAGAAGGTGGTGACACTGACAAATCGCTACCGGTCTCACCTAAGCAAACTAGAGCAGGATTTGGTGGCAGTATCTGCAGAGGAAAGTCAGATAAAGGCTACAGCACTTCTGGAGCTTTATACTTATATAAAGAACTGTGTGGAAGATGGGACCTTCTACTTTAAATTTTCAAAGTTGCATGAACTGTATGAGAACCGATTAAGGGCCAGCTGTACGAACTAAGTTGAGTCAATTTCAGCTTGAACCAAGATCAAAAGCCATGATTACGATTATTGTAACAATGGTAACCTTGGCTTTTGATCTTGGTTCAAGCTGAACTTGGCTCAACTTAGTTCGTACAACTGGCCCTAAAAATTCTTAGCGTTGAGAAAGAGATTAACAGAACCAGATTGAAGGAGAAAGTGCTAGCTTACTTTCCACAAGCGAAAGAACAAAGTAATGGAAAGTATAAAGTTTTGGTATTTGAGGAAGGCATGCGGGAAATGCTGCAGCAGGTAATGTCATGTGATTACGATATCCTTTTGTCAGCTAACCGGTAGCGATTTCTCAGTACTGCATAAGATTGTAGATGATATTTTGAGTCAAGGGCAATAAGATCACCACCTTCTAATGCTGCCAACAACTGGGTTTCTTGCAGTTCTTTTTCGCAGTATTTTTCGTATGCTTGAATCAGCTGTTAATGTTCGAAATTCATGAAGGAGTCTATCGCTTCCACAACATAACAAATACACCATTTTGTCACTCGTTTCACGCTGGGATCCTTTCTCCTGAAGTATTTCCCTGCTTTTTAGCTCTATCCAACTTCAAATTGCTGAACTTGCGTAACAAGATTTATGCCATGCACCTTGATTTTGGACCAGTTCATCCGCACTCATGTCTCTTCCAAAATTTAGTTTCGCTGGCAATGACTCCAAGCTTTTAAACGCATTGATATAGTGTGATACATTTAAAAATTATGTAGTTATATTCCCCGACCCCAAATATGTATACTTAGACACCAAGTAAAAGATGGCCGATGGAGGAGTTGGTTTCTATCAAAAATTGAAAGAGACGAACCTAACTGGTACCTGGAAAAAAATTTGGTGGTTTTGTCCGATGTGTCCACATTAACGCGAAGTTCGAAGTTAAGCTGCCCCACTAATACTGCTGTTGATATTATATATAAAAAAGCATGAACATCTATTAATTAAAAACAGCTCAATACATACCCATGACACACGCATAAAAAATAATCTATATTTACCATTCTCGAGACTTTCCATTGGACAAAACTCTTATACATACCCAGGTATTATTTGTTACAAGTTTATATCACTGTTTGGACAAATTAGTAATTTTAATAAACTTAAATCAACATTAAATAACTATTTATTAAATATGGCATTTCACTCCCTTACTGAATATCTGGAAATGTAATGATATTGTTTCTTGTTTGTTACGGTTTATATGTTGTTTTATACAATTACTTATTTTATTTTTTACTATGTTTATACTATACATTACACAAATACCTGTTATTTCAAAGATTTGAGTATCTCCTAAATGTTATTTGTACTATGACTATACTATTTTATCATTTATATGTTTATACTATTTGTATTCCTCCTGGATCTCTTCTGTACTGAATTTTATGTGATCAAAAAATCATTATTATTATTATTTAAAACAATTAAATGATTTTCAAAAAAATTTCCAAATGTTTCACTGAAAAAAGAATTTAGGTACATCTATAGGAGAGAAATAAACAATTCAAAAAAATGCCAGTTGTACTAAACACATACAAAACTCAGATAATATGATAAAATCTGCATGGGAGATGATAAACTCATTTAGAGGTAATACTCCAACTAGTGACAGAAACAAACCTGGAGGTTACAGAGATAATAAAAGTAATAGATGCAAATTGTGAGGTTATAATAATTATAAACGATGTAATTATTACAAATAGGCAAAACAACAAATAATTACCCTAGAGGGTAAATAACATTTAAATAAGTTTCTCGCTTAAGTCCCGAAGCATTAGTAATTGCACTGAACAATAGTTAAATGATGGTACCTGTTATTCTAGATAGCAATGATGCACCTGGTTATACTAGAGTCTCTGATGCAACGTCGGATTGTACAACCGGGCAACCGGGAAATTTCCCGGTGGGCCCTCGACTTACCAGTTTTGGGGCCCCTAGGGCCTCTGGCGTCCTGAGACCGTAATATTGTTATTATTCTTAATAAAAATAATATTAAAGTTAGAAGTAGAAAGTAGAAAATATCTAAAACTTGGGCCTATTTTCCCATATCAAACGTATTTTTAAAGACACGTGGCAACGCGGCAATAAGCTCTATCTTTTCAGAATTCAAATTATATGAAAAGTTTCTACAAATTGTATGTAAAGTTAATATTATAAGTTAATTAATTTATAAGTTTTGTAAATGAAAACCAACAATTTGAAGATACTGACATATGAATGATAATAAATGATACAGTAAACACAATGAATGATTGGTCTGAAGCGAACAATCTGTTATTAAACGTTGAAAAAACACAATTAATAAAATTTGAAAACAGATCAAATAATGGAATATTTACAGCTAATATTGGTGACACTCAAATACAATCAGCAGAAACTCTTTTATTTTTTGGTGTCTATATTGACAAAAAATTGAATTGGAAACCACATATAGACAATCTGGCAAAAAATATGGCCAAGCAATGTTATGCATTAAAAACCATTGCGAAAGAGGTAAATACAAAAGCAGCACTAATAGCCTACCATGCTTATTTTCAATCAAAAATAAGGTATGGGTTAATTTTTTGGGGAAACTCGGTTGAGGTTGACAGGATTTTAATTATGCAGAAGAGATGTGTAATATGCCCAATTATGTCTCGCTTCGCTTATACTGTTAGAATAAGACACTTCACTTAGTTTCACACCACCGACCTACTCGTACCGCTGTTCGATATAAACTGCCGTCTCCTCCGGCCATGAGCTGCAGAGCGCCACCTGGTATTCGGTAATACTTTATGACTCATCAACATTAGGTACAAATAATTCCAATACACTACAAGATGTATAAGAGGTATTTTCAAAATGTCACAAAGAGAAAGCTGTCGTAACATATTCATTAAAGTATTAACGATAATTAGTTTGTATATTTATGAGGCTGTGGTGTTCGTACTTGATAATAAGGAAGTTTTTTCAGAGTGTACAAAAAATTTCAAATATAACACAAGAAACAAAAAAGACCTAATGGCAGATGGATCGAAATACACATATATACAAAAAAAAATGTGCACTTCAGTATTATTAAAATCTGGAATAAATTACCCCGCGAATTTAGAGTACTCCCAAAAAGAATTTTAAAATATAAACTCAAAACCTATCTTCTCAATAAACCATATTACACCATACATGAATTTTTTAATGAAAATGAATTGAGATTATAGGCGTCTGTTTGCTTGTATTATTTTTAGCTTTCATTTCTCTTTTATACTATGTAAGTGTTTTTTTTGTATTTATATTTTATACTGTAAGTCTTTTTAGATATTTATAGTTTAATGTTTTTAATTATCTGTACTATTTTTTAAGCAAATGTGCAAAGGTGCTTTTTGACACGTTCCACACCCTTAATGGGTAATGTATATCGTTATGATTTATGGAAAAAATAAAGAAATATCTATCTATCTATCTATACATAGAAACACAATTTCCTGCAACTCGAAATAGAAAAAGAAAAAAATGCATGGTGATGACATCGATATTATTAATAGTGAAGGACCAGTCAAAAAATTTGAAATAAAAATAAAATATTTAAATTATTTATCAAGTTACGCAAAGTATAAAAAGCAGATTTTTAAATCACCAAAACACCTATAAACAATTTT
Source organism: Rutpela maculata (assembly GCA_936432065.2). Taxonomy (NCBI): domain Eukaryota; kingdom Metazoa; phylum Arthropoda; class Insecta; order Coleoptera; family Cerambycidae; genus Rutpela; species Rutpela maculata. Next base: position 110,959,443 of record OW386287.2, on the reverse strand, counting down.
ATTATTTTGATCCACGAATTTTAAAGAAATTCAAATTGCACTTGAACAATTTGAATCGGAATCATTCACGACAATATCTCAATTGACGGAACTTGATGCATCTTTTTTCAAGAATGAGCTTATCAGTTTTGCACAAAATTTTAATAATTTTAAACTTTTAAAAGATTATCAGCCCAAAATCAAGATGACAAATATGTACAATGTACATGTGTGATGATGAAAATGCTTCAAGTCCTGTTAGCAGCGATAACAAAAATGAAAATAGTGCTGAATTAAAAAAACATATTCATTTAAATGATCCTTGTTTGGGCTGTTTTGTCTTATTTTAGAAAAATATAATCTTCACTGTGCGGCATACTCCAATTTGTATATTGCCTATAAATATCTTTTAACCTCTTGCACACAAGTGTCTTGCGAAAGAGTTTTTAGCAAGCTCAAAATTATATTAAATAAATTAAGAACGTTTTGGGTCAGCAGAGGTTAGAAGCATTTCTAATTACGTGTGTTGAATGGGATTTATTAGAAAATTTGGATTATGAATTAATAATTGATACCCTGTCTAAGAAACAAAAGAAACTTTCTACACTACTTTCAGTTTGAAAATAACGAAATGATAAGTTTATTTTAGTGAAATGTCTAACATTTTTTAAAAGAAATATATTTATGTTACCTGTTGTGCGCATAATGGTTTGTTTGTTCATATTTCCTGTTTAATATTAACTTAGAGTTTTTTATTTTATATATTTTATAAAATGCTATTTTTTGTGTATGTTTGTGCATATGTAGGAAAATTATCCTCCGTGGCGGTATTAATGAAGGAGGGGTGGGAGGTTGCTTTTTTGATAATAAACTATCCACACATGAATAATTTCTATGGTGTCACTTTGTGATGTGTGGCGTATAGCATTAATGGCGTCAACAAGATGGCCGCCATTAAGATTTATAAAATTGACATTATCTCAGTTATTTATTAGCCGATTTTCTTTTGTGATAGCTCATATTATAGATAATTAAAATGTATATAAAAATGGTAATTTCAATGTTTTCTCTTAAGTAAACAGTATTTAAAATATTTGGGTAAATATGGTTTTGGAACGCAATAACAGTACCTTTTTTTTGTATTATTAGGAAATATAACCAATAAATATTGCTAAGAAGTCATGGTTCGTGAATCATGACAGCAGTCATGTTAGAAATACATTTCGACGTTTCACCTATGATTGCAAAGTACATCTTCAGTGATCTTTACTTCAGGAACTTTGAACACTGAATAAATGCAATTTTACACGATATTTTCAGTAAATATATTTTCTACAAAAAAATTATTTTATTTTGTTTAAAAGTAAAATGAAATTACAAATCTGAATAATTGGAAAATAATAGTAATGTCATTAAATAGGCATCTAAATGATGTCGTTGATATCGTTTGTAATCAATCATCATTGTCGTCATAATCTGACTCCTCTGGTACAATATGTGAATGGTTGTCACACAGTTCGTATATGCCTCCACACTCACACATATCGGTACACGCTAGGCTGCTTGCAGAACATTTACACTGCGGATTACACTTATTTTTTACATATGAGCATCAGACCAACTTGAGAATGGAGTCCGGAGCAGTCGGCATTTCACAGAGAATAGGAATCACCTGTCCGTTTTCCATAGTCCATCCATGTTCAGTAGGGGACGGAATTATTGGCTGAGGATTGCAGTCTTGGTTCCAGATCATTACCTGGTAGTTGACTCTTTATTGCAGGTATAAAAGCACTTCTTGTTGGTGGCAACTTTTCCCAGCTTGTCTGTTTCTTAGAAAACATGGACCAACGTAACTCCTGAAGTTTAGTTATATTCGTTTTAGGCTGGTAGATTTGGCAGATGAATGCTTCTAGTATTGTCATTACGTAATCAGAAATTGTGTGTTCGGTTCCTATAGAAGAAAAAGCCAAACACGTATCTACTGTAGCTGCACTGAATGCTTTAGTTTACCTTTGCCTAGTAATGTACCTGTACAATCGGATCTAGATAACGCATGAAAAGCTGGTAGTGAACAAGCCTTTCATGTACCTAATGAAGTGTACAAATCTGCAACTGATATAACTTCCTTGGAATTGGGTACAAAGTATGATGCGGTGGGAAGTTTCGGGTATCTTCTTATGCTGAGAACCAAAATGTCTGTGTCTTGTGCAAATATATATAGTTTGGTTGCTCCTCTATCGGCGGCATTAATAGCATGAAGAATTATTTTAGTATCCACCTCTTCTTGCGTGCTTCGAAGATGATCGGGAGAGCCATCCCTTATTGTGGGATAATTAAATATTAATAATTTAACAGAAAAATTTAATAATGGTATACAAATTATCTATTATTAAAAACGAACCGTTACTGTTTATTTTAGAGCAAATACTTTAAGAACATTTTTTATAAATTTAAATTATCTAGCTTTGCATGAATATACAATATTTTCTAATTAACTTCAAATACATTACTTTACTCTAATTTGAAAGTAAATCGTCAATTAAATAATGATAAAAATAATTAAATACTTATAATTTAACTGAAGTTTAATATAATTTATATATCATTAAAAACACACCGTTACTGGTTACTTTAGAGTAAATAGTTTAAGAATATTTTTTATTGAAATTTTAATTATCTTTAATATGAGCCCTCGCAAAAGAAAATCGACCAATAAATAACTGAGATATTGCCATTCTCTGAAATCTCATTTGCCACCATATTGATGACGTCATAAATGCTACCCGCCACACACCCTAAAGTGACACCATGAAAATAATTTATCAAGAGGTAATTTTTTATTGAAATATTACTCCTACATACCCCCTTCATTAACTTCGCCACGGAACTACATATGCTCCTCTACTAATATAAATGAACTTTATTTTAAAATAAAACTTGTACTGATATTCATCAGTGAAAAAATAAAAATTATTTTCGTCCTACCAAGTCTTAAATTTATATAATTTTTTCCTAGAATTTAATATTAATTTTCTGAAATTGTACCTGAGGCACTCACATCTCTGGTCTGAGGGCCCCCTACATATTTTTCCCAGTGGGCCCTTGCACCTACAATCCGACACTGCTCTGATGCGCATCGTCGTCGAAATGGTAACTCTCAACTTGATCAGGAAATGCAATAGATTCTCGGTACAGCAGGGACTTTATACTTGAATTTACCTCCAATCGTCCAGCAGCCAATTTTTAATTAACTTACAGCATTCGAATGACAACTTTCATTCAAAATCAAAAACCTTGTTGTCTCCAAGTGTCAAAATATAACACACTCTAGATCTAAATTAGCAAATTACATTACATTGCCAAAAACCAACTCTAAACAATCAACGATAACTCGCGCTCTACAATTATAGCATACGAAAAGTTATCTTCCTTCTTGTTTTAAATGCCTAAAAGTAGTACCAGTTTTAAAAGGAGGAGACAAAAATGATCCCAACAACTATCGACCCATTACACAAATACCTGTTATTTCAAAGATTTATGAGTATCTCCTAAAATTACAATTGTATACTTACTTTGAGAAAAATTATTTACTTAGCGATAGCCAATTTGGCTCCAGAAAAAACAAATCTACCACCCTAGCTATCATGGAATTGCTGGAATACATATCGGAGGGCTTCGAGGGAAGACATTATGTGATGAGCACTTTCTGTGATCTCTCGAAGGCCTTCGATTGTGTCCATCCAGATATCCTCCTTGCTAAGTTAAATTTTTATGGATTAGATGAAAACAGTTTAAGCCTATTAAACAGCTACCTTACAAAGCGAAACCAAGTAGTATCTTTTAAAAACTCACAATCAAATAGAGCACATATCAATTTTGGTGTTACACAGGGATCATTGTTAGAACCTATACTATTTTAATATATATTAACGACATAAGTTCTGTTCTCTCGGACATAAAAACAATATTGTATGCAGATGACATTAACTATTCTTACACTTACATAGATTACAATCCGGAAATCATAAATACACGGATCGAAGAGAATTTAAAAAAATATAATGATTTGTTTGCAATAAACTATCATTAAATAATACAAAAACTGCCTTTAGCCTCAGACGTCAGGAGAATGTAAGTAACCCAGAAGAAGTCAGATTCTTGGGCGTATATTTGGATCCAAAATTAAAATTTGATCATTTGGCCGCCACGCTATCAAAAAATATATTTGTATTAAAAAACTTAAGTAAAATATTATCTAAAAATGTCTGCTTGCAGGCATACCATCTCTTCCAGTCAGTCTGCTGTTACGCAATTATGGGGACATTCCTGCCATGCAGACAGAATTTTAGCTATGCAAAGAGCGGTCAGAATAATTTCTGGCTTAGGTTACAGAGAACACGTAAGAAATAACTTTGTGGAACATAATATTTTAACAATACCCTGTAAGTACATTTTTGAATGCCTGGCATATGCATATAAAAATTTAAACAAATATTCAAACAGAAATTATCATGAATACAGTTTAATTAATGCACGTGGGGGATTCGGTAAAAAAATAACACTCCTAAATTAAATTGAAAACAAAGATAACTTCTATAACGTGAGTTTCTGGCCTAGAGGAGTCGGTTTTAGAAGATTTGATTTTAAACGATATCACAACTACAATAGAAAAGCTGACAATTTAAATAATGATTTTTTATAAAGACTGATACCCAAAATATCTCGGTTACTAAAAATATAGCAAACATCAATTTAAACGTTCAGAATATTTCAAGCTGTAGCAATAATAAAGTAATTAAAAAACCACAAACTATAAAGAAAAACATTTTCACTCCAGAAATAGCATCTAAAATAAAAAATGAAACCACTAACTTTAATTTTTTGCATTTAAATGTTCAAAGTATCAGGAAAAAGGTTAACGAGGTAGAAGCACTAATGGAGCACAGAGGTATATATTATGATTTCCTACTTCTTAATGAACACTGGTGCTCCCAGGATGAAATAAAGTCTATAAACATAAATAATTACAAACTCATCTCTGAATTTTCCAGAACAAATCACTGCCATGGGGGTGTGGCAATATATGCCCTGGGTAAACATAAATGTTCAACAATTACACAGATAAATACTCTTTCTGATGAGCTAAACTGTGAAGTAGCTGCAATCTATACAGAAATTTTTAGAATAATGACAGTCTATAGATCCCCAAATGGTGACCTCGATATATTTTTTGAAAAAATATCAACTGCTTTAGAATTACTTGTAAAAGATAATACGTTCTTATTAGTCTCTGGCGACTTTAATGTTCAGTTCCAAAACGAAAATGACCGCAATGCCCAAACACTAATAAACATATTTAGATCATTTGGTCTCTCACCTGTAACTCAAGCAAACACTAGAAAAAACCACTGCCTAGATAATATCTTCACTAGTATTCACCCTAACAATTATACAGTGAGTACTATTGACACGTTATTATCAGACCATTTAGGCATTCACTTAAAAGCTAATATTAAAAAAATAAATAAGAAATCAAGAGTGAGCTATCGATCTTTAAATGATGAAGGGCTAACAAACCTAAATAATTATCTGTCCTACCAAGACTGGAGCTTTGTATATAACCATCACTTAGACATAAATAAGAGGTTCGACATGTTCATTTGCATCATAACTGATGCAATTGATCATATCTTTCCCCTAAAATCCAAAATAGTAAATACAGTAAATCATCATCAAGTTAAATGGTTTAATAACGAACTACACGAAATGAGAAATCAACTTGAATTCTTACAAGAATTTGTAAAAACTAATCCAACTGTCGATAATGTTTCATATCTCAAAACCTTTAGATCTTCTTATAACTTCGAACTTAGAAAACATAAAATTCAAGCGCACGACAACTACATAGCCTCACATGGCAATCCTCAACAAACGATGTGGAAACTCATAAACAACAATAAACCTGATTCACACCAAGTTACGGACAAAATCACATCAAACGACTTCAACAAATACTTTGCCGGTGTAGCTGAAAATATAATAAAAGAATTACCAACAAGTAATAACATCTATACGGACTTTCTGCATAACTTCATAACACCTAACATATTCAACTTGTCTCCGCAGAATCCATACTTACGATAATAAATAACTTAAAAAATAAAAAAAGCAAAGACGTGTATGACATGAGTACGAGAATAATCAAGTCGATTAAACAATCAATATTATTACCCTTAACGGCCTTAATAAATGTAAGCATCGCAAATAATGTATTTCCCAATTGCTTAAAAATATCAAAGGTGGTCCCCATCTATAAAAAAAATGACATAGATGATCCCACTAACCATAGGCCTATATCGGTCATACCATGTTTAGGTAAAATCTATGAACTAGCTCTGAAAGACCAATTAGTAGGCTACTTTGAAAGTTATAACCTATTTAATCCAAATCAATTTGGATTTAGGAAAAATTTATCTACCACATTAGCAATAGACAAATTAACAACCATAATTAACACAGGTTTCGAACAAAAACAATTCACTTGCTCAAAGTTCCTAGACGTCACTAAAGCTTTTGACTGTGTATCACATCAAATCCTTATAAACAAGTTGTATTTTTATGGCTTCACAGCTGACAGTGTTAGGCTCATCGAATCATATCTCAGCAATAGAACACAATATGTTATCTACAACAATATTAAATCAAGTAGACTTAGAGTGAATACTGGTGTCTCACAAGGTTCAGTTTTGGGCCCAGTACTCTTCTTAATCTATATCAATGATCTGACTCTTACAATAGATAATTCAACTTCTATCATCTTATTTGCTGATGATGCAAATCTTACTAAACGCGATAATAATATAGATGTTTTATTAGAAACAATGTTGGAAACTGAATCTAAGATACAGAACTGGTTTCTTTCGAACCAACTGAAGCTTAATACTTCTAAGACTGAGTCAATGGTGTTTGGCCTCCGAAACATGGACCAAATAGAAAATCAAAGCTCAATCAAATGTCTTGGTGTCTATATAGACCACAAACTATCATGGGAAAACCACACAGATCATGTTTGTAAAAAAATTTCAAAAAATATATACCTACTTCGCAGCTTGGCTCATCGGGTATCAACAGAAACTCTCATCACAGCCTACCACAGCCTTATAGATTCTGTGATATCTTATGCTATCCTCGTTTGGGGACATGCTGGCTTCACGTCCAGTGTGTTTGCCATGCAAAGACGAGCACTAAGAGTAATAGCAGGACTTAAATTCAGAGATGATTGTAAATCAAAGTTTATAGAATTTAATATTTTAACTGTTCCATGTACATATATATTGCAATGTTTACTATACATAAAAAATAATTTAGGCACACTCACAACTCGTGACTAAATTCATTCATACCAAACACGTCATCGAAATGACTTAACTACTAGCTATTTAAGATTAACAAAAACCAGGGATGGTACTGCATACTGGGGCATCAAGCTCTATAACGCTCTACCTCAAGAAATTAAACTTCTCTCACAGACACCTTACAAATATAGAATTAAGCAGTTTCTCTTACGTAATGCCTTCTATACCTTACGGGAATTCTTAAATAGTAATCTGACCATAATATAAATAATACTCAACTGAAGATAAAAATGGATGTAAATGTTTTTCTATTGTTTTCTTTTAATCTCTGTGTTGTAATTCATTCCTTTACAAATATAAATTATCTGTTTTTTTTTTAATGTTAGATAGTTTTATATTATCAAAATATTTTAAAGAATTTTAAATGTCCATGTAACTAAATGTTTGTTGTATCCTTTGACTTGTGTAAAGAAAGAAAGAAAGAAAGAAAGAAAGAAAGAAAGAAAGAAAGAAAGAAAGATTTATTGGTGCTAGAAAAACAGAGATTACACAAGTCAAGAAAAGTTTACAGTACACATTACTTAATGCAACGAATCACACTACTTGTAAAACAAATTAATTATGACTAGATCATAAATATTTATCAAAATTATAAAAATTGTATTAAAACCTATCTTATGATGAAAAAGTCTGATGTATGTATAAAATTGCTATTCTACAATTTTGAAATAAAAACTATGTAATTAAAATTGACTAATCGGAAGATCCACTTTTACAACAAATATGACAATAATTAACTTAGTTATACATATAAGATCACAACAAACACGATATGCTGTAGATACATATTAATACTTTAAATGGTTACAAATAATTGCGAACAAATAAAATCCTTGTTTTCAATCCTTTAAGTGTATATCTTTAATTGACAAAGGGAAATTAAAAAACAAACATGTGCATGTATGTGCTAAGGTACCAGATTTACCATATCTGTAAAATCATTATTACAAAAATCTTCCATAGAGTAAAAACACTTAGATATAAGATATTTTTTTACTACATTTTTAAAACTTTTAGAAGGCAACAGTTTCACGGGGGATGGTAGCAGGTTAAACAACTTAGGACCAAAGTAAGATATTCCCGATTTAGATTTGTTTATTCTGTGAAAGTCGATATAAATGTTTGTCTTATGTCTTGTGTCATACGAGTGAATTTCATCATGGGTAACATAACTTGGTAGATTATCTCTAACGAACATGAGGCACTGTAAGATATATAGTGAGGGTACTGTGAGAATTTTAAGTTCAATATACGCTGGTGTACAATCTTCCCTATACTCAAGCTTGTTTATAATTCGTATTGCCTTCCTCTGTAACCCAAATACGCGTTTCATGCTTGGAGCATGGCCCCAAGCATGAATAGCATATGCTATCTTTGACTGAACAATTGCATGGTAAGTTATTAGAAGTACTTGCCTGGACACTATTGAGGACAGATTTCTAATTGCAAAGATACTAGAAGTTAACTTATTACATAATTTGTCAATGTGAATATTCCATGACAGCTTAGGGTCTATCTGTACCCCAAGAAATTTTACTGACTCTGAGTTATTTTTTAGGTTCATATTACGTAAGCTAAAAAGCATGGTTTCTGTTTTGGTAGCATTTAAGCTTAGTCGATTTGCGACGAACCAGGCAGTGACCTCTGACTGCGTTTCCTCCATGACTAACTGGAGCGCATTACAGTTTTCGTCTCTATTTACCGCAGTTGTGTCATCAGCGAAGAGGATAAAGTCAGCTCTGGGGCCAGCATATACCAAATCGTTGATATAGATGAGGAATAGTACTGGTCCCAGTACCGACCCCTGTGGTACTCCGAATTCTACTGTTCTCATTTGGGAGCGACTATTACCGGTCTCAACCAATTGCATGCGGTCTGTTAAGTAAGACTGTATTAATTTCAAACTCGATTCAGAAAATTTGTAATAACTAAGTTTTTTTATAAGTATACTAGAGGAAACACAGTCAAAAGCCTTGCTTAAGTCGCAAAACAAAGCCCCTGTGTGGACACCAGTCTCAAATCCAATGTTTATAACTTCAACTAATTTGTTGATTGCCATTGTGGTTGAACGTGCATTGCGAAAACCATACTGATTTGCATTAAACAAACTATTACTTTAAAAAAAAAGACATATTCTGGATTTTAAGGCCTTTTCAAAGACTTTTGCTATAATTGGAATAATTGAAATTGGTCGGTAGTTATCTATCAAGTTTATAGGACCTTTTTTGTGTATAGGCACAACACGGGAAATTTTAAAAACTTTTGGGAAAACAGAAAGTTTTAAACATAAATTGAGTAATTTTGTAAGAGGAATAACAATGATATTGGCTATCCTTTTGAGTATCTTAGTGTTAAGATTATAAAAATCTTTGCTATTTTTATTTTTTAAATTGAAAATTATGTCTCTAACTTCAATGAAAGTTAACTCACCGAAATTAAAGTCAGGTTGGCCTGCTTGATGTGTTGTCTTATCATTGTTATATAGAAATTCTTCTGCAGTAAAATCACTATTAGGGAGCTCATCAATGATATTCTTAGCAATTTCTGCAAAGAAATTGTTGAAATCATCTGGACTTATGTTAGTGTCGCTGTTTAAATTTTTTGGCTGCGAGATCGTATTTTCTCGTACCACTTGCCAGATTGCACTAGATTTGTTAGTATGAGATTTAATGTATGTATCATTAGCATTACGTTTAGCATTTGCAATTGCAATGTTATATTTTTTCCTGTATTTTTGCATAGTTTGTCTAAGTTCAGGCGAGTTTGTAGCTTTTACTGTTTCTTGCATAAAATGTAACGTGTCCCTCATATCCCTTAGTTCCTTCGTGAACCAGGTCACCCTGAGTGTGTCTTTTTGTTTGAATTTTTTCTCTGGAAAGGCGAGCTCTACTGCATTGCATAAGAAGGTTATAAACATTTCTGATTTCACCTCAATATTTATGTTTGGATCGTCCACAAAGTCCCAACATACGTTTTCTACAAGACTATTTAAGAAAAATAGACCCTCATCTGTTACAGGTCTACAATTAAAATTTGTGGTACTCTCAGTATTAGTACTATTGACAGGAAAATTTATTGTAATCGCCATATGGTCTGATAAATGAGTGTCAATTACAGAAGTTTGAAAGGTACTTTCTGAGTTGATTAAGAAGTTGTCCAGGCAAGAATCCCCTCTGGTATTTGCATCTATTGTTACAGATAAACCATACGTTTTTATTAGATCAGTAAAGATGACAGTATGATTGTTATTTTTATTGTTAAAGTTTATATTAAAGTCCCCATTTATAACGACAGTGTATTGTTTGTACCGACTGATAATATTTAAAACCTTTGTAAATGTATCGAGAAATATATTGAAATCTTCTAATGGAGATCGATATACAGTAATTATTATGAGCTTTTGCTTTTCACATTGTACTGCACATATTTCACAGTGGATTTCAATTGACAGCCGACAAATGTCATCTCTTGTAACAAAATCTTTTGCAGATTTATGATTAACTAGAATTACCACACCCCCATGAATATGAAGCTTCCTGCAAAAACAACTTATAACATCGTAATTATCAAATTTAATTTGAGAGATTTCATTTTCGAACATCCAGTGTTCGCTTAAACACATGACATCATATATATGGTTTTGTGCTTCAAGTTCCATCTTCTTGTTACGCAGACATTGGATATTTAGATGAAAAATAGAGAAATTTAAGATCATATTCAATTCGTTAGTGCTGTTTCCTATAGATTGAGCATTCTGATGGATTACACTTATTTGTTGTGTATTTGTTTCATGGCTTATTTTATTTTTGCTCTTTGTATATTTACTTGATTGTTTCTCTATGCTAAAAAATCTGCACCATTATCTTCTAAAAAATCTTTGTGCCTAGTGAAACTAAATCTTTTTATGCCAATTCCCTTCGGCCAGAATTCTGGGTTATACATTTTATCCTTTCTAGATAGCGGAGCAGTAACTACAAAGCATTTTAACCTATTTGGAATCCCAGGGAGTTCTTTAGCTTCGACTGGCAGGTCCTTGTATCCTGGCTTCTTTAGTAAAAATTTTTTTATCATATCGGCATTTACATGCCTCTTTACTCGGTAGATGTAGAGCCATACTTTCCTTTCTTCTCCCTCAAATTCTAGGTTATCCTGATTATTATTTACTGCTGCCGTTCCTATTCGTTTATTATATGATTTACGTTGATGTCTTTGAAATTCAAAACCAATATCTGTTTCTCCTTTGGGTTTCTCTTCGAAATTACTAGGTTGCCCAATGTAATCGGTTTTATCCTTAGTGAGATTTATTATCTCGTTCATTTTTTTACTCTGTAAATTTGCGAGTTCATTATAAGCTTCATTATCATCATCAAATTTGGAACACTCTGTATTAGCCACATTGGAAATTCCTGCTTTCTTGGCATTTGGCCCCTGTTTGAATTTTTGACTGACTACGGCACTGTAGGATTTATTTGTATTGATGTTTTTATCTTCTTTTTTATGTGCCACTTTTTGTAAGGCTTCAATTTTTTCTTCTAGCAGTTGGTTATTCTTTATTAACAATGTATTATTATCTTTTAATAACTTATTATTATCTAACAATAATTCATACTTTTCTTCCCATTTTTTGAGCAATATTTCCAACCTTTCTTTGTCTGATCTTAGCTTGTTAACATTTTCTTCTTTCTGGTTCTCTACATTTGATTTACAGCATATGATTCTTGAATCTCCTGCCACACAGTTTATCTCAGGAAGATCTCTCTTTATGCAAGACTTGTGAAAGACATTGCCACAATTTACACAAACTACTACAGTTGTACTCTTTGATTTACAACACTTAAACAATTTTTTCGGCGCATCAAGCTCGTCCGCGTCCTCGCCGGCCGCCATTGATGATTACATATATAATAATATAGACTGATGTATACTTGACACCAATAAATTATCTTATCTTATCTTATCTAAATGAAAAAACTGCTGTCCAGGGAATCACTACTTTCACATCCAGATTTTCTATCCAAGTCACTCACAACGAAAAAATTTTGTATGTGGAAATAATTATTTATGGAACTTTAATAATATATTTGAAATCCTCTACCCCAAAAATCCATAAAACGATACCACACAACATTAATGGTGATAAGGGGGGTGGTAGTGGGGGTGGATGAAGTAAAAAAATATTTTGAGGTTTCTGGTTCTTGTACACACACTAAATCACAATTTTTTTTCATCCCCTTTAATAATGAGGTGGGGGTGGCAATGGGGTGGCTAATGCCAAAAATTGTTTTGAGACCTTAGCTTCTCTTGTATATACTAAATACCAATTTTATGGACTCTTACCTTTTTGATTTACCCCAATTTACCAACCCTTCGACGGAACAAGATCTCGTTAAAGTACATACGTGCACCAAATTTCAAGTCAATATCTCAAACGGTTCCAGAGTAAACGTGCGCACAAAAAAGTTACAGACAGACAGACCGACAGACAGAAATTTTTTTTTCGTTCAAACTTAAAATCTCGACATTTCATAACATTTTAAGCCTATTTGAACAATAAAAAATGTTAAAAATTTTTTTGTCGTTACTATACTTACACTGGTTGTGGAAGTAATAAAATAAATAATATAAGAATGACAGCTAGATTAGGTTGGTCAGAGAACTTATACCACAGAGAAGCGATAGCAAGGCTTCCCGCGTGTACCGTGGCATATGACAAATGGGTTGTGTAGTTGTCAGTTCAACATGTTTACATTGCGCCAAAGACTACCCAACCACCATTGGTCTAATTATCTGGGTTAGAGAACAGAGCACCAGTGGTGTGTCCCTTGCTCTGAAAGTTACCATCAATCAGGTATATATCTTGTGGTTTCTAAAGATTTTTTAAAATATTTCAAGAACAAATCTGCGTAATTTAAATCTGATTAAGCACGTTGATAGAGGTATATTTAGGGAGCTTATTTTAATTTAAAAAAAGTAAATTAAGGTGAGCAATATGTTTTTTTATTATTTTTTAAATGTGTACGATATAACCTCTGGTTTGAGGATGTATTGGAAAATTATATTTTTCCATTTAAAATGTGTATATTTTAATATTTTTTCAATATAGAATTTATTATACACACGAATCGGATAATTTTGTTTAAAAAAATATAGGTAAATGCTATTAAAAATACTTGAAGGGATGGTTCCTTTAAGAGGAAAGGAAAAAAGTAAAATTTAAAATATATTTTATTTTAACACATGTACAAATAGAAATAAAAATCGATAAACAAAAAACTTTTATAAATAATACACCATAAAGAAAAAAAAATGTGTTTGTGCCTTCAGGGAATGATTTTGCGGTATCCGGTATAACCCTAGAGAACCATAACATCTGTATAATCCATTTTTCTTGGAAAAGCAAGATTAAAAATTTAAAAACCACCCGTTTGATTTGTTAACGAGTTATGTACTAACATTTTTTCTCAAAGAACAGAGCCTGTATATTAGGGTGGGCTGAAAAACACGAAAATTTGAATTTACAGATGGCCCACTTACTAACTTATTACTATGTATCTAAAACTAATTCGGGTAGATTTTTAGCCAAATCGGTGAATATTTAGCTGGCCCACCAGGGCCTTGAAAATGAAAGAAAGGACCAATTTTTCGATTTTTAACATTTTTTAAATTGACATTTGAAATTTTTTTTTTTACTCTTTATTAATGCCTAAATGCGTGTAGCAAAAGTTTTTCGAATAAAATATTTTTCAGTTCCAGGGAAATTAGAAATTTTATACAGAAAACCTTATTTTCGTCGAATTCTACATTTTAGTGACAAATTTCTAATTTCCCTGGAACTGAAAAATATTTTATTCGAAAAACTTTTGCTACACGCATTTAGGCATTAATAAAGAGTCAAAAAAAAATTTCAAATGTCAATTTAAAAAATGTTAAAAATCGAAAAATTGGCCCTTTCTTTCATTTTCAAGGCCCGGGTGGGCCAGCTAGATATTCACCGATTTGGCTAAAAATCTGCCCGAATTAGTTTTAGATACATAGTAATAAGTTAGTAAGTGGGCCATCTGTAAATTCAAATTTTCGTGTTTTTCAGCCCACCCTACTGTATATCCAATGTTTTGGCTTATATGTGGAGATTTTTACAACTAACAAAATTTAGCAAAAATATCGCATTTATAAACCATTTTCTAATACGTTATTTAATATAATGAACAACACAGATTTTATTCATCCATGCTTAGAATTCCCAAATTATATGTTAAAAATTTGTTTATAAGAATGAAGATTTTCTATTCCATTAAATACACAAATCGGGATTTAAAAACTACTAAAACCGACAAAAAAGTAAACAGAAAGGTTTTTTTTTCCTGGTACCACCTACCACCCCTAACGGGGGTGGGAGGTTGAGTACCTGCCAGGCGCGTCTCCAGGTGGCGGATAGGAGAACGGCCAGACTCCGCGAGGAGTAGGGTTAACGTGGTCATACTGCTGGGGGTCGGGCCTAAAAACCCAACTCACCCTGGCTAAAGCCACGTCGCGGAACAACGCATATACCGTAAACTACTTGGAGTGGCAACGACCCCCCGACCCAGGTCGGGGGTATGTCTCTCCAGGGGTACGGGGGTCCCAGCTTCACTGCCCGGACCGCGTGGAAGAAGCACCACCATAAAAACTTCCCCAATCCCAAGGTATTGGGCGTGCCGAGGGATGGATGGTCGGGGGGGAGCCCGGCCGCTAGCGACAAACCCCGGGGCACATGACGCACCCCGCTGTAACAATGTCTTCTACGCACGTGCGTGGTGATCACCCTTTCCCCCAGACTCGTGGGATCAATATGGACCAAGTTGATTTAAAACAATATGAAAAGGGGAACTCCTCAGGGAGCGTCCCCTCCACAGTGCGGGAAGTAATGGACTGCACTGCAAACGAAAGAGCTGGTACCAGTCAAGTAGCTCAGGCAGACTTGACCAGGGAGAGCTCTGTAAATAAAAGACTTTCGGGAGCTCAAAGAAAGCAGCTCACGAAAGCTAAGAAGATGGCTGCTGGCATGTGGATGGAAAAAAGACCACGGTCACAGACTAAAATCGTCAAGGGTAAGGGAGCAGTTCCGGTCTCTTCCAAGAGACCAATGTCGGACTCCCCTGCCAAACCTAATCCCAAGAAGGCCAGGAGCGCACCAGTGCCGTCTGGCTCCTACAGGGATGCCATGACAGGTATCAGAATGGCATCAACTATCCTGATACCATGCTGAATCAGGTGCAGGCGGACCTGATTCAGAACGAGCTGGTGGCTGCCATAGATGCCATCCCCTTCGGAGAGGCAGCTCCGCGGTTCCAGCGCTTTCCAAAATTTGAGGGGTGATCCTCAGTATCACATGCGCTGACCCCTCCACAGAAAACTGGCTTGTGGGCGCAGTGAGGGGGATGGGACAGCTGGGGGAGGATTTGTCCCTGACTGTGGTCAACATCAGGGACCTCCCGATGCGCCCCAAGTTCCTCGTCTGGGTTCCCGAGCCAGTTGAGGAAACAATAGTCAGGGACTGGCTCAAGAGGCAAAATGCAGGCTTGACCATAGAGAACTGGCTATTGATGAGTCGAAAATTAGAGGAGAAGGGGCAAACGCTGGCCTACTCCTTGGATGAAAAATCGGCGTATAAATGACCGCATTTTTATTTATTTGATAATTTACATATATTTACCTTTAATTTTGATTGTTAATAACTTTTAAATTGTAAAAATTGATAAAAATTGCTTTGTTAATTTTTATTATTAAACATAACATAAATAATTTTTTGTAAAAATAATAAATGTACTTTTTGAAACTAAAGACTAAGAAAAGGCAAATATGTGTATATATACCCACATACACATACATCCGCACATATATAACCAATTGCTATCTTATAAAATTTGGAGAGAGAAAGAGATTTTATCGTTTTGCGAAATTTATTTACAGAAGTTGTTTTCAGTTGGTCATCTATATTATTGTAGATCGAGATTGCGTTATATACAAATGACTGACTGTACTTTTTGAGTTTAAATACAAATCTGCAACACCTACTGTGCATATTTTGCAAATGATATTGCGTAATCTTATCAAGACATGGAAAGTATACTATATTGCAATAATTTAAAATGGGCACAAGATTTTCACACATTTTTTTCTTACTTTAAAATTTAAAATACTTATATTAAAATATAACATTTTCAATGAGTAATAAGCTTTTTTTAATAAAACTGCCACGTGCTCCGTGAAACGCATCTTATAGTCAAAAATAAGACCTAAATTTTTTGCTTCATTTAGAATGGGCAAGTATTGCCCATTGATAGCGATCTTTAGATTTGCCTTTGTGTATTCCCGTGTTTTATTAGAAGTAAAGCACAATACTGCACTTTTGGTGGCATTTAGTTTAATACTGTTTTGATTAGCATAATTATGAATAGAGTCCAAGTCCGAATTAATTAAATCACGAATATTTATTGTGTTTTCAGAAGGAAATTTATAAAATAATTGAGTATTATCGGCATAACATTGGACTTTACCATAATTGATATTGTTATGAATTTGTTAATTTTAATTTTTTTTTTTAAGATACACATTTATTAATGGGCCTTTCCCACGTTTTTTTTTTATTGAATATTTGAAAAGTTCTCTTTAAAAAAATTCACCCGTATTTTTTCTTTTTTACGAAATTTGCTTCTTTTCTACAGAAAAAATTATTATGTTATACGAATTTAAAATTGGCGGCAATATTTCTGCACTGATGACGAAATGGGGGGAATGACCAATCAGTAAACTCTAGTACCCTTGGTGGAGGCTACATATGAGCAGATTGTACGTATGTGTTTGTCTCTTTCTATCAAATTGACAGACATGTCATCAAGCTTTGTTAGTTCTAGTCTAGTGAAGTGTGAAACTACAGAAACTTTTCTTTGATGTATTTACTATCAAGTTGCCAAAAATGAATGAAATCTAAATCATATGACATTATTCCAAAGTTAAAACCTCTAGTTACTGTACTAATATATAATAATACATTTATAATTACCAGGTATTTCATACCTGCTGAATTTATAAAACTAAATACCTAGGTATGTACAAAAACTGAATAAAAACGTTAAAATATGATTCATTTCACTTTTGTAGTATACAAATTACAGTTAATAAATATAAACAACTAGGTTTAAGTGTTTTATTTTCTTTTACATTTATTGAATAATTTTTAAAATCATTATTAAATCTAAAGATTTATCAGTAACAGTTATTTTATTTAAGTAAACAGGATTGTCATTCACCATTTCACTGTCAATAATAAGGAGATTATCACTTGCTGCCTTCTGTCTCCATTTTTTTTATGTCTACACAGTACACACACACACTTTTAAATAATTAAGAAACACAGTTATGAAGTCAAAATACTAAATCCGTGCGATCACAACGTAAATCGTAAATAAGAGAACATAACCTATCTATTTATTTTATTTCCATCATTGTTGTCAAGTGTCAGTTATTTGTAGGGAGTCAACATGTCGAAAGTGTGTTTCTTCTGTTAATTCTTATCATTTTTATTATAGGAATTGGTATTATTCAATGGAAATTCATTATTTTCAAAAGCGGAGATAAAAAGTAGACATTCTTTAGTGAAATAATTAAAGCATTTCCTCTAACATTAAACATTCATATACATTAGGCAACATGGAAATAGTCTCATCGGCAGGTTTCTAGACGAGATGTAAAATTCAGAAACATCAAGAGGTTCGGTTAATTTTCGTATACGGCATCTGCATCATAACCTTAAATTTTAAGTTTTTCAAGTTTATTCTCATTTTAAATATTTGTATACGCATTTTTAGCTTGAAGCCGTACTGGCTCCAAGCAAATATTTAAAAATTCACATAAATAATTTTTCAATATTGTTGATTAATAAAAATAGACTGCTAATTACAGGTTAGACTTCCAACCTACAAAAAGAGTCCTATTTTATTAGGACAAGGTATTTAGAACTTCATAAACATTACATTGAACTAGACTTTAGTTGAAAATACGGGAACCAAGCAGAAATTTGAATAATATCTGGGGTAATACTCTTAAATCTTAAAAAGTACATATTTTTGAGGTTAGCTGTGACGCCACGTGCAGATGCCCTATGAAGCCAGAAATTGTTAATTTTGATTGGAGAATCCCTTCATGACGTAATTTGAGCGCGTTTATTTGTTTGAAATATGGAGTAAATAAGACAACATTTTTATTTTTAAAATATTCATTTAAAATTAAAATATTATACGATATGACGTGTATATACAGTATTTATTAGGTGTTAATAAATGATTTATGAAAAAATAATCATCAAGTTCCATTACGTGGGAAAGGCCCATTGACATAAACTCTACGCACATAAATTATTATAATGTAAAAGGTTAAGTTGAGTAGCTATTAAGCTAGACTTCGCCTTTGTTTAGAAATATGATGTAAATTTAATTATAAATAAAGCCATTTTATTATTATTTTTTTTTTGCGCACGCGATTCTGGACAGTTCTCCCGTGTCTCCGACATTCTCACGAGAGAAGCGCCAGCGAATTATTCACAGCCACACCCCGCATCCCGCAGGGTCAGTGACTGTAAATTCCAGACTCATGTGCCCTAAGCAAACGGAGGGACCCCAGGATAACTGCCTTCTGCATTTGGCCTGCCAACCATTCGGCTGACTTTTGGCAGGCTGGTATGGCCTTTAATTCCGAGAGCAGCGTAGGCCTTATTCCACCGAGTACACCGATTATCCGGACGACCATCTTGACCGAGTAGTCTGGGTATAGCACTCGGAGCTCATACCGGAGATCTCGGTATTTAGCCCGTTTATTATTATTATTATTATTAATTGTATGTTTACTACAAAATGTAAATATATTAATCATGTATTAAAAAGTACATTTACTATTTTTACAAAAAATTATTTATGTTATGTTTAATAATTAAAATTAACAAAGCAGTTTTTGTCAATTTTTACAATTTAAAAGTTATTAAGAATCAAAATTAAAAGTAAATATATTTAGATTATCAAATAAATAAAAATGCGGCCATTTATACGCCGTACCAATACCGTTACAATAGAAGGCATAGAAATCAGGATCATACTTTTTTGTTTGTTTAAAAATTCAAACGTGGTTGAGGAATGAAATTAATTATTAATTATTTTACTTATTGTTTGTAGCATACATTGATATTACAAAATTATATTAATTGTAATAAATAATAACAAATTTTTGACAATAATTAAAAAACATACAACGAAAAAAGGCATTTTTTTGGAATTTTCGATTTTCAGGCAATTTTTTCCATTGCACTATATATATTTTTTTTATTTATTGAAAGTAGACATAAAAACAAAAAAAATGAGCCCTCTCCGAACTCTATCGGACAAGTACTTTTATGAGGAATCGCAGTTGAAAATTTCACTTTTTTTTTTTTTAAATTGAATTAAACAACAACCGTTAAATATTTTGCTTAAAAAAAAATAATGCTTATGTAGGACACCAAAAGGTATACTTTCACCAAGTTTGAGCTAAATCTAATCATTTCTGTGGAAGAAAAAAATAAAAAACCGAAAAGAGGTTTTTTTGTGTGTATCTCGAAAAATGTTGAGGTTAGGATAAAAATGCTCTCCACACAAGTTGTAGATTTCTTTATTACCTACAACTTTTATAATCAGTTTGCTGTAACGAATTATTTTGTTGTTCAACCCTTATCTAGCCTGGCCTACTAGTGGCAGTTAAAATCAGAGTTTCCTGCGGGGGTATGCCGAGAGAGTTAATACTGGGCTCGCCGTACCTTCCATACGATGACCCTGAACCACCACCAACCAGGGCCGTGGAAGAACTGGTGATGAGCTGCAGAGGAAGAGGATCTCAGGTCATCATAGGATGTGATGCAAACGCGCATCACACGGCCTGGGGGAACACCAACACCAATCAAAGAGATGAGTCACTTTTTGAATTCATTATGGAATATAATTTAGACATAGTAAATGTAGGGAATACTCCGACCTTTGTAAATAGACAAAGGCAAGAAGTGTTAGATTTAATGATAGGAACAACATATGCGTGTAATTTAATCAGTAATTGGCATGTGTCTGAGGAAGAGAGTTGTTCGGAGCCAAGACACATAAGATTCAACATAACGGGAGTTGACCGTGTAACCGAAACATATCGTAACCCACGCAAGACGGACTTGGAAGGATACAGGGAAGACCTTGCCAGGGGACTTGCTGGGGTTGCGATCAGTGTTAAAAGCGAGGAGGATGTGGAGGTAGCTGCGGAACAAATACAGAACGCAATTATCTCTGCATATGAGAACAACTGCCCTCTTGTGGTGAGGAAATCCACCAGGAACGTGCCCTGGTGGAACAAGCACCTCGACACAATGAGAAGGCAAGTAAGAAAGAAATTTAATATTGCAAAAATATCAGCAACTACAGGACCTCTTTGACTGAGTACAACCAAGCACTGAGAAAGGTCAAGAGAGATTCCTGGAGGAGGCACTGTGAGAGTATAGAAAGTATCTTGAAATGCTCCAGACTCCAGAGAATTCTCTCTAAGGATAATCGGGGCATAACTACCTCTCCTTTAACTGAGACAGGTCAATATACCAAGACAGGCAAGGAAACAATGGAGGAATTACTCCTCGTGCACTTTCCTGGGTCCACAATAATTGATCAATCACCTGAGGAATGGCTAGGAACAGAACTAAAAGCTACTGGAAACAGAGCTACCAGGGAAGACTGGACAGTATCAAAAAAGGTGATAAATCAGTCCAAAATCAGATGGGCAACAAACTCATTTGAGCCATACAAATCTCCGGGACACGATGGAATTTGGCCAATACTGCTTCATCAAGGCAAAGACTTGCTAGCGTCAAAACTCTGTACACTTTACAGGGCCAGCCTAGCGCTGGGGTACATACCAAAAATTTGGAAACCGATTAGGGTGGTATTTATACCAAAGGCTGGGAGAAACTTCCATAACGAAGTCAAGTCCCTAAGAACCATAAGTCTTATGTCATTCCAACTTAAGACAAAAAATGCTTGACAGACATATTAGGGATGATGCACTAGTTAGAAGCCCACTACATCAAGGCCAATATGCATATAGAGCAGGCATGTCGACGGAAACGGCACTCCATCATCTAATTCAGAAGGTGGAAAAGACATTGGAGCACAAGGAGGTGCCACCTCCTGGGTGCCTTCCTCGACATAGAGGGGGCATTCGACAACACCTCCTTTAACTCAATCATCAGAACTGCAAGAGAGCGAGGCATTGAGGACACCTGCTGCAGGTGGATAGGCACTATGCTCAAAGGCAGGGTGGTATTCACCACAAGGATGGATGAAACCTTAGGCGCGTCAGTTTCTGGGGGATGCCCGCAGGGGGGTGTACTGCCCCCTGTGCTATGGAACCTTGTAGTTGATGGCCTACTAAAGAAAATCACAAATGAGGGATTCGAAGCCCAAGGATATGCGGACGACATAGTCATCATAGCTAGGGAGAAGTTCAACAACATAGTCAGGGACCGGATACAGAAGGCCCTGACCATGGTAAAGAAATGGACCGATGAAAATCAGTCCTCAAAAGACCATCATCATTCCATTCACCAGAAGGAGAAACCTGGAGGGTTTGGTTTCTCTAGTTCTCCAAGACACACAACTACAGATGTAAAGTACCTTGGAGTCATTACAGACTCCAAACTTACCTGGAACCAATACCTGGACAGAGTAATACATAAGTCTGTTGCCATACTGGCAACATGTAGACAATTGAATGGCAAGAGATGGGGGCTTAAGCCTGGCATGGTGCACTGGCTCTATACCAGCATAATAAGACCCACCATCACATACGCAGCCTTGTTTTGGTGGCCTAAGGTCGCTCAAACCACAGCAGCGAACAGGCTGAGCCGGGTGCAAAGACTGGTCTGCCTGAGAATTACAGGTGCAATGAAAAGCACCCCAACAGCAGCCATGGAGACCCTACTAGACCTCACTCCACTGAGTCTTGTGATTCAGGGGGCGGCTAGAATGGGTGCAGGCTAACCAGGCTACAAAATCCTCAGAACCCGATTCCTCTTGGAGGTAACTCGGGGCACATGAGGATAATAAACACCGTAGTGGATCCTCTATTGAGCATGAGGTCGGACTACATGACACCAAAAATTACATTCAACAAGCCCTCCACTATCACCATTGGAGATAGGAAGGAATGGATGACAGGTGCTCCTGATGCTTTACACAGAGGCCTGGTCTGGTATATCAGGATGGAATCAGGTGTTGGAGCAGGAATACATGGTGTGAGGCCGAGAGAGAATATAAGTCTCTCTTGGACAGCACTCCACTGTATTTCAGACAGAAATTCTGGCTATACTCGAGTGTAGATCTCAATCGCAACAGACAGTCAGGCGGCACTTGGGGCACTAGCCTCTAACAAAGTGTCTTCCAACTGGTTTGGGACTGCCACGAAGAGCTCAAAATTTTGGGTGAGCGGAACAGAATAAGATTACTCTGGGTGCCGGGACATACCAGTCAGTATAGAGGGCAACGAGAAAGCTGACGAACTTGCTAGATAAGGAGCAGCGAATATATTCTATGGCCCAGAACCCGCGCTGGGTATCACAAAAGGCTCAGCCAGAAGGGCAATTAAAGACTGGGTCAAGAGTAAACACAACCACTACTGGAGAAACATTCCAGGAAATCGACATGGGAAAACACTTATCAATGGACCATGTTCAAAACAAACTGAAGAACTGCTCACAAGGAACAGGACTCAGTTGAGAACCATAACTGGTCTTCTGACAGGACACTTTCCCGTTAAGAAGTACCTGCATCTAATTGGAAAGTTTGCTGGCGACCTTAACTGCAGACTGTGCGGTAAGGTACCAGAAACTGTAGAACATATTATACATGACTGCGAGGCATTGGTCCGCAGAAGGTATAATATCTACGGGCAAACACAAACAGACCCAGAAACCATCAAGACTCGTCCATTTTCAGACCTGTATCACCTTGTCAGTGATACGGGATTATTAAAATTGGCAGTGTAAATTAAAAGCTAAAAAACAGGGTGAGCACAATAAGTCCAGGAGGCTGCAGTACCCTCAGAGTATTCCCTACAGACGAGCCCCAAGAGGTGGGGTTTTAGTCAGTTGGAGTCTGACACTCAGACCTATTCATAGTTGGGATAGGCAGCCCGTGTGGGTTTCCCCTCCTCGCCAAAAAAAAAAAGAAAAAAAACCAAAAAAAATTTTGTCACATTTATAATTTTTAGTGTATGGATCGAGTCAATATCAAGTAGGTTATTTGGATTATATAAACTAATAAGGTATGTGCATCATATAACTAACATAACCTCAAATTTTAAGTCTTTTAAGTTTATTCTTATTTTCAATGTTTCTATACGCATTTTTAGCTTGGAGCCATACTGGCGCCATGCAAATATTTAAAAATTCACGCAAATAATTTTTCAATATTGTTGAATAATAAAAATAGACTGCTAATTATAGGTTATATTTCTAACCTGCAAAAAGTGTCTTATTTTATTGGGACAAACTATTTAAAACTTCATAAACATTATATTGAACTAGATTTTGGTTGAAAATACAGGAACCAGGCAGACATTTTAAATAATAGCTACGTAATACATGTAAATCTTAAGAAATATATATTTTTGAGGTTAGTTGCGACGTCATGTGCATATGCCCTATTGTAGGTTCCAAGTATCGAAGATTGTAGATATATTTTATAGCATGTTTTTAAAGGTTTCATAACAGAATTATTGGCTGTGGCCCAAATAGAAGTTAAATATTGTAAGTGTGAATATAAGAGGAACTAATATATATTTTTTAAATATTTTCTAGATATAAAAGTTCGTATTCTAAATAGAATTCCAATAACAGGAGAATTTTTTTTTCTGTAACGCATCAATATGATGACTATGACAATTTTTCATCAATACGAAGTCCTAAACATTTTGTTAATGGCGAATATTTAATTGTATCATAATTAAATGTAATGGACGGAACTGAATTTGGAATTTGATTTTTAGACATAAACATAAATGACTATTTTCTAAAATTGAGTGCGTTAATTTATTAATCTGCAACCAAAAGTGATATTTGCCTCAAGTCATATTTAATATATTACTAGTTATTTCATCATAATCTTTTCCAAAATACAAAAGTGTTGTATCATGAGCATATAATACGTACTATACTACCCTGTATATTCAACTTAGCAATAGAATTTATGTATATTATAAATAAAAATTTTTTTTGTAAAACATAAGTATTAAAATAGAAAAAAATTGTAATATTATGTACAATATATTATTCTAAAATATGTTTTGATAACGTATACCTATACAATACATTCTATTATATGTGAATGTAAATATTTGATATTTAATATATTATTTACATTTTTTTTTTACGTTTTTCTAGCATTTTTTAGAAAATAATAGTATTTAAAACATCAATTATTATTTAATCATATTTAATATGTGGTTTAGTAACATATTATACTGAATTACTTTCAGTGTACATCTAACTTTAAAGTTCTCTCAGTGTAAGAGATTGTGTTGAGTACATATTATACTGAATTACTTTCAGTGTACATCAAACTTTACAGTTCTCTCAGTGTAAGAGGTTGTCTTTCACTCATGTCAATGTCATTAGAACCAAGCCATAAAATATCAAAGGAACCGCCGATATTGTCACTTCTCTGTTGTATAAGTTCTCTGATTAGGTTATGTTAGTTATTAGGCTGTGTACTACATAGAAAAGTTGGGTTGGTCCTTTGAATATAGCACACAGCACAGGATGATCCCGGGACATCCTAAAATGATCCCGTATGTCTGATAAATGGATTGTTCATTAGGGATGTCGATAGGAAGTTCAATATGGTTATCCTTCGGTCCTAATAAGAGCCAGAATAGGGATATCCACTGGATAACCTATGCGGATATCTAGAGGATAACCTTAGAGTTGTTGATGTCCTATATATCGGGATGACCAAAGGCTATCCCAAGGGCCATCCATAGGTCAACCTGTTGGTTCCAAATACATGATAATTCATAATTCACGTAAGGTACAAATAAGAAATTTTTTATTTAATTACTTCCACATCCAGTGGAAGCATAGTAACGACAAAAAAATTTTTACAAATTTTTATTGTTCAAATAGGCTTAAAATGTCACGAAACGACGAGATTTTAAGTTTGAGCGAAAAAAAAATTTCTGTCTGTCGGTCTGTCTGTAACTTTTTTTTGTGCGCACGTTTACTCTGGAACCGTTTGAGATATTGACTTGAAATTTGGTACACATATGTACTTTAACAAGATCCAGAACTAGATTATATTTTCGTCTTGTTCTGTCGAAGGGTTAGGGGATAAATTGGGGTAAATTTGGGGAAAATAGGTAAATCAAGCAGGTAAGAGTCCATAAATTTGGTATTTAGTATATACAAGAGAAGCTAATGTCTCAAAAAAAATTTTGGCATTAACCACCCCCATTACCACCCCCACCCTATTATTAAAGGGGATAAAAAAAAATTGTGATTTTAATTTAATGTGTGTACAAGAACCAGAAACCTCAAAATGTTTTTTTACTTCATCCACCCCCACTACCACCCCCACCCCGCTACCGATGTGGGGTATCGTATTATGGGTTTTTAATATTATATTGTTAAAATCCTATAAACAATTATTTCCACATACAAAATTGTTTCTTTGTGAGTGACTTGGATAAAAAATCTAGATGTGGAAGTAGTGATTCCTTGGGCAGCGGTTTATTTATTTACATTATATTTTCATAGTGACAATGAATTTTATTAATGGAAGGCATTACTTGTAAAATATGGTCCTAATAACAACTAGATATCCACTGGATAACCTATACAGATATCTATAGGATAGCCTTTAGGGTTGTTGATGTCCTATATAAAACCTATATAGGGATAACCAAAGGCTATCCCAAGGGCCGCCCATAGGTCAACCTGTTGGACTAATGTATGTTCCAAATACATGATAATTCATAATTCACGTAAGGTACTTACAAATAAGAAAATTTTTATTTAGTTTTTATTTACATTATATTTTCATCGTGACAGGATGAATTTTATTAGTGGAAGACATTACTTATAAAATATGGCCCTAATAACAGCCAGAATAGAGGTATCCACTGGTACAGTAAATATATAAAATACGAAATTTATATTATCAGCACAAATAGTAATTCTTTATGTGGCATAAAAATATGTAAATAGGATGGTAATATATATCGCTGTTTTTCCGATAAATACACATCTGCATGAAAGGCTACAAATAAAGTAATAATACCAAAATATCTTCATTGCAAATATAAATACAAGTGACCAATACTTTGGGATTTACATATGCTTTTCATCGTGAAATATTAACCCAATAGTGCCTATTGTATGATTTATCACACCGAGGTTAGGTTGTCTCTAATGAAGTGTAAACAAATCGAGTGTGATAAATTCAGTGATTTTATTCATCTAAAGTGTTATTTGCATATATAGACAATAAGCTTAGGACAAAAATTTGCTAGTTTTATACTCGAATAACTTATAACTGAGCGTTCTATAACCAGTAAATTTTTACGAAGCAGGAAATGAGCTCACGGTAAGATTATGTTTCACAATTTTCATTTGGATGTAATTTATTTGACTTTTATTCATGTAATAATTCTTTATACATTTTATAGGATGTAATTATACCATTTCATAGTCATATTAATTCTTTCTGTAATTGCAGCAGCGGAAAAAACTTTTCGTATGATATATCATACGGTAGGCAGATGGCGGTATGAACGTTAGTTTTGTTTCAGAACTTCTTTTTCATTGAATGAGACTATGGAGCCTTATTTTGGCCATAACAATACGAAGCAATTTATAAAGGGAAAGCCAATTGGCTATGGCTTTAAATTTTGGTGCCTCACAACCCCCCAGGGGTACTTATTGAAATTCAACCCCTACACGGGCAGTGGGGATGAAATTAAGGGTAAAACTTTGGGATCCAGTGTCACCGAGAAACTTTGTATGAGATATATTCCCCCGCATGTGGCCATATATTTGGATAATTTTTTCAACTCCTTACCATTACTTGAGCTTCTGCAAAATGATGAAATTCAATGTATTGGTACCATTCGCTCTGACCGTATAGAGAAAGCTCCTTTAACCCTTTCGCTGCGCAAAGCGGTTTCACGTAATTCTCGTGTAGTGCGCAATAAATTGACCGCTTGCGAGTATACGCGCTTGGAGCACGCAGATCCGATATTACGTTACTATTTGATTTGGTTTATTGTATGCATGGTCTATTATTATATATAAAATTGAAAGAAAAACAAAAACCAAGTGCTCTAGTTTCAATAATAATAATTTATTTTTTTTAAATGGTTAAAAACAGTACAAGTAAACATAAACATAAAAACAAAACAACATTCTTATCAAAAATATTAAGGTACAACAGAAACTTATGTAAGTATATAAAAATGTATTAATAGAACATATACGCGTGTTAAATCGCTTTGAGCAGTCTGAACCAATTTAAAAACGACAGGCGAGTTAACACGCTTGGAGCACAGTGGGCCCATTTATTTTTCGCGCGTATACACGCTTTGAGCAGTGAAAGGGTTAAAAGAGCTGGCATGACAATAGTCAAGTGAATATCGCAACCAACATCAAAAACAAAGACATTTGTTTGACAAAAGGCACGTGCAAAAGATGATCTAAACAACAAAAGAAGCAAGTTGATGTGGATCAACCGAAACTTATAAGTCTCTATAACCAAGGAATGGGAGGTGTGAATATGTTCGATAAAATGAGAGGGCTCTATCGTATACGAATCAGATCTCGCAAATGGTATTGGGCAATGATTCGCTTTTGCTTGAACGGTAGTTTACATGTGGCTTCTTTATCGTTTTGTCTATCCAAAAGTATCCCTTCTGCAGTTTTTGAGGAGAATAGTTCTCACAACTTTAACTGCCCCTGAACATTTAGCTGGCCTCAAACCAGAATGTAGTAGGAATATATTGAAATTCCTACCGAAAGAGGTCAGGTATGATAAAACTGATCACTTGATTGATAAAACTGCTACACAAAGACGTTGTGGTTATTATGGCAAATGTACAAAATTTTCTTGTGTCAAATGTAACACAGGATTTTACATCCACACATATGCTTTCGAAGATATCATATCCCTTCTATGTGATATATTCTGCTATTTGCTCTAAAATTTATTGAATATTTTGTATTAAAATAAACAAATTTTTTTTAATAATATTCTACGTATATATTCCTATGGTATGATATATCATACATCAAAAAAATCGGTAAAAATGCACAGGAATAAATAAAATGTGATTTTGGGAGTACTGACAAGCCCTAAATGAAGGTCAATCAATATTTTTTCAAAAGTTTTCCAAAAAAAAATGACTCGGGCATTATTGGGTTAATATCGTTTAGCAAACTACTTATCTGTCTAATTTTCTTATTAATCCAGGCGTTTCTTTGAAAAGCCCTCAACAAAAAAAAAAAAAAAAACAGAGTCGTATAAGTTTCAATTAACGATTTTGCAATGAGTTATGTTGTATATATAACCAAAAATATATTCGTATGTGTGTGTTATGTGTTGCTTACAAAGCCAGGGATGGACCTTCAGTTATTAAGTGAGTTCATTGTAAATTCAAATTCAAAATTTTATTCATCTTTTGTGCTATTGAGTACAATAGATAAGACAAGTCAAAAAAATTACAAGTGTAAAAGTATAAGACAGACATCGTAGTTAAACTAACAAATTGTTTTACAATTTCAAACATTTAATATACAATATACATATACGATAAAAGGAGAGTTTAGGAGATATATAGGCTAATTAATGGTCTGGATGAACTCGTCAATGGTATAGAAGCAATTTGAACTTAGATATTCTTTTAAAGTTCTTTTAAAAGTGGAGATCGGTAAGCATTGTAGGTCTGTGGATAACAAGTTATATAATCGGGTGCCAGAGTATAGTGGTGATTTCTCATATTTTGAATAGTAGTGTTTATTTTGACAGATATTGTTTTTCCCTCTGGTGTTGATGGTATGGATATCAGAGTGTTTAGTTAGTAAAGTTCTATTTCCATGAATGTATGTCAAAATTTTAAGTAAGTATATACTGGTGACTGTTAGAATTTTCCTGTCACGAAATGTAGGTCTACAAGAGGTATAGATGTCAAGATTGAACATCATTCTAATTACACGTTTTTGCAGCACAAAGATTCTGTTTATGTCACCGGACAGACCCCAGACAATAATATTGCAGATGATTGCTGAAAAAAAGTGTGCATAATAAACTGACATCAATGAATCTACGTCAAGTTTGTTTTTCAGGTTTTTTATCAAGTAATATGCTTTATTTAATTTTTTGGATACAAAGTCAATATGTAGGACCCAGTTCAGTTGGCTGTCGACTACTGTTCCTAAAAATTTTGTAGAATTTACAAGGGTTATAGTATTGTTTTGAATAACTGGGTGAAAGGCTGTATGTTTGTCTACTCTGTTGTAAAATTTTATAATAATTGTTTTATTTATATTAATCATTAACTGATTTTTAGCGCACCAGTCACTAAACTGTTTTATGGTGGTGATTACTTTATACTGTACTTCTTCTGTATTTTTACCTGATGTAATTATTGAGGTATCATCTGCATACATGATAGTTTTTCCTCCAGTGATGTGTTCGGGGAGATCGTTAACATACCTTGCGGTGTGCCTATGTTAGTGATGTGTTCTTTTGATTTCATGTTGTCATGTTTCACAATGAACCTCCTATTACTGAGATAGGACATTAATAAGGAGTTGGCATTTCCTCTAATTCCTAAGCTTTCTAATTTTTCCGATACAAATCTAATGTTCAATGTGTCGAAGGCACGAGAAAGATCGAAGAAAATTCCGATGGTACTTTTGTTACTATCAAGTTTATCATGGAGATACTGAACGAATTCTAAGGTGGCTGTTTCTGTAGAGAAATTTTTCCTAAACCCATGTTGACAGCTGGTAAGTATGTGAAATGTGTTAAGATAATCCTTTATTTTCTCTGCAATTACCGTTTCAATTATTTTTGAGAATATGCTTAGTATAGCAATAGGACGGTAATTCTCAATATCATGAGGATCGCCAGATTTTGGTATAGGTATCAAAAGTGCTAGTTTTAATGGTTCCGGAAATTGTCCGAGTTGAATGGACTTGTTTATGATATATGCCAGTGGGCCTGAGAGTTCACAACTACATTTTTTGACAAGTTCAACCGACACCTCATCAAATCCGGTCGACTTTTTGTTAGGTAGCGAGGCAATTACTTTTTGAACATCGTGTTCTGAAACGGGTGTACAGAAGAAACTAGTTGCTACATTTTTAGTATAAGTACAGTTTTTGGGCAGCTCGCCATTAAAGTGTTGTAACAGTTTGTCCTCTATGACAGTGGAGAAGTGATCCCCAAATTTTTCAGCTATTTCAGAACTATCAGTGATAGTTATGTCATCGATATGCAGAGACGTAGCAATTTTAGCATTTTTGGTTGGATTGGTGTTTTCTTTAATAAGTTTCCAGAGTGTTCGGGATTGGTTATGGGAGTTGTTTATTTTGTCTTTGTAATAATTTTGTTTTTCTGCTCTAATACAATGCTCTAATTCTTTTTTTGAGTTTATATTTTTCATTTAAGTATTCACAGTTGAGTTGTTTCTTTAAATAGTTAAGATCTCTAAGATCTTGTAATTTTTTTGTTGTACCAGTACTAAGTTTTATTTTATCATTACGCTTTGTTGCTATTGTTTTCGTGATTTTTTGAAATGCCGCTGAAAAACACCAGGAAAAATGTTCGTAAAAAATATTAAAAATACTATCGATGTCGTCTGTGGTATTAATGAAATTATGACCATTGAACTAAATCCAAATTCATCATCTAGCAAAATACTTGCTCCTAGATCTGAAGAAAATGAAGTAAATGAAGAACAAGATTTTGAGCTAGTCCAGAGAACAAAAAGATACAAAAAAGTCAGACAACCAAGAAATATAGGACAGGCAGTGGACGACGTATTCACAGGAGAAGAACCCAGAGTATGGATGTACATATACAGAGTTAAACAAAACGTAACGACAGAACATATTACGAAGTACCTAAAGAAAAAGCTAGATGAAAATGAAGATTTTATTGTAAGAGATATCAGTCCAGGAACCAGTAAACTTAAAAGTCTGATGATAGGAGCAAATTTCCGTTTTAAAGAAGATGTCTACAATCCCCACCTGTGGCCAAAAGGAGTAGCTTTCCGAAGATTTGATTTCCAGAAGTACAGAGATTCTCTTAAACAAAGAAAAAATAATAGACCTGACGATTTTTTATAAATAACTTACCTAACGACTCAAGCATTACAATCCACGCTAATTTTAAACATATAATTAAAACTAAAACACAACAAACAATTGAGACAATTAAATCGTCAAAAATAGTACCCAACAAAAGTATGTATAGATTTGAGATACTGCATTTAAACATTCAAAGTATTAGAAATAAAACAAATGAATTTGAAGTATTTCTTAATGATCATTGTTACAATTTCTTATTGATAAACGAACACTGGTGTACAGCCGACGAAATTAACTACGTAAGTATAAAAAACTATAATCTCATTTCCAAACATTGTAGGACCACATTATCCCATAGAGGTGTGGCTATCTATGCATTGAAGGGCTATACCTGTATAGTTTTAGAGCATATCAATGAAATTTCTGTAGATGTACACTGTGAGATTACAGCAATTGAATACCAAAATATTAGATTGATGACGCTATATAGATCCCCTAACGGAGACTTTCAGATATTCCTAGAATTACTTCAAAAAGCACTCGATCTGTTAACTAAAAGTGACAAAATAATTATTATTTCGGGGGACTTCAACATTCACTTCCATAACAATTGTAACCAACAGTCCAAAACGCTGAAGAATATTTTTAACTCTTTTGGCATTTCACAAACATATTTTGGTTACTCTAGGAATAACCACTACCTCGACAATATTTTTTCAAACATAGGCAATAATAATCTGCAGACTGCCTCCATAGACACAAGATTGTCTGATCACCTAGGTATTCAATTAGAATCCAATATCAAATTCAATTCAATGTCAAAGAGAATTACCTACAGACCGATAACCGAGCAGGGTCTAACAGCCTTAAATATTTACTTAACAAACCAAGACTGGGTCTTCCTAGACAGTAATAATATTCAATCGGACCGAAAATTTGAAACATTCGTCAGTATTATCACTGATACAATACAACTATGTCTTCCTTTAAAATCACGTATGGTAAATGGCTCAAAAAATTTCAAAATAAATTGGTTCAATGATGACCTCCGAAGAATGCGCGATCACTTGAACTTCCTCTATGATTTTTACAAAAGCAATCCTACTAATGCTAACAAACTTATATATAACCAGTACAGGTCTGTGTATAGAAGTGAGATTAACGTTGCTAAAACGATATCCCATGAAAACTATATAAATAACCATGGAAACCCTCAAACAGCTATGTGGAAAATTATTAATAGTAATAAAAATGTAAATAAGAATCACACAGAGAAAATAACATGCGATGAATTTAATAATTATTTTGTCAATATCCCAGAGGAAATTCTAAAAGCTATGCCTGTAAGTAGCGCTACATATACTGATTTTCTGGAAAAAGTCACAGAACATCAGTTCACTTTTACAAAAGTAACCCCACAAGAAGTATGTGAGGCAATAATCTCACTAAAAAATAGAGCATGTAAAGACATATATGACATAAACACAATTATTATTAAGTCAATAATGCACTCAATTTTATTACCACTGACAAAATTAATTAATATGTATATAGAGGACAACATATTCCCCAACAGCTTGAAAATCTCCAAGGTGGTGCCCATATATAAAAAAAACGATATCGATGATCCTTCAAATCACCGACCAATTTCTGTCATCCCATATTTCGCTAAACTCTATGAATTTCTATTAAAAACTCAGTTGTCAAACTATTTTGAAACTAATAATCTCTTTAAATCCAGCCAATATGGTTTCAGGAATAAACTATCTACTACTTTAGCCATCGATAAACTAACTTCTATCATAAACTCTGGTTTCGAAGAGGGGAAATATATATCGTCTCAATTCTTGGACTTCACGAAGGCATTTGACTGTGTGTCTCATGACATACTTCTAAATAAACTAGAATACTACGGATTCTCAGTTGAAAGTATATTATTATTAAAGTCATACCTGTCCAATCGCCTACAGTACGTCAATTACAATGGAACTAAATCCAACCTACTCTCAGTGAAACATGGTGTTCCTCAAGGCTCCATTCTAGGCCCAATTTTATTTCTTATATATATAAATGACCTGCCCAATTCAGCAGGCAGAATAGACTCTATTCTATTTGCCGATGATACCAATCTAACTGATGTAAATAGTAACCTTGAGGAACTATTGAATGATGCCAACGATATACAGATAAATATACAAAACTGGTTCCTAGCAAACCATCTAAATCTAAATACCTCAAAAACTGAGGTAATGGTATTCAGTTTAAGAAATATGGAAGAAGTAGATAATCCAACATCAACCAAATTTCTTGGACTATACTTGGACCCGAAACTACTATGGGATCAACATACGTCTTATGTCTGTAAAAAAATCTCCAAAAATATCTATTTGCTTAGAAATATTCAAGGCAAAATTTCCCTAAATGCATTGGTAACCGCATATCATGGCTTAATCCATTCGGTATTATCATATGCGATTCTCGTATGGGGTCATGCGACTTCATCTGCCAACGTGTTTTCCGTGCAGAGGAAGGCCATACGTATTATTACAGGACTCAAGTTTAGAGACGACTGTAGAGAACAGTTTAAAATATTAAATATACTAACAGTACCATGTACCTATATACTCCAATGTCTCATTTACATAAAAAATAACCTGCACAAATATACATCACGCAATGAATTACATTCTTATAATGTCAGAAATAAGTATAATATTCATCAAAATTTTCTACGCCTTACTAAAACTAGGGATGGTACAGGATACTATGGGATCCAGTTATTCAACGCACTGCCTCCCGAAATAAAACTTTTAAATGAAACAATATTTAAAACCAGAATAAAAATGTATCTACTTACAAATGCTTTTTACAGTGTCGAAGAATTTTTATCAAGCGACTTAGCTTTAATTTAGATTCATTAAGAGAAGTAATAGGAAAAATAAGAAAGGGTATGTTTATCTGCAGTTTCTTAAAAAAAAAAGTTATACATCAATCGTATTTTAACCAAATCCATGGGTAGTTACTAAGCAGCATTATTTATTACTTCAAAAATTTTATTTGTTTCGATTGTTTGTCCCACAATATTTGTCTATTATATGATCATTGTTTTATACCTATTTGTAAGTGTAACTCTGTTTGACGTGTGTACAATTTTATAATTTTTAACATGAATAAATCTATCTATCTATCTATTATAGAGATTTGTTAAGAAGAACCGATCTTCAGAAAATAATTTTAAAAACTCGGCTATGGAGAGTTCACTGATTTTTCTAAATGTTTTTATTTTTTGTTTGTCAACCGTGCCCGTAATATCATCCCACTCTACTGTCTGAGCATAATGATCTGACAGACCAGGGTCAGAGTTTTGACAAGTTAGATTGCGTTTCTCGGCATTTGTTAAAATGTAGTCAAGGCTGGTTTGTGTGGAATGCTTGGCTACGTTTTGAATTCTAGTGGCTTCGTTAAATAACGATGCGACACCATAGGATTCAATGATGTCGTTTAGAATGTCAGAGTTGATGGATGGCAACATGCTGTCTATATTGAAGTCTCCGCATATAAACAGATTTTTATACTTATTAGTTATTTTTGATAGGAGAGCTGATAACTGTGTGAAGAAAATGCTAATTTCACTATTTGGTGTTCTATACAGACATACTATGCAAGTGTGATTTTTGTAAGTTATAGCAGAACACTCGAAAGATAGTTCGAATGACATGTCACAGATATATTGAATGTTTTTACATTCATGAGCAAAGCAATCCTTAACAAAGATTGCGGTGCCACCATGTATATGGTTTTGTCGGACGTAATTGCTGATTATGGTATAACCTGTTATTTTTACCTGTTTTATTTGTATGCTGGTTGCCCAATGCTCACATAGGCAGACAAAAGTGGGATTTATCTTGTTAAAGAGGAGTTCTAATGAGTTTATTTTGTTTGTGATGCATTGTATGTTATAATGTAGTAGTTTAAAGTTATGTTTCCGTACCATTGACGAGCCCTTGCAGTCATCTGAGCTAGTAGTAGTAATCAGCATGTGTGTGGTTAACAATCCTGTGGAAGCGCTTGTGACACCGGAAAAGAATTTGTTTGTGGTTGGAGGGCTGGAAAGACCGCAGAAGTTCATTGTGAATTCTGAAAAACTTGAAAGTTTGTTGGCCGGTTATTGCCTTGGTTGGATGATGGCATTTGTCTTGGGTTATCCAGGAATCTCTGTTCTATTCTAAAGTTAAACCTAGTATAGGCAACCTCATCTGGCCAGAAATTTTCATCATATACTGTCTTCAGTAGAGATGGGTGGACACCCACCATAAAGCATTTGTTATCTGGGGTAGTTCTTGCTGTATTTAATAGTTTAACACTAATATTGTTAGATTTTGTTCTTTCCGAAATAAAAGTTATGATGTCATTTTCCGTTGTTATATCTTTCACATGAGACAGGAATAACCAAATTTTTTTATCATTTGTTTGTTTGTTGTTAGTTCGTTCTTTTCCTTGGAAGTTGCCTGTACTTTGAGCTTTGCCTGTGCGCATGTTTCCCCTATTTTTGTGATATTTAGGAATGACAAATTCTTCATGTTGGTTAGGAAGTAATGTACTTTTATCCTCAGTAAGTAGAGAGCTGTGGGCTTCAAGATTTATTACTTCTTGCATTTGTCTTCTTTGTGCATTTTCCAGGTCAATTACATTTTTATTAGTGGTTATTGTGTCTTTCTGTGTTTTTTCCTGTACTTGATTGTTTTTGTTTCCATTGATAGTAATAGGTGTTTTTTGTTGGGTATTCTCATTGCTGATGTTTTTTTGATTGAAAAACAATTTAACTTGTTTACTTATTAATTCCTTGATGAATTCTGTGTTGTTTTCAACATTATGCTCATGCTGTTGTGATTTGGGAGGCCTTTTATTTTTGTTTATTTCTTCTTCAAGGGTTTGTATTCTTTCTTTTAAAAATTGGTTATTCACTTTCAGTTCGTTGTTTAGTTCTATTAAAATCTTGTTTTCAAACTTTAGAGTGTCTATGAGAGTGTCCTTGGACAGATAATCCCCTCTCTCTTCATAGGTTATGTTATCTGAGATTTCCTCTGTTGTTAATTCCTGGTTGGTGCAACATGTTTGTCTGGTTGTACAACTTTTATGATATGATGCACTGCAGTTAACACACTTTACTCGTTTTTTTATAACTTTTTTTTCACAATATTTGCACAGATAAGTTTCATTTGTGTTTGGCTTGGCGGCCATCTTAATTCAGTCAATGCGACACATGTAATCAACATGTTGTAAGAAGTTGATAATAAAAACTATTAAAATATTAATTATCGTTAATTTAAACACTGAGATACAAGTTTGAGTTGAATATAGGCAAGTATATTGGATACCTGTATATTTATATATTGGCTAGCTTGTTCTTAGCGCTAGTTTCAATAAGTCATGGTAGATGGCTCTCCTTGCAATTTGCAAATTACTTCTGTTGTGATACTCACCTAGTCAGCAGTGTTTACTGCCAAAAAGTCAGAAACTAAAGTGTAGTCTATCCACTACACAGAAATGCACATATTGCAAATGCATATTTTATTATTATTTTCTTGCAATATGAGATTTTTTTCTTACCCAAGAGAGGGTGAGAGAGTATACCCAGAATTTCAATTGTTGTCTACAGCAATCACAAATTTTACCTATGGATAACCGGATGCAACTTTTGTGGATGTCTAGGTTGTCCAGATTTTAACCAAAATTGGTCCCTTTTTCTTCCTATGGGGACAACCATGGGCTCTCCCATTGTGGATGTCTGTAGGTTGTCCATATTTTAACCCAAATTGGTCCCTTTTTCTTCCCATTGACAACCAACTTGCACATAAAAGCTAACACGGCCGGTCATGCGCAACGATCAATATGTGGAATTTTGACTTCATTAATTTATTTATTATAGACTTAGACAAATAGGCTTAGAATGTCATGGAACGTCGAGATTTTAAGTTTGAGTAAAAAAAATGTCTGTGGGTTTGTCTGTAACTTTTTTTTCGTACGCACGATTACTCTGGAATGGTAGAAAATATATAATGATTTGATATTTGGCACACCTAGTACCTATGTATTATAACAAGATCTGGAACTTGATTTATATTTTAAGTTTTAACTCGTTGAAGGGTTTCAGAGATGAATGGGAGTAAACAGGTATATCAAGCAATAGGCATCCATAAAATTGCGATTTAGTGTTTGTAGGAGAAGACAAGGTTTCAAAACTTTTTTGGCATCATCATCAGGCACCCCCATAGAATTATTAAAGGGGGTAATAAAACCGTCAAAAAAATTGTAATTTAGTGCGTATACAAGAAGCCAAGGTTTTAACATTTTTTTCTGGTATGACTCTGCCACCACACCAATACTACCCTTACCCCATAATGATTGGATATTAAATTTGGATGTGGAAGGAGTGCGATTCCTTAGGCAGAGGTTTTTTTTAATTATAAAACACAAAAAATACAAAAATTTATATTAAATTTATATTATATTCTTGCAAAGATAAATTTAAAGATAAAGTATTATCATTATCATCATTATCCTGTCTCTTTCTCTTCACATTTTTGGTCTTCTTTGGTGGAAGTAAGCGCTTTTGTCATTCAATCTTTTTATTGGAGGGAACACGAACAGCGGGTTGTGGAATATGCTCACGTTTTTCTTCTGCTCTGCTTAGTGCACTTAGGCCAGATAAAATTGTCGTTAAATTGGACGATGCATATAGAATAGAATCTAATAAATTACAATTTTCAATATGTGCAGCTACATTACGCAGCTTTTTGAGAGCAATATCTTTCTCTTTCTGTAGGTTTTCGGTATTAGCTTTGTAGTATGAAAGGTGGCTATTTAACAGTTTTAAACTATAACAGAAAATAACTTGTGTTTCTAAATGTCAGTTCGTTTTTAGACTGACAGCAGTAACCTGGAATCTGTACATGGTCTATAGACTCATCTTGCAATCACTAGTATACCACATTCCCCTTTCACCCAATTAAAAGTGGTATCCTTGGAAACGCTCGGGCTTCCTTCGAGATCGGTATGGGTTTCTTCGTTGCTGTGATGTACCTTTCTGTTGCAGTACTTCATCTTCATTGGTTTCCTTGATATCATCTTGGACATCAAGATTGGTAGTCGAATGTAGAACTTTTGGAGTAACCTCGGTGGTAACACCCGTATTCACATTAAGTGAGGAAGAAGCACTTTCAGCAAAGTTTTCTTTTGCTGTCATCGACGAGGTCATTAGAGGAAGTGAATTATCACTTATTTGACTATCATTTATCTTTAAGCTGGAGCGACGGGGTCGCAGTTGGTCAGCGTGTTTTCGCTTGGTGGCTCCATTGACATCAACAATATATGATGATGGTCCCGTTTGCTCAATAATTTGTCCTGGAACAGATCCTTTTCTTAATGGGTTATTTACCCAAACTAACTGGTTGTCATCAAAAATTTGTTGTCTAGCTCCTCGGTCGTATAATCTTTTTTGGTCTAGCTTTGCTTTTTCCATGTTACAGGAAAGATTAGGTTTAAGTTGATCAAAATAAGACCTCAAATGTCTGCCAAAAAGTAACTGGCTAGGTGTCCTTTCTGTTGATCGTTGTACTGAATTCCTGTAGGAAAATAAGAATTTATGAAGTCTGCTCATCACATCTAGAGATTGATCACTAGCGGACATTCGATCTTTAAATGTGCGTACGGCACGTTCTGCAAGCCCGTTCGATTTTGGATGGTATGGAGTCACTTTGATGTGAATTATTCCGTTATCTCCACAAAACTGCTCAAATTTACTAGAAGTCAGCTGTGGACCGTTGTCGGATACTATAAATCTGGGTAGTCCAAAACGAGCGAAAATTTCGCGTAAAAAGTTAACCGTAGTTGCGGTTGTTATATTAGACATTGGAATGACCTCCAACCATCGGGTATATGCATCTACAACAATTAGCCACATTTTTCCCAGATATGGACCGGCAAAGTCTATATGTATCCTTGACCACGGCTCGGGCGGTGTACCCCATGGATAGAGAGGTACGTTATGATCGTTTTGTTTAGATTCTTGACACAACTGACACAATTTTGAATGATTAATAATATCAGCATCAATATTTGGCCAATATACATGAAGTCTTGCTGTTGACTGCATAGCATTGATCCCAGGGTGTCCGTCATGCAACATGGAGAGTACGTCTTGTCTAAGTGATTGTGGAATACAAATTCTCCCCTTCCACAGCAATATACTTTCTTCAAAAGAGAGTTTGTCTCGTTTTTCGTAAAAAGGCATTATTTCTTCCGAAAGCATCGTTTTATCTGGCCAATATGTATTCAAGTAATGGATTATTTTCAGGAAAACTTTATCTTTCTCGGTTTCATCTCTGAGTTTCCTTCTCTTCATGGGAAGATGATGTAGACGTAGGTGTAATAACTGACTACGTTTTGGAAGTCCGGCCTCCTCATGTGGTGATGAACTTGTATCGGATAAAGGCAGGCGGGATAATGCATCAGCAGGGTAGTTTTCTTTGCCAGGATGGTATGAAATAGTATAATTGTAGCTGTTGAGTATCATAGCCCAACGCAAAAGTCGATTGCTTGCTATTTTAGGCGTTTCCCTATTCTCACCGAAGATTCGTTCTAAGGGTTTATGGTCTGTCAATAGGGTGAAATGTCTTCCATATAGGTAATGATGAAATTTAGTTACTGAATACACCAATCCCAGTGCTTCTTTATCGATTGTAGAGTACCTTCGTTCAGTGTCATTAAATGTCCTTGATACATATGCTACGGGTTTTAATTTTCCATCCGGAAACTGGTGAAAAAGTACTGAACCTGCACCTATATCGCTAGCATCACTCGATATCACCAATGGTAAGCTCGGGTCATAGTGGACGAGAGTGTCGGATGATGTCAGAGTCCGTTTTAATGTACTAAAAATCCTGTCATCCTCAGAAGTCCAGTTCCATTTGTTATTCCCTTTTAACAATCGGTAGAGTGGAATACATCTAACATGAAGATTTTGTATAAAACGGCCATAATAAGTAATGGAGCCAAGGAATGATCTCAGTTCGGTGGTATTCTTTGGTGTTGGCATATTCTTAATTGCTTTAATATGCTCTTCTGTCGGGTGAAGTCCTTCACAATCAATTTTGTGGCCTAGGTATGTCACACTACTTCGTAGCCAATCACACTTGGACTCTTGTGTTTTTAACCCTGCTACCTTTAATCTGCGTAATACCTCTCTCAGCCGTTG
This sequence comes from Rutpela maculata, assembly GCA_936432065.2. NCBI lineage: Eukaryota > Metazoa > Arthropoda > Insecta > Coleoptera > Cerambycidae > Rutpela > Rutpela maculata. The sequence continues at coordinate 110,918,399 of OW386287.2, read as the reverse complement.
CATATGTAATGTCAAGTTCGAGGCGGTTATTAGAATATCATCAAGGTAGCATACTACTCCCTCAATTCCAGATAGTAGTTGGTCCATTGTCCTCTGGAAAAGTGAGCGCAAAGGAGACACCAAATGGTAATCTTTTGTATGCAAAATACCCACGGTGTGTTATAATAACCAAATACTTCCTTGAGTCTGGATGCATTTTCAGCTGCAAATATGCGTCCTTCAGATCTATTTTTGTAAAGTATTTTCCGCCACTAAGTTTTGCGGTAATGTCCTCAAAACGAGGAAGAGGATAATTGTCTATCTGCACATGCGGGTTAATCGTGACACGGAAATCTCCACAAATTCGAATACTGCCATTTGACTTTGTTGCTATCACAATCGGTGAAGCCCATTCAATAGGTGTAGTAGTTGTATCAACTGGTTCTAAAATATCTTCTCGTATGAGCCTGTCTAGTTCTGCAGTTACCTGCTCTTGCAATGCTATTGGTACATTTCTGGGTCGAAACGTCTTAGGCATGACGTCATTGCTAATGCAAATTTTGGCTTGATGACCTCTTAACACACCAAGTTGTCCATCAAAAACTTCACTATATTCCGTTAGAATTTGTTGTAATTCAGGACATTCGATATGTCGTTCGTGTTTCTGGTGGCTACTCACTAGATATTTATTTCCCTCAGTACGGCTGTTGGCATTGTGATTGACATCTGTTTTAACATGACATAATCGGGAACCTGGAGGTAATGGTAGTTGAAAAGCTAGGCACCAATCTAATCCAAAAAGTGGAACTTCATTAGACTCGATCACATATATAGGTAATTTCAAATTCAACTTGAAAGCACGCACTTCTACTTCTGTCTTGCCTAAAGTTTTGATTTCATGATCGGTGTATGCGACTAAGTTGGATGTTTTTGTTAATTTTGGCCGACCTACTTTTTTCCATACTTTCTTACTTATAACCGAGTGGGCGGCCCCAGGATCGTAAAGCATTTCAATTTCACAATCGTTGATGTGTGTCACAATCATAACTTTACTAAAAGAGTTTATATTTCGAACGTTTGTGGTGTTCGATGAGTTATACCCATCTGTATCGCTGCCGGAACTGCTACTGTTTTCGTTTTCCTGGTCACAATTTTCTCGCACATGTCGTGAGCTCCTGTGAGACTTTGTTTGTTTTATCTGAGCGTTACCAGAAGAAATGCAGACACGAGAAAAATGATTCAATTCTCCACAACTAGAACATTTTTTTCCAGAAGCTGGACAGTCTTTTTTGTTCTTATGTCTCGAATTTCCACAAAAGATACAGTCATTCTCGAGATTTAGATCGCGAGGGTCACTTTTATGATTTTTATTCGACTTATGTCCGTTTGAATTGTAATTTTTGTTAGACCTATATTGTTTATCCACACGACTCACATAATGTTTGTTTGTTTGGGAATGCGACACTGATGATAACCGTTTTGTTTGAATAGAGGCTTGTTCAAAAATCATAGCTGTCGCCTCTAATTCCTCAAGTGTTGTATTGTCTGTTGGGTGCGCTTTAATTAATTGTTCCTGCCAATCCTGATTATTAATTCCGAAAATCAGTTGATCACGTAACCGTCACTAAGGCCGTCACCAAAACTGCAATCGCCAGCTAAGTTCCGTAATCTGTTTACGTATTCTGTGATAGGCTCGTCTTCAGTTCGAACACAAGCTACAAAATTATTTCGCTCAGCAAAGATGTACACCTTTTTGCCATAATATCTGTTCAAGACTCCCAAAATTTCTTCATAAGTCTTTGCTATCACTTTCTCTGGCTTAAAATGATCTACTAAAATTTTAAATGCTTTTGGGCCTACCTTAGATGTGATCAGGTTTCGCCTTATATCAGCAGTTTCTGGTGTATTCAACCCATGCATCATTATTTCTAACTCGAACCTTTGGATGTAATATTCCCATTGTTCACAATTTGAATCAAATTTTTCAAAACTAAAATTCTTCAAATAATTGTTGGTGGCTGATACAGCAGTTTGTGGGTCGTTCCTTGGCATTTTTAAATTGTAGATGTGTTCTACAATCTTCACACGTGCTTGTTAGGTATGGTGTTCTCTCGCACAATCGAATAAAAACCACACACTTTCTCGTCGCCAAAATGTAGTATGAAAGGTGGCTATTTAAATACGTTTGTAAGGATGTTTATTTAACAGTTTTAAACTATAACAGAAAATAACTTGTGTTTCTAAATGTCAGTTCGTTTTTAGACTGACAGCAGTAACCTGGAATCTGTACATGGTATATAGACTCATCTTGCAATCACTAGTATACCACAAGCTTCATTTTCAAGTTGGGAGCAAATAGCGGTATGCTCATGCTCATTATACTTTTTTGAGTTTGGACTGAAATTTCATCAGTATTTTCTTTTAAATCAAATTTCATACATACCATATGAATATGTTTACACATATTGAACAGAACCGAATAGTCATGACAAGAACATGAATAGGCATGAAGGCAAATTTGACAATCATTGCATACAAAATTACATCCACATTTTTTTTAATAGATTCACTTTTGGTTTTGACAGTATAATAGATTTTTGGACGATGAAACCAACCAATCATGATTTTCTTCAAAAATACTTGTGAATGGCACAGACTGCTCTGCCATTTTATGTCGTCGACGTAGTTCAGTAAGCTTACAAGGCACTTTATTTCGAGACATACTGACAAGGCGCCGCATGAACTTGGATCTAAGGCATTCAAGAACATTATTTGCACAGCAAATTATAACCTCCTTAGATAGAGTAGTAGAGAATGAGATTCACTACAAACGTTTTTTTAATGATAACAATATCACAAATTTTTGCACTTATCTAAAAAACACAAGCTGGGATGAAGTTTGGGCCACTCAAGATTGTAATACTGCCTTTAATTCATTTATGGACACTATTTCATATTATTTCGAAATTTGTTTTCCTATATCTAAAATTAATAATAAAAAATTTAATAGACCACAAGTAAATATAAAAAGCCCAGAAATAATTGACGCCAGAAGTAGAGTTCAACTTTTTGCTGATCTTAGTAGAAAATATCCTCAGTTCAAAGAACAATTTAAAATTGTTAATAGTGAATATCGACAATTATTATCTTCAGCTTACATTAATAAAAATGATCAGTTAGTATCAAAAGCAAAAAACAAAAGTAAAGCCATGTGGAATATAATAAATAACAGTTTAGGTAAATCCAAAAAGAATAACTTGCAGATCGAAATAGTGGATAATGGCAAAATTCTAAATCCTAATGAATGTGCTGAGGTCTTCAACGAATTTTTTATATCTGCCGCTAAAAATGCAGTAGCAAATATGTCAAAGGATACAGATCATCACTATCTGGAATCATGTTTAAAGCCCTCTACTAATTCATTATTTCTTAAGGCCCTGACAGAAGAGGATGTTTTAGAATTAATAAACAAGTTGAAAAACTCGAACTCTTCTGGTGTTGATGAGATTTCTAACACTTTATTAAAATCAATTGGTATATATATATTACATCCTCTCACTTATATAATCAATCTGTCATTAGAACAAGGCATATATCCTGACAAATTAAAAATAGCTAATGTAATACCTCTTTTTAAGAAGGGCGACCCAAACTTAGTTATTAACTATAGAGGAATCAGCTTATCGCCAAGTGTATCAAAGGTATTTGAATCTGCAATTAATATACAGCTTTTAAGTTTTCTTACAATTAACAACGTGCTATCCCAAAGTCAACATGGATTTACTAAACA